>OZ012737.1:93093890-93612937 GCA_963859935.3 Lathyrus sativus
ACAGGATGTCGGCAGTGGAATTGGCAGAATTGAAGTCTCAGATTGGAGAGTTGTTGGATAGAAAGTTTATCAGGATGAGTGTGTCACTGTGGGGAGCTCCAGTACTGTTGGTGAAGAAGAAGGATGGTAGTATGCGTCTGTGCATCGATTACCGTCAGTTGAATACAGTGACCATTAAGAACAAATATCCTCTTCCCAGGATTGATGATTTGATGGATCAGTTGGTGGGAGCTCGGGTGTTCAATAAGATTGACTTGAGGTCGGGTTACCATCAGATCAGTGTGAAAGAAGGTGATATTCAGAAGACCGCATTTAGAACTCGATATGGACATTACGAATATGCGGTAATGCCTTTTGGAGTGTCTAATGCGCCGGGAGTGTTCATGGGGTATATGAACCGAATCTTCCATTCTTATTTGGATCAGTTTATTATTGTGTTCATTGACGATATACTGATTTATTCTAAGTCTGAGGAAGAGCATGCAGGACATTTGAAAATTGCTTTGCAGGTGCTGAAGGATAATAAGCTGTTTGCGAAACTGTCTAAGTGTGATTCTGGTTGAAGATGGTGAGTTTCTTGGGCCATGTAGTATCTGGTGATGGTATATCGGTAGATCCATCAAAGGTGAGTGTAGTGTTGCAGTGGGAACCTCCGAAGACAGCAACAGAAGTTAGAATCTTTTTGGGTTTGGCAGGGTACTATCGAAGGTTTATCGAAGGTTTTTCTACTTTGGCGTTGCCATTGACTCAGTTGACGAGAAAGAACCAAGTTTTTGTGTGGGATGTTGCTTGTGAAGAGAGCTTTATAGAATTGAAGAAGAGATTGACTACGGCACCGGTGTTAGTGTTGCCGACTCCGAGCGAACCGTTTGTGGTGTACTGTGATACGTCTAAGATGGGATTAGACGGAGTTCTTATGCAGAATGGTAAGGTGGTGGCGTATGCTTCGCGGAAACTGAGGGTGCATGAAAGGAATTACCCTACTCATGATCTTGAATTGGCTGCGGTAGTTTTTGTGTTAAAGATCTGGAGGCATTATTTGTATGGTTCAAGGTTTGAGGTGTTCAGCGACCATAAGAGTCTGAAGTATCTGTTTGATCAGAAGGAGCTAAATATAAGACAGAGAAGATGGTTGGAAATTTTGAAGGATTATGATTTCAACTTAAGTTATTGATCGCGATTTCTATGTCTAATACAACTTAACTACAAGTGCACAGTCTATCGCGTAGTAATAAAAGATATCGATCCCACAAGGACTCATAATCAAACTAGTGTTCTCGGGAGTTACTATGTTTAGCTAGGTAGATAATGTTTAAGGGAATAATTGCTATTACTAAAGGGAACTAAAAACGTTACTTAATTTATAATTACGCGAATCGATATGCAATAATTATGTTCTTCGGGGATTTGACAAGTTACCGGTATATAAAATATTTTCAGAATTTATTTAAGAAGAAAATAGTGATCTAAAGACCTTCGTCTCACGATGGTTGTTGACGCTAGTCGCAACTTTAAGGCGGAACGTATGTTGTCGCTATCCCGTTCGGGGTTAAAATCGCTTTTTGGAAATCTCTAAGTTCTAATCTATTTTAAAGTGTTTTCGCTGTTATTAAAACAAATGCCTAGTGTTTACTATCTGGTCCTAGCCGCAGCTGTCGCTTGTTGGTTCGTACCTTAATTAATTTCCCACTGTCGTGGCAAAACTACTTTTAAATAAGTTCTCGCTGTCGCGACGAACGTTTATTCAGGAAATAAGTTTAAACACTCAGGCCATAAACAACTTTTGAAAAAGAAAGGTTTTAACCGGTTATTATCAAACCCCGTCTGAATTATTATTACATACCGATTACTCTGGTTTAGCTAGACATGGATTTGGAATAAGTAAAGCGTAAATAAAAGCAGAAATTTAGAACATTCATACTGCTGGGAATTAAAGTTACAATTAACGAAATAATAAAAACCTGTAACGTATCCAATTGGCTTTTGGCCAAATCCCAACGATGTCGGCAGGATTGTGTCTTCAAACCAATAAAGCGCACAAATGAATATTGCAGAAATGGAATACAGGAAAAAAAGGAAAAGGGAAACAAAACAAGACTGATATTAAATTTGCTCTGGAAAATATTTGGGCAGCACTTCGTTATCTGAATGCGGCTCCATTTCTCAGCTCCCCTCCTTCCCCTTTTATAGAGGTGAAATGCTAACGGTTATAATTTGCAGAAGGTGGACTTGGAGTCAGAAAAATTAGGGAGTAGTGGTCCATTATTTTGGGACTTGGAACTGGTTTTTGCACGTTAAATGAAGTTTTGCGTTTTTGCCTGCATGACGGTCGTCATGGTGTGTGACGGTCGTCACCCGTGTGACGGTCGTCATGGATGTGTGACGGTCGTCACAGCAGCAAAATACGCATCTACTATTTTTCATGTTGTTTTCATCTGGTTTTCGTCCATATTTCATCTGTAATTGATTCTTTTCTTCATATTGCTTTGTTTGGACATGATCTTCAAATACCTGCAAAATGTCAGACAAATAACATGGAAAAACCCGAAATCGGATTGAAAGCAGTCAAATATTAGTTGAGTTATATGTCAATATATATACGATTTCACGTTATCAAACTCGCCTAAGCTTGAATCTTTGCTTGTCCTCAAGTAAAAACAGGAAGGATAAAAGTCGGCAAGCACGAGGCAGCTTCCTCGTTCAGAAAGTTGGGAAAAACCAGGATTCTAAATAGGAACAAAACGAGTACGGTGACGACATTGGACTATAAGTCTTCGGAGGTCTCCTTTTTATGCAAATCGGTCCCAATCATGCTATTGCAGCTTGGTATCAAGGTTCTCGCGTCAAGTTTACCCTGTTTGTTCTAGCGCAATCACATTAAGCCCGTTGTCCATACACTTTCATGGCAAGTCAACCTGTTAGTGAATATGATCTCATAGCTGTTTTGATCTTTTCATTTCTCATAAGCTTATACTATTGATTTTTCAATGAGTTTTTGTACCGTTGGGCTAAATGCTCGGGTGAGGAGCACCTAACTTAGAGGGAACATGTCTCTATACTTGAGCTATATGGCTTTCTTTTCATGATTTTTCATCTTTTTAGAGATCATACACTTATTTGCATTGGTTGCTTGTAACACCCCCTTTCTATACCCCCAAATTAATCAAATAAATCAATTAGGCACTTAGAAAATTTATTTCATCAGAGTTTAATTAAAACATGGCATAAAAGAGGCGCATCACATTATCATGAAATTAAACACATACGATACCTGCTCAAAATAGATATGCAACAATGGGTAACCCACATCTCAATATTTAGAATAAAAGCGGAAACATCCAAATATTGAATCGATCACATACATAAAAGTATATACAACCATTCACTCAATTCATGCTTTACAACCATATCCACAACGGATACATACACAGATGTATCACAAGGAATCAAAACAAATGTAACTCCAAAAAAGTCAAAAGCTTCCTAACTACCCAGATGTTACATATCAGAGCCATTGACCAAAAAGAATGAAGACATTGCTTCACAAAAGAACCTCCAGCTTCCTACTCTGCAATGCCTCATAGAGCATTATAAAACAGCAGAAGGGTGAGAAACAACATCATAACAGTTAATGCATAAAATTGTATATATACATATACTCATATTTGTACAAGTCATACTCAAATTATGTTCTCACCACATTAAGCATATACAATTAATCATGCCTCTACACATGCTCATGAACATTCACTATATGTTCCTCCAAACAATCATATATAACATACACAGTTACATTCATACAACTAATGCATCATACACAGATGACTCATGCAACTCATAGAGACCGACACACGACTCTATGCAGATGCAAATGCGGTACCGACTCATTTCAACAGATTCTCTAAGGAATCGAGTATTCAGCAGATTCTCCACGGAATCAAGTATTCAGCAGATTCTCCACGGAATCAAATATTCATCAGATTCTCCACGGAATCGAATATTCAGCAGATTCTCCACGGAATCAAATACTCAGCAGATTCTCCACGGAATTAAATACTCTAGTCAATCCTCCAAGGGATTACATGTTATGACCGATTCTCCGAGGAATCACACAATGCAGCCGATTCTCCAAGGAATCTAATGTAACCATCGTATCATACGAGGTTCTGCAAATCCTCCGAGGGATCATTCAGCACAAAAATGCATACTCAGATGTTACACAATGCTAATCCTCCGAGGGATCGATGAACACAGAATGCATACTATGTTCACAAACATACTCATTGCATTTATCACATACATCGCATATATCTATCATGCATTCACATTATGCACCATTTTGTAGAAGCATGCTTCAGTCTCAAGTTTTGATGATGTCAATACTACTCAAAGTCATCTCTTGATTGCAAAAAGACAAGCCGTTCAAAGTCATCAAGATAAAGTCATCAAGCTATCTTTCAAGTCAAGCTACATATGGAACTGATTCTTCCAGACTTGGCTGCATTACTGGTATATCAAATCCACCTTTATAATTTGATATACAAGTGTTCAAAAACATCAATCATTTGTGCATAATACATAAGCATGTTTTTGAAACCTTAAAAATGGTATAACATTAATTTTAAAAAGCATTTTTCTGAAAATTAGCAGTGTTAACCGATTAACCATATGGGTTAACCGGTTAACCAATTTGAATTTTGAATTTTCTAGGCTAACGTACCAGTGTTAACCGATTAACCATATGGGTTAACCGATTAACACTGAACGTGCAGTGAAAAATTGCTTTGTTTCAAGTTCAAAAATTATTTTAAAAACATACCTTTTCATGGTTTGAATCTTTTAAAATCATACCTTTTCTGAAAGGTTATTTTACTGATATAAATTCTGAGTTTTTCATTTTTGAAAAACAACCAATAGAACATAACTCAAAAACTTTTCAACCTCCAATACTCATTTTAAAATTGTCTTGGAATCAAATTCATTTTTCAAAAGTGTTCATACTTGCATTGAAAATTTCATATTCATTGAACACTTGTATTGAAAAATTACAAAGAGTGAATTTTGATTCATTGGAGAAGATCACTTTGATAGTTATACTCAAACCAAATTCATTACAATTATCTTATTTTTGACTTGTGATCCAGGATTGTTGGACACAAGGGTGAGTGTTTACAAGAGGATTGTTCTTGTACACTTGTGAGTTTTATTGTTTGATAGTAGGCCTCACCGGTTGATGGTGTGATAGGTTGTACTGTTTTAAACAATAGTGAAAATTCTCTTTCATGTTGAAAGGGGAGTGGAGTACTCTCGGATTGTGAGGGGAACCACTATAAATCCTGTGTTTTCTTTCTTTCTGTTGATTTACTGCTTTCCATAACCAAGAACACCATCCAGTATATTTTCAAGAACCATATAAAAACCGGAAAAATTTCAAAAGTCCTAATTCACCCCCCCCCCCTCTTAGGCATACTCTGTTCTTACAATTGGCATCAGAGCAGGTTAAGGTAACCTGTTCCTAACGATTCAGTATGGCTTCCGCAAGTACCAACCCGGTTTTCAAAGATGGTGGAAGTAGTAACAAACCACCACTCTTTTCTGGAGAATACTTTGATTTTTGGAAAATCCGTATAAAGGCACATCTTGAGGCTCAAGGAGATGGTATATGGGAAACCATTGAAACTGGTCCACATGTTCCTACAAGTGTGGTAAATGGTGTTGGAACCCCAAAGATCAAATCCTCATATGATGAAGATGACAAGAAGAGAATCTTGAATGAGAAGAAAGCAATCAACATACTTCAAAGCGCTCTCAGTATGGATGAATTCTTTTGCATATCACAGTGTAAATCGGCAAAACAGATTTGGGATACCTTGGTAGAAACGCATGAAGGAACAGCAGAAGTAAAAAGATCAAGACTTAACACGTTAAGTCAAGAATATGAGATGTTCCGTATGCAGCCCGGTGAATCTATTGTTGCCTTGCAAAAGAGGTTCGTTCATCTAACAAATCACCTGATTGCTCTTGGGAAGACCTTCACCAACGATGATCTCAACTTAAAAGTCCTAAGATCCTTGACAAGAGAATGGCAACCAAAGGTGACCGCCATTTCGGAAAAGAAAAGTCTTTCAACGATGACATCCGCTTCATTATTCGGGAAACTTCAAGAGCATGAACTGGAACTTGGAAGGCTTGAGAAACATGAAAGTCAAGACAAGAAGTCCAAAGGAATTGCCTTGAAGACTGACACAAAAGGATGACAAAATTGACGAATCTTCCGAAGACGAAAATTTCATGCTTCTAGTAAAGAAGCTTGGTAAGTTTTTCAATAATAATAAAACTTCTTCTTTTTCTAAAAAGAATAGACATTTCAGGAAAAAGGAGGCGTCCACATCAAACCAAGAAATTACATGCTATGAATGTGGAAAACAAGGTCACATAAAGCCAGACTGCCCAAAACTCGCAAATAAAGGAAAATTCAAGGGCAAGAAGGATTTCAAAACAAAGAAGGCTTATGTCGCATGGGACGACAACAAAGTGAGTTCATCATCGGAATCAGATAGCGATGAATGCGCAAATATTGCCTTAATGGCCTCTCATCATTCCGATGACGAAAATGAGGTTAGTAGTAATTTTTCTGTCTATGATAATGATGCACAAGAAGTTATAGATGAACTTCTAAAAGAGTGCAAGACTTTGTATAAAGACATCTCATCACAAAAGAAAAGAATTTTACTTTTAGAAAAACAAAATTCTAATTTCTTGAAAAATATTGAAGATGAAAAACAAAAAGTGATGGATGAAAAACAAAGTCTTGTATGTAAGAATTGTGAGTCTTTGTCTTTTCAAATTGTTCAACTTAAAAGAGTTTTAGAAAGATACGAAAAAGGTCAAATTGGCTTGGAAGAGATTCTTAAACATCAAAGGTATCCTAATGATAAAAGTGGATTGGGATATTCTAAATTTTCAAAACCAAGCACCAATAAGACCATTTTTGTAAGAGCAAGTGAACAAATTGTGAAGAAAGAGACAAGCACTTCTAAAACTCAGCATCAAAATCATAACAAGAAAAGAATTAATAAGAAAAAGGATTATATTCCTAGATATAAAAGTCATTTTCAACCTACATGTTTTTATTGTGGTATTAAAGAGCACACACCTAATGCCTGCTATGTACGTAATATTGGTGTTGCAAAGGGGCATTATGTGTGGGTGGAAAAAGGTACTAACTTTCAAGGACCCAAAGCAATTTGGGTACCTAACACTACCTAATTTTGTTTTGTAGGTATGCTTGAAGACAACCACAAATCAATGGTATCTTGATAGTGGCTGCTCGAAGCATATGACGGGAGATATAAACAAATTTTCAAGTCTATCATTAAAGGCCAAAGGATACGTCACTTACGGTGATGATAATAAAGGAAAAATTCTTGGAGTTGGAACCATTGGTGCACCTCCATGTACAATCATCGAAGACGTTCTTTTTGTTGAAGGCCTTAAGCATAACCTGCTTAGCATCAGTCAATTGTGTGATAAAGGCTTCAAAATCAACTTCACAAAGGAGGAATGCTTGATCGAACACGAAGTCACTCATGAGATTCTGCTAAAAGGTAAAAGATATAATAATATTTTTATGATTTCTTTTGATGACTCTTCCTTGAAGGTAAAGTGTCTTATGGCAAACAACAACGAGGCATGGCTTTGGCATAAAAGATTTGCTCACATTCACATGGAGCATTTAAACAAATTAATCAAGCATGATCTGGTTGTTGGGCTTCCGAAGATAAAGTTCATCAAGGATAAATTATGCGATGCATGTCAAAAGGGAAAACAGACCAAGACAACTTTCAAATCCAAGCAAGTGGTTTCTACATCAAGACCACTTCAATTGTTGCACATGGATCTTTTTGGTCCATCAAGAACGAAGAGCTTTGGAGGTAGTATTTATGCTTTAGTTATTGTTGATGATTTTTCTCGATATACCTGGACAATGTTTTTAGTGCAGAAAAATGATGCGTTTAAAGCATTCAAAAAGTATGCAAAACAAATTCAAAACGAGAAGTCACTCACTATAGCCTCCATAAGAAGCGACCACGGTGGAGAATTTCAAAATTCAGACTTTGAAGAATTTTGCGAAGAACATGGAATTTCTCATAATTTTTCGGCACCAAGAACTCCTCAACAAAACGGCATCGTAGAACGGAAGAATCGTTCACTAGTTGAACTTGCTAGAACAATGCTCAGCGACACAAATCTTCCAAAATATTTCTGGGCAGAAGCAGTAAGCACGGCATGCTTTGTAAGCAACCGCGTGAATATTCGACCGCTACTCAAAAAGACTCCGTATGAGTTGTTCAAGGGAAGGAAACCGAACATATCATTCTTCCACATATTTGGCTGCAAATGCTTCGTTCTCAACAACAATAAGGACAATCTCGGTAAGTTTGATGAGAAGTCTGATGAAGGTATCTTTCTTGGTTACTCTCTTTATAGTAAAGCTTTTAGAATTTTTAATAAAAGAACTCTTACCATTGAAGAGTCCATTCATGTTTCGTTTGATGAGACTAACCCCTCGAAAGAGGATAATATTGTTTTGGATGATGATGATGATTTTGTAGATACTTCACAAAATGAAGAAATTGTTTCAAAAGATCAAACAATATTACAAGAAGATGTTACTCAAGAAAATCAAGATCTTCCGAAAGAATGGAGAACACACAGAGATCACCCAATTGATAAAGTTATTGGTGATATTAGTCAAGGCGTTGCAACTCGACTTAATTTAAAGGATGCTTGTCTCAACATGGCGTTTGTATCTCAAATCGAACCATCAAAGATCGATGAAGCTTTAGGCGACGACCAATGGATTATAGCAATGCAAGAAGAACTTAATCAATTTGAAAGAAATCAAGTTTGGATCCTTGTACCAAGACCAGACAATAAGCATATTATAGGAACCAGATGGGTGTTCAAGAACAAACTTGACGAGAATGGGATTATAGTTCGTAACAAGGCAAGATTGGTCGCACAAGGCTACAACCAGGAGGAAGGAATTGATTTTGATGAAACATTCGCTCCGGTAGCAAGGTTAGAAGCAATTAGATTACTACTTGCTTACACGTGTTCTATGAATTTTCAGTTATTCCAGATGGATGTCAAAAGCGCTTTCCTGAATGGGTACATTAATGAGGAAGTCTACGTCAAACAACCTCCGGGTTTTGAAGACTTCAAAAATCCCTCACATGTTTTCAAACTGAAGAAGGCTCTCTACGGTTTAAAACAAGCACCACGAGCATGGTATGATCGCCTTAGCAACTTCTTATGTGAGAAAGGATTTACAAAAGGAAAGGTTGACAAGACGTTGTTTATAAAGAAGATCAAGGGTAACACCTTGTTAGTACAAGTCTACGTCGACGACATCATATTTGGATCAACAAACAAAGAACTGTGCGAAGAATTCTCACTCATGATGCGAGAAGAATTCGAGATGTCCATGATGGGAAAGTTAAATTATTTTCTTGGACTACAAATCAAGCAAACCAAGGATGGAATCTTCCTCAACCAATCCAAGTACTGTAAGGAATTAATAAAGAAATTCGATATGGATAGTTGCAAGATGATGTCTACTCCTATGGGATCCGGAACGTATGTTGATCAAGATGAATCTGGTACTCCAATTGATATTACTAAATATCGAGGTATGATTGGTTCATTACTATATTTGACGGCAAGCCGTCCTGACATTATGTTTAGTGTTTGTTTGTGTGCGCGCTTCCAAGCAAATCCGAAGGAATCGCATCTCACTGCTGTGAAGAGAATTATCAAGTATCTCAAAGGAACGACCAACGTCGGATTATGGTATCCTAAAGGTAGTACTTGTTCTTTAGTTGGTTATTCTGACGCTGACTATGCAGGATGCAAAACCGATAGAAAAAGTACAAGCGGTACATGTCATATTCTCGAAAATGCTCTAGTATCATGGGCCTGCAAGAAGCAAGCTTGTGTAGCACTCAGCACCGCCGAAGCAGAATACATCGCCGCAGGAAGTTGCTGTGCACAAATTTTATGGCTGAAACAACAACTTCTGGATTATGGTGTTGACCTCGGATGCATTCCTCTACGATGTGACAATACTAGTGCCATAAATATCACAAAGAATCCGGTTATGCATTCCAGAACAAAGCACATCGATATTTGGCATCATTTCCTTCGAGATCACGTATTAAACAGAGATGTTGATGTTACTTTCGTCGACACACACAACCAACTCGCCGACATCTTCACCAAGCCTTTGGCAAAAGAATCATTCTACAAAGTTCGGAGAGAACTTGGGATTCTTGATGAAGGTGACATCTGATCTTTGTCTCTATTATATGTATGCATTATTTGTGATATGTTTTCATGTGTATGCATTCTGTTTTTTATGTATTTTTCAAAAATTCGAGCATGTTAATCGATTAACCATATGGGTTAACCGATTAACACTGTTGAATTTTCAATTCTGATTAAATTTTTTAATGTGTTAACCGATTAACACTGTTAATTTTTCAAAAATCAGAAACGAAAATTAATTAAATTTTTGAAAATTTTATATTTTTCTTTATATATTTTGTGTGGTCCATATTCTCTTAAATATCCACATCCATATCCAAAATCCACATTCCCTCTTAAATCCTAACTTCTCTCTCCCACTCTTAAAAGTTGGAAAAACTCCCCACAACTTCTCAAACCCTAACTTCCTCAGAACCCACAACCACAACTTCTCTCAAACCTCCATCCATGGCTTCAGCATCAAACCGCGGCAAGGGAAAACTTCCAGAACATCACTCTGCATCTGATGAAGATATTCCTATGGAAACAACCAAGAAGCGCAGAATGGATTTCAAAGTCCGAGTTCGTTCTATCCTTCCGGTAAAGTATGTGAATCTTAAGGCTTTTCCTGCATCATCTTTTGATTTTCCTGCTTTGCTCAAATATCAGAGGATCGATAAATTTATGTCTGATTCTGGAAACTGCTACCCGGATCTTGTCAAATCCTTTTTGCATAAACTGTCTGTGTTTCTAAATGCAAATGATGAGCATATTATGAAAACAATTGTTAGAGACTGTGTTGTTGAAGAAAATCTGTCTGATGTTGCTGCAATGCTGAACATACCATCATCTGGGTACTTTCTGAGAAAGGGAGTTAACCACGTGGAAGGGCCGTGGTCCAACTACGACAAGATGGAGTTCTATTATCAGATCTGCAGATTTCCAAAGGAGATGATTATCGCCAACCAACGTACTGCTCGTCTGTTGTGCTATGCAAAGAATCTTACCGTCTCTGATCGGATGCTTCACTACATAATCTGCTATGTGTTCATTCCCAAGGATTCGAATCATGCACAAATTAATGATCTGGAAATGCAACTTCTTTTCGCCATCAAGAACAAGATACGTGTCAATTGGATTCTGACCATCATGTATCACCTTCAACAACAACTATCTCTGTCGACCCGTCTTCCTTATGCACGGCTGATATCAAGAATTTTGGAATTGACTACTTTGGATCTTAACCGTGAACCAACCATCAAGATGAAATCAACCACCAATGAGATCAACGAGATTACAATTGTCAAGAATACTGGAATTTTTAAGGATAATGACGGTACTTACAAGTATTCAGAAGAAGGAGCCAATGCTAACCAGGCTTTTCCCGTACCTGCTGGAGGAATCACTAACGAGTTCCTTACCAAACTATCATGACTCAGCATAGAGAAACCTCCCGGGCCATTGCTTCCCTCCGGAACCTTGTCCTTTCTTCTCACCATACCAACCCTGACAGCCCTGTTGTATCTGATGAAGAAAATGAAGATGAAGAGAGGAGGAGGATATGGCGGATGAGGATGTTTAGAGAATATGCTCCTGCTGTTGTGTTTATTGCTTTGCTTTCTAGTTTTAAGTTTTTATGCTTTCATTTGAACTATGTTTTATTGTAACAAGTACAATTTCTATTTGCTGCATTTTATATGTACTACTGTTTGTGCTTTGTGTTTACTTGGCTTTGCATGTGCTTATTACTATATATGCTGCTATCTTGTGATTTCTTTGAAAGCTCTTCCTTTTTGCTAATGTCAAAGGGGGAGAAGAGCTTGGTTCTGTTAATATCTCTCTGTGTGCAGATTTTTTTCCTCTGTTAAGATAGGGGGAGTTGCTAAACATAGGGGGAGAACCAGATCAAGAACCAAGAGATATCGCACAACATTTTTTGATTTCCATCATCAAAAAGGGGGAGAATGTAGAAGCATGCTTCAGTCTCAAGTTTTGATGATGTCAATACTACTCAAAGTCATCTCTGAATTGCAAAAAGACAAGCCGTTCAAAGTCATCAAGATAAAGTCATCAAGCTATCTTTCAAGTCAAGCTACATATGGAACTGATTCTTCCAGACTTGGCTGCATTACTGGTATATCAAATCCACCTTTATAATTTGATATACAAGTGTTCAAAAACATCAATCATTTGTGCATAATACATAAGCATATTTTTGAAACCTTAAAAATGGTATAACATTAATTTTAAAAAGCATTTTTCTGAAAATTAGCAGTGTTAACCGATTAACCATATGGGTTAACCGGTTAACCAATTTGAATTTTGAATTTTCTGGGCTAACGTACCAGTGTTAACCGATTAACCATATGGGTTAACCGATTAACAATGAACGTGCAGTGAAAAATTGCTTTGTTTCAAGTTCAAAAATTATTTTAAAAACATACCTTTTCATGGTTTGAATCTTTTAAAATCATACCTTTTCTGAAAGGTTATTTTACTGATATAAATTCTGAGTTTTTCATTTTTGAAAAACAACCAATAGAACATAACTCAAAAACTTTTCAACCTCCAATACTCATTTTAAAATTGTCTTGGAATCAAATTCATTTTTCAAAAGTGTTCATACTTGCATTGAAAATTTCATATTCATTGAACACTTGTATTGAAAAATTACAAAGAGTGAATTTTGATTCATTGGAGAAGATCACTTTGATAGTTATACTCAAACCAAATTCATTACAATTATCTTATTTTTGACTTGTGATCCACGATTGTTGGACACAAGGGTGAGTGTTTACAAGAGGATTGTTCTTGTACACTTGTGAGTTTTATTGTTTGATAGTAGGCCTCACCGGTTGATGGTGTGATAGGTTGTACTGTTTTAAACAATAGTGAAAATTCTCTTTCATGTTGAAAGGGGAGTGGAGTACTCTCGGATTGTGAGGGGAACCACTATAAATCCTGTGTTTTCTTTCTTTCTGTTGATTTACTGCTTTCCATAACCAAGAACACCATCCAGTATATTTCCAAAAACCATATAAAAACCGGAAAAATTTCAAAAGTCCTAATTCACCCCCCCTCTTAGGCATACTCTGTTCTTACACATTTCACACATGGTTTACACACATATCAGCCTATCAATGCGTTTCTATTCAATTCAAGCAAATACACAAGATTATCAAACGCTCAAGATTCACCATTTGCTCTACAATCTAGGATTCACGCCTTTCGGCCACCCACAGCACGACATGTCGAAATAGTTCACACATCAATCATTCATATAGGCATTAATCATAATTGAATCGGCCAAAAATCATGCTATGAATAAACAGAAAAACAAATAACACTGCCAGGTTCGCCAACCTTCGCCTGGCGAAGCCACGCAGCGAATGCTCGCTGGCCTTCGCCTGGCGAACTTCCCAGCGAAGTCCATTGGGAGTAATTCTGGAATTACTCGCTGAGGCTCGCTACACACTCTCCTGGCGAACCTTCGCCAACTAACCTCGCCTGGCGAACTTGCCAGCGAATACAGGGTGTTAGCTTCTGACTTGCTTCGCAGCAGCTCGTTGGGCTTCGCCTGGAGAGCCTGCAAAGACAGAACCTCCATGGCTGTCTCAAGAGCCCAAACTCCACAAAATCAACCGATTAAATCCAAACCAGTCTCAGTGGCACAACCCTACCATCACCCGACTAAACTACATCGTCTAATCCGAGTTCTAACCGATTAAAACCTCATTCTACTCATCAAACCAACTTCTAACCTAAGTGGGAAAAGAGTAGAAACTCTACAAAAATCCAAACACATACACATACAATCATATACATTAAAGAGATGATGGAGTTTCACACCCTTACCGATCGATTGCAAGCTTTGGTGATGATCCCTTGATGATTCTAGGTTTTCCTCTCCACTTTCTCTTCTCTTTCTCTTCTCCTCTTTTCTTTCTCTTGTTTTTCTTCTTATGTTACTATCTTTCTTTCTTTTCCTCTCTTATTCTATTTCTATCTCTATTTCTTTCCTCTCAAATTCTTTCCAACACTTACCAATCAATTCTCACACTAAATTGCTAAGTGTCTAAAATGCCCTTTTTACTCTAATTCCCCGAAAACTCTCCGAATCGGTAAAAATAGATAAAATAAGCAAACACCACATAATAATATATAATTTCTCAATTTAAAACAAACATCAATTAAATAAATTAAAAGACTCAACAATTAATGGGAATTCAGAATCGGGGCGTTACAACTCTCCCCCACTTTAGAAATTTTCGTCCTCGAAAATATCACCTGATTCAAACAACTCTGGATGCGATTCTCGCATCTTGCTCTCCAACTCCCAAGTCATGTTGCCTTTCGTGGCACCTCCCCAGGACACTTTCACAAGCGCAATATCCTTACCTCTTAGTTTCTTAACTTCGCGGTCCAAAATACTAACCGGTAAAACTTCAACTGTAAGGTTATCTCTTACTTCAACTTCATCCATTGGGATAACATGTGACGGATCCGGAACATACTTCCGAAGTTGCGAGACATGGAATACATCATGCAAATTCGAAAGGTTCGGGGGTAATGCCACACGATAAGCCACAGCACCAACTCGTGCGACAATCTGATACGGACCAATAAAACGAGAAGTCAACTTTCTCGACTTCAAAGCACGACCCACACCCGTAACCGGTGTAACTCTCAAAAACACATGGTCGCCCTCTTGAAACTCGAGATCCTTTCTCCTTTTATCATGATAACTTTTCTGTCTACTCTGAGAAGCTCTCATCTTTTCCCGAATAAATTTCACCTTTTCCGTCGTTTGCTGTACCATTTTCGGACCAACTACCGACTTTTCACCTGTCTCATGCCAACACAAATGGCGCCATACCAATACTCGAATGGAAACTGTTATTATAGGTGAACTCAATCAACGCTAAATAACCGTCCCATGCACCACCTTGTTCAAGCACACAAGCACGCAACAAATCTTCTAACGATTGAATCGTCCTCTCCGTTTGACCATCCGTTTGCGGATGATATGCCGAACTCAATCTCAACTTAGAACCCAAGGCACCTTGCAAACTCTCCCAAAATATTGAAGTAAATCTAGGATCTCTATCCGACACAATACTCTTAGGAACTCCATGAAGCTTCACAATAGTGCCAACATAAATCTCGGCCAACCTTTCCAAAGAATAAGTAATATCAATCGGAATAAAGTGAGCCGATTTAGTAAGCCTATCAACAATCACCCAAATAGCATTATGTCCTCTTTGCGTATTCGGCAATCCCGTAACAAAATCCATCGATATACTATCCCATTTCCATTCCGGAATATCCAACGGTTGCATCAATCCACTAGGCTTCTGATGCTCTACCTTAGACTTCTGGCAAGTCAAACACGAGTACACAAAACGAGCAACATCGCTTTTCAATCCAGACCACCAAAAGATCTTCTTCAAATCCTGATACATCTTATTCGCTCCCGGATGAATACTCAAGTTACTCCGATGTCCCTCTTCCAATATCATCTTTTTCAAATCCGCATCATCGGGAATACAAATACGACCTCGAAACCTCAAAACTCCTAATTCATCAACTTTGAAATCTTCATTTCCATTCGTCATCAAATCCACAAATTTCAAATCCAACTTTTGCTTTTCACACACCGTAGCAAGGAAATCATTCGTGACATACAACATACCAAGCTTCACACTACTCGGCGATAACTCACAAACCAAACTCAAATCTCTAAAGTTCTCCAAGAGTTCCCACTCTCTAATCATCAAAGTAGACACGTGCAACGACTTCCGACTTAAGGCATCGGCCACCACATTCGCCCTACCCGGATGATAATTTAAACCAAAATCATAGTTCTTCAAAAGTTCTAGCCATCTCCTTTGCCTCATATTCAATTCTTTTTGATCAAACAAATACTTCAAACTCTTGTGATCGCTAAAAACTTCAAATCTTGCACCATAAAGATAGTGCCTCCAAATTTTCAAAACGAACACTACGGCCTCTAACTCCAGATCATGAGTAGGATAGTTCTTTTCATGTACTCTCAACTGTCTAGAAGCATACGCCATGACCTTCCCATCTTGCATCAATACACCACCCAATCCTGACAAAGAAGCATCGCAATAAACCACAAAAGGTTCCGTAGGATTCGGCAAAATCAAAACTGGCGCTGTCGTTAACCTTCTCTTTAATTCCATGA
Source organism: Lathyrus sativus (assembly GCA_963859935.3). NCBI lineage: Eukaryota > Viridiplantae > Streptophyta > Magnoliopsida > Fabales > Fabaceae > Lathyrus > Lathyrus sativus. Next base: position 93,110,407 of record OZ012737.1, read on the forward strand.
AACTCTCTTCACAATTAACATCCCAAATAAAAGCCTTTCCTTTACAAGTCAGCTGCGTTAACGGAAGTGCTAACTTTGAAAATCCTTCGATAAACCTCCGGTAGTAACCGGCCAAGCCCAAAAAGCTTCGAATTTCCGTAACCGATCTTGGAGTCTCCCATTGCATTACCGCATCGATCTTGGATGGATCCACACTAATACCATTTCCGGAAATAATATGTCCAAGAAAACTCACCTCCGACAACCAAAACTCACACTTAGACAATTTTGCGTACAACTTCTTCTCTTTCAAAATCCGCAACACAATCCTTAAATGTTCTTCGTGCTCCACTCGAGACTTAGAATAAATCAAAATGTCATCGATAAACACTACCACAAAATGATCCAACTGCTCGTGGAAGATACGGTTCATATATTCCATGAAAACACCCGGCGCATTAGAAACTCCGAATGGCAGCACCGTATACTCATAGTGACCATATCGTGTTCTAAAAGCCGTCTTCGAAATATCTTCTTCCTTAACCCGAATCTGGTGATAACCGGATCTCAAATCAATCTTACTAAAAACACGGGCTCCAACTAATTGATCCATCAAATCATCGATTCTTGGAAGCGGATACTTGTTTTTAATTGTCACCTTATTCAACTGCCGATAATCAATACATAATCGCATACTGCCATCCTTCTTCTTTACCAACAATACCGGCGCACCCCAAGGAGAAACGCTCGGTCTTACAAATCTCTTATCCAGCAAATCATTCAACTGCTTCTTCAATTCCACCAACTCCGATGCCGACATCCGATACGGGGCCATCGAAATCGGTCTAGTACCCGGAACTAGATCAATAGAAAATTCAACCTCTATCTTTGGCGGCACATCCGCAACATCTTCCGGAAACACTTCAGGAAATTCACAAACCACAGGAAACACGTCAAGCTCAACTTTGCTTTCCACCGACAACGATGCAAACAAACCAAACAACTGAGCTTCGTCCGCTAAAAGTTTCTTCAACTCTTTAGTGGAAAGAAAACTCTCGTTTTCACCATCTTCCAAAGAAGGAAACCTTACTAACTTGTGATAGCAATCCAGATGAACTCTATTAAATTGCAACCAGTTCATACCCAAGATTACGTCCAAACCTTCCAACGGCAAACACACTAAATCCATAACGAAGTCCTTACCATACATGGTAAAAGGACAACTTGCACACACCAAAGAAGTAGTTACCGACCCCGAAGCGGGAGTCCCAATAACCATACCACTACTCAAAGAAACCATACACAAATCCAACCACTTAGCACACGCAAGAGAAATGAACGAGTGAGTCGCTCCAGTATCAATAATAGCAACTAAAGGCATATCATTAATAAAGCATGTACCTTTAATCAAACGATCCGCCGCATTAGTAGCGTCTGAACCTGCTAATGCGAAAACTTTTCCGCCCGCCGGAGCTTGCTTCGGTTTGGTACAATTCGGGCTAATGTGACCCACCTCACCACAATTAAAACACTTCACAGCATTCTTTCTACACTCTGTTGCATCATGTCCAAGGAGCCCACAGTTGGAACACTTCGCCTTGAACTTTCCACAATCATAAGACTTGTGGCCCATCACGCCACACTTAAAACATTTGATCGCACCGGAACCTCCTCCGGGTCTCCTATCAAAGTTTCCCCTATGTTTTCCCTTATCAGCAGGCGTCACATAAGGTCCGCTTCGTACTTGCTGCTTCCCTCTCCTCTCGCTCAAACCCTTATAATGAGTAGAACGAGCTCTACTGCCTTCTTCATAAATCCTACAACACTCGGTCAAATCTGAAAATCTTCGTATTCTTTGATAACCCACCGCTTGCTTTATCTCAGGACGCAAGCCATTCTCATACTTGATACATTTGGAAAATTCCGCCGTAACCGCATCATAGTGAGGGTGAAACTTCACTAACTCAGTAAACTTAGCGGTGTAGTCCACCACCGACATATTACCTTGTTTCAACTCCAGAAATTCCATTTCTCTCTTCCCTTTAACACTTTCGGGATAATACTTCCTTAGAAACTCAGTACGAAATAAATCCCACGTAATCTCCTCATCGTCGACCTCAAGAACTTGCCTCATGCTGACCCACCAGTCATCAGCCTCTTCTCTCAGCATGTGAGTCCCTAGTCTCACTTTGTTCCCTTCAGCACAATCCATCACCCTAAAGATCCTCTCAATTTCCTTTAACCATATCTGAGCACCATCCGGATCAAATCTCCCTTTGAACACCGGTGGTTGGTTCTTCCTGAACTCATCATTCGCATTCACGTTAGGTGCACCCTGCACAGCTCTGGCCATAGCCTCTAACGCCGCTGCCATAGCATTGTCATTACGACCTGCCATATTCTGAGGATTCCCAAAAATAACAACAAGGTTAAACAACCGTTCAACCAACACAACAACAAGACAGACACGACTGACTCAACACTGGCTCTGATACCACTTAATGTAACACCCCCTTTCTATACCCCCAAATTAATCAAATAAATCAATTAGGCACTTAGAAAATTTATTTCATCAGAGTTTAATTAAAACATGGTATAAAAGAGGCGCATCACATTATCATGAAATTAAACACATACGATACCTGCTCAAAATAGATATGCAACAATGGGTAACCCACATCTCAATATTTAGAATAAAAGCGGAAACATCCAAATATTGAATCGATCACATACATAAAAGTATATACAACCATTCACTCAATTCATGCTTTACAACCATATCCACAGCGGATACATACACAGATGTATCACAAGGAATCAAAACAAATGTAACTCCAAAAAAGTCAAAAGCTTCCTAACTACCCAGATGTTACATATCAGAGCCATTGACCAAAAAGAATGAAGACATCGCTTCACAAAAGAACCTCCAGCTTCCTACTCTGCAATGCCTCATAGAGCATTATAAAACAGCAGAAGGGTGAGAAACAACATCATAACAGTTAATGCATAAAATTGTATATATACATATACTCATATTTGTACAAGTCATACTCAAATTATGTTCTCACCACATTAAGCATATACAATTAATCATGCCTCTACACATGCTCATGAACATTCACTATATGTTCCTCCAAACAATCATATATAACATACACAGTTACATTCATACAACTAATGCATCATACACAGATGACTCATGCAACTCATAGAGACCGACACACGACTCTATGCAGATGCAAATGCGGTACCGACTCATTTCAACAGATTCTCTAAGGAATCGAGTATTCAGCAGATTCTCCACGGAATCAAGTATTCAGCAGATTCTCCACGGAATCAAATATTCATCAGATTCTCCACGGAATCGAATATTCAGCAGATTCTCCACGGAATCAAATACTCAGCAGATTCTCCACGGAATCAAATACTCTAGTCAATCCTCCAAGGGATTACATGTTATGACCGATTCTCCGAGGAATCACACAATGCAACCGATTCTCCAAGGAATCTAATGTAACCATCGTATCATACGAGGTTCTGCAAATCCTCTGAGGGATCATTCAGCACAAAAATGCATACTCAGATGCTACACAATGCTAATCCTCCGAGGGATCGATCAACACAGAATGCATACTATGTTCACAAACATACTCATTGCATTTATCACATACATCGCATATATCTATCATGCATTCATATTATGCACCATTTCACACATGGTTTACACACATATCAGCCTATCAATGTGTTTCTATTCAATTCAAGCAAATACACAAGATTATCAAATGCTCAAGATTCACCATTTGCTCTACAATCTAGGATTCACGCCTTTCGGCCACCCACAGCACGACATGTCGAAACAGTTCACACATCAATCATTCATATAGGCATTAATCATAATTGAATCGGCCAAAAATCATGCTATGAATAAACAGCAAAACAAATAACACTGCCAGGTTCGCCAACCTTCGCCTGGCGAAGCCACGCAGCGAATGCTCGCTGGCCTTCGCCTGGCGAACTTCCCAGCGAAGTCCACTAGGAGTAATTCTGGAATTACTCGCTGAGGCTCGCTACACACTCGCCTGGCGAACCTTCGCCAACTAACCTCGCCTGGCGAACTTGCCAGCGAATACAGGGTGTTAGCTTCTGACTTGCTTCGCTGCAGCTCGCTGGGCTTCGCCTGGCGAAGCTTCGCTGCCATTCGCTTGGCGAGCCTGCGAAGACAGAACCTCCATGGCTGTCTCAAGAGCCCAAACTCCACAAAATCAACCGATTAAATCCAAACCAGTCTCAGTGGCACAACCCTACCATCACCCGACTAAACTACATCGTCTAATCCGAGTTCTAACCGATTAAAACCTCATTTTACTCATCAAACCAACTTCTAACCTAAGTGGGAAAAGAGTAGAAACTCTACAAAAATCCAAACACATACACATACAATCATATACATTAAAGAGATGATGGAGTTTCACACCCTTACCGATCGATTGCAAGCTTTGGTGATGATCCCTTGATGATTCTAGGTTTTCCTCTCCACTTTCTCTTCTCTTTCTCTTCTCCTCTTTTCTTTCTCTTGTTTTTCTTCTTATGTTACTATCTTTCTTTCTTTTCCTCTCTTATTCTATTTCTATCTCTATTTCTTTCCTCTCAAATTCTTTCCAACACTTACCAATCAATTCTCACACTAAATTGCTAAATGTCTAAAATGCCCTTTTTACTCTAATTCCCCGAAAACTCTCCGAATCGGTAAAAATAGATAAAATAAGCAAAAACCACATAATAATATATAATTTCTCAATTTAAAACAAACATCAATTAAATAAATTAAAAGACTCAACAATTAATGGGAATTCAGAATCGGGACGTTACATTGCTCGCTTAGAAGTGTTTAGGATGGTGCTGACTGCTTGTATAAACTACTTGGGGCTGAGTTTGCGTAGAAACTTGAGACTTTGGTACACGTAGGTAGTGAAACCGACTCGCATAAACCGGAGGTCTAAGGTGTCAGGACGGTACTGGTTTTGTTAGAATTTTCGTCTCGGAGTTTCAAAACTTGGTTTGAACTTTGGCGCATTCTCGTGAAGCTTTTTGAGGAACAACTGAAAAATTTTGTTTATGTCGAATAAAGTGGGGGAATTTGCGTACCGGAAAAAGACATATAAATGAGCTTTTATTTGCTAAAGTGGGAAAATGTTTGAATTGAAAGTACGAGGAAATGGGAAATAAACGCTCCGCTCCCACACTATCTCAATCAGTGTCCCCACTGATTTGAAATGATGCGGGATGGAAATACAAGGGAAGTGAAAATACAGGAAACAAATAAAGAAAGAAAGAACTAATCACGGCCTCTGCCTCGGTCACGTCCTTTGTCTCGTCCTCTACCTCTGGCTTGGTCGACTCGGGCCTCAAAGTTCAGAGCTCCGGTGTGATAGACATAATCTCGGAGTCCTTCGAATTGCAAGGTAAGATTTGCCAAGTTCTCAGTGATGGTTTCCTGGCCGGTTTGGAGCTGTTGCATCGTGGTTCTATGCCAAGCTTCGTATTGCTCTGCTCGCTGATTTTGTTGCTGCATCATGGCGAGTATCTGTGCTTGTTGGTCGAGGGATCGGCGGAGGTCTTCTTCAGAGAAGTCGGGCTCTGGACGGTGGCGGCGGCGACGGTAGGATATGCCTTCAGAAGGAAGTGGTTGTGATGCCTCAGGTTGCTCAGTTCTGTCCAACTCATCTTCCATTTCGTCAACAGAACCTTGGGTGTTGGTTTGAGTTGGGGCAGCGGTAGCAGCAGGGGCATTGAGGTCAAAAAGCCAGTTGGCACGATCCTGTGGGTGCATCCGGGTACGTGACGACATGATGATGCTTCTGATGGTTTTGCCACGCACGACCGGATGGTACTTTCCATCGGACCTGGAGCGGATGAGGTGAGAAGCTCTGCAATGGTCGGTGTCGAGAAACACCGAAGGAATGGTATGGAGATTCTGGAGTTGGTTGCCGAGGTTCAGGCCTAGTGCAATGGAGGTAACAATCCCGCCAAAGTAAAATGGCTTAGAGCCACGGTTGCAGTTGGCCTGAATGTGGGCCAGGAGGAACGGAGCGGCGTTGATGGGCTCGGAATTGAACACGCAGCGGAGAAAGAAAAGTTCTTTGGAGTTCACCTTGTGGTTGATATCCCTTGTGAAGATGGTATTGCTCAGCGCTCGGTGGAAATACTGGATGGTTGGGTTGTGGATGTGTGTTGCATGCAGAGAATCCCAGCCGTCGGCATTGATTCCGGTCAATTGGTACCAAAGCGCAAAGGCTTCATGTTGAAATTGTTCGGTAATGCGGCAGTGAGCATCTTCGCCGCGAGGGAAATGTAGGATGTCGGCAATCTGATTTTGATTCAATTGGTAGTTCGTGCCGAACATATGGAAGCAGGCGGCGCCGGAATGTTGGCTGAGGTCGCCGCTGGAGGTGAAGTAACTGAACGAACTGAAGAACTCAAGGGTGAGTTGTTCGTAAGTAGGTTGCGGATTTGTGCACAGATGCCAAATGCCGGCTCTCTGGAGCATCCAAGTGACGCCGTCAAGGAGGCCGAGTTCCGTGAGAGATGGTATGTGTGGATAGTGGGTCGGTTGTAGCGACCGTTGATGGAAGGCGACGTAGTTTGCTTTCTGTCTCTCGCCGGAGTCGCCGTCGCTGAAAATGATATTGCTAAGGTCAGGGATTTCATTGTTTCTTGCCATGGTTGGATGATGCTGATGAAATTGGGATTAAGTGGTTTCTGTGGAATGAGAAATGTCACAAAAGTGGATTATGAAGATGAAATGGGAGTTGGGATTATATGTAGTAAGGAGAGAAAACGAAATTTTGAAGTGGGGTTTGAATGTGTGGTGATTGGAAGTTGATAAGATGGGAGTGGGGGAAGAAACGTAACCTCTGTTATAGCAGATATCAGGTTTTGAACTCGTGACGGTCGTCACACATCTGTGACGGTCGTCATGCTTCTGTGACGGTCGTCACACCAGCAAATTCTGCAGAGCGCAGAATTTTGCTACAGGGGTGCTTTTGACATGGTTTTAAGGCTTGTAAATGATATCGCAATGTAATGAATCAGCCAAGAAGCATATGATAACATAAAAACAGAATAAAGGAATAATTGAAATAACATTTAATTAAAATGATTGTTTTTAATGTAATACATAAGTGAAATGAAACAATGCGAAAATCAAAATAATTGAAAACGTACGGAAAAACAGGAAAAATAAACTAAACTAAAACTAAAATCTCAGTCTTTTTGTGCCTTCAATTCGTCAAACTTTCGGGCGTAGTAATCGAGCTGGTCACAAACTAAGTCCATGAAAACTGCTAGTTCGCTGTGTATGCTTGTGATTTCTTCTCTTACAGTGGTCAGAGCTGCGTCGACGTTGTCTAATCGGTGCAGAACCAGAACTGGTTTAGTTCAAAATCAAGATCGTCATCTTCGGCACTGATGAACACATGTGGTCCGCTAGGAAATCCTAGGAGGTTAGCTAATGACATACGGCTATGGGTTTGGTCCATTCCAAACATCCTAAAGGTGATCAGCTCTGTGTTCGATCCAAAACCATAGTTGGGTAAGTACCTGAAGGAACTAAGGAATTCGTAGGTGAGGTCCTTATAGGTAGCAAAACGGGTTTTCAAGGGGGTGTTCTCCCAGCCTAATTGATTAAACAGGAATTGAATGCTATCAGTAATTCCTAGCTTCTCCATGGTAGACTTATCATAATACAGTGTTAAGGCTATGTCTCTCTCAGTTAATGCTTCAAATCTTGCCTTTTGAGCTAATCCTCGAAAATGAACCTTTGTGAAGTCGTACGCGGCCATACTCGCAGGTTAGTCAGAGAAAAACAGGAGGAAGGTTTGAAGGCTTTTAAAATCTTGAAAAGTTTAAAACAGAAATTTTAAGTCAGAATTTTTAGAAACAAAAGGTGGTAGAAATAAAAACAAAGTTTAAAAGAGAAAATAATGAAACAAAAATAAAAATAGTAGCAAGTTAAGTGTAAAATTTTTGTTAAAATTTCAAAACAAGATTTCAAATAAAAATGAGAATGTAAAGAGGGAAATACGGGAAAATTGGGTTGCCTCCCATTAAGCGTTGTTTTTAACGTTAAAAGCCTGACGATAGCTTGGTGACAAGCTATTCGGGTGTTTGAGAAGGAAGCTCGAGCAATGTTATACTGCTGACTTGAGGGCTGTTTTCGTTCTTATTATAATGTTTTAAACGTTGCCCGTTTACGATAAACGGTGCATTCGTCTTATCGATAATTTCAACAGCTCCACTTTGAAGTACTTTAGTCACTTCGAAAGGTCCAGACCACCTAGATTTTAGTTTACCTGGGAAACGTTTCAGTCTTGAATTAAATAGAAGTACGATGTCTCCCACACTGAATTGTTTCTGGACTGAACGTTTATCATGCCATTTTTTAGTTCGTTCTTTGTAGATACGGGCATTTTCGTAAGCGTCCAATCGAAGTTCTTCTAATTCGTGTAAGTTCAAGATTTGTTTCTCTCCTGCCTCAGTGTAGTTGAAGTTAAGTGCCTTAATGGCCCAGAAGGCTTTATGCTCTAATTCTACAGGGAGATGACAGGAATTACCGTAAACTAATTTGAAGGGTGTAGTACTGTAACACGGTGGGAGAACTGACTTTAAACAATGTTGCGGATAGCAAGAGTCGCCACCGACTTTTATTTTATCCATAAGGAAAGGTTATAAAAGAACAGGAAAGACCTTAGAGAATATTTTGGGTCCGGGGGGTAGGTTATGAAAAGGGAAGGTGTTAGCACCCTTTTCATCCATGGTTATCCATGGGCTCTTAGGTACTTAAGCTCACTTTTGAATTGTTTTGAAAGTGTAGTGTGTGAATAGAAAATTTTCAGAATAGTTAATAAATAATCCATGTAAGGATGTGTTAAGAACTTGTTTGAAAACTTGTTGAAAATTTGTTTAAGTGTGAAACAGTTTTGAAGTGAGCAAGCACCTAGGAGTAACCTACCCTAATGTTTAAAGGTCTTTCTTATTCTTCATTCTTTCCTTTAGTAAGACTATCCCTACTATAATGGAGTAGGTAGTCCTTACTTTGGATGTTAAGGGACATGTGAGGGACAATTTGACTTTGAAGGCCATCGTGGGATGTAATAAGCACATATAAGGGACCATCATCATTTTTCGAAAGGGACTCGATTCGTAAAGGCAACCATAAGGGACTTTGATGATTTTTCTATTTGAGGGACTTGCTTTATACACCCCACTTAACCATTATTCGTAGGCAACTTGAGGGATATCCTTAGGAAGTGAGACGGCGATTAAAATCGACTTACGTGTGTGACGTGTTTATTTTAATTATCTTTATTTAAAAGTGATCTAAATTTATTTTAATATTACATACAGGTTGTTACACTCCCTAATTACTAACCATAATAATAATTAAATAATTAAACAACTTTACATCCAAGAAACAATTACAAAATAATAAGCAAAATAATTAAATAGCAAAGATAAATAAAATATAAATAAGCAATAATAAATAATAAAGGAGGTTAATTCTAAGTTTACTCGGCAAGACATCGCATCTTGTGCCTACGTATCCTTACGGGAGTGGAATCAGAGTAATCGTAGTTCCCCCTAAAGGGTGGTTAGAGACTTCTTGACTGTGGTCAAGGTCTCACGGGGAATAAACGCATCTTAAGGACACGCTTACGTGGAGTGTAGGAACTCCAAATCTCTACGTTGAAATGTTAAGTTGTAATTAGGGTTAGGTTAGGGATTCCGCGGCGGGAAACCCTAAAATGAGCGCAGCGACTCTTTGACCTAATGCTAGGGGTAAAATTGTAATTTTGCCTGCGGCGAGGCATTTGTGAAAATTAGGGTTTGTAAAAGTTGTAAGGGTTGAAGGTGAGGACTATTGACGCGGCGGTCATATGCTAGACCTAATTCCTTCGGAGGTGTGTGCAGTGTGACAGAAATATTAATGAAGGTGTGAGATGATTGAGCTATGCAAGCAGAAAATAAGACAGAAGTTAAAGCCATGCAGACAGAAATTTAAAAGCAGAAACTTAAAGCGCGATTATTGGTTCGCGGGGTTACATATGAGGAGCAGTTACAATAATAGGATACAATTTAATTTGAAAATACGCAAAAATAAAGGGGCAACATATAAAACTGCAGAGTGAACAAACTAGGTTAGTAAACAGAATTAGGGAAACGCAGTATGAAATTGCAGGACACTTTAGTGATTTTTCTTTATGATATAGGAGAACTTCAAATCAAAATATGACCCTAAACTTAACTTTTAAAAGGAATTAATGCTAGCAAAAATGTTATCATTTGAGAAATATTTTCACCGCTATTAAAGCATTCGATTTTTTTTTTATTGAAAAATTTAAAAACAAAGAAAATAAAGCATTTTTTGTTCCCTTTTTTGTGAGAAGATTGATCGTTATTCATTTATTTTCTAAAGGTTGTATTAACATTATTATTAAAAGGTTATGCATTAAAAAACATTTTTTATGGTTTTTATTAAAGCAACTCAATACTGATTATTTTCACTTATTAGCATAAGCATAGAAGTAAAGATCAAACAAACGTAAAACAAAACAACTGGGCCGTGTAACCAGAGCTGGCCCGCCTCAATCTTTAGGGTATCATTTGAAACCCTAGGGTTTCTAATCTTTTCTCAAACGCGGCGCCGATGCACGTTTCCCTTCCTTTCGTTCTAATCGCCAATCCTACTTCGATTCATTGTTGTAACCTGAAGACAATCAGAAATTGAACCGTTAAAATGCGAGAGGTGACATGTTTGTTGCTTACGTTTTGAATGATGGAGATTTTCTGGCGCCGATTCGGGCTGATTAGTGATGATGATGGCTGAACCCTGAGAGGAATTGCTCGCCGTCTTCGGATGGTGCTGGTGAACCTCTCTTCGGTGGGCCTCGTAATGATAATGAGTACGAGCAATGGCTTTTGTTGCGATGACTCTCGTTTCGTTAGGGTTCACGCTGTTTCTCACTCTGATTCCTCCTTCTTTCGTACGCAGCTACCAACTAGGCTTTTACTTGAGGTGACATCGTTCCTTATATACTTTTTTGTGATTTCTTTTTGGGCTTGGATAAAACCTGATTGGCGTTATTTTTCACTGAGATATGATTTGCCTCAAATTGATTTGATTTTCTGATTGAGATCCTTTGATTGAGCCCGTTTTGGATTGACTGGAGATTTTCCTTTTTCGGATTTATGCTGATTGGATTCGCTTTGATTTTATCCGGATTTGCTTTGGTTTCAATCGGATAACTGGATTTTTTTTACTTTGATTAACTATCCCTGATGTCTGTTGACTTGATTTTCAGATATTGATTTGGATTGTTATTTTCAGGTGAACTCCAATTCAGATTCGGTCCACAGTTATTTACTTGATAAGGGCCGGACCGCTTGACTCTTGGCTTCGGATACGGTGTTTGACGTAACTCTGTTACTTTTCTGTTAGGCTTTTCTGCAGAACAACTTTGTTTTCTAATGAGCTTGACTCCTTGAGATGTCTTGTTAGATATTCGAATCTTGAGCAGCTTTTGGTTATCAGTTGGAATACACTTACTTTTCTTCTTCTTCTTTCAGTGAACTGATACTTCGGATGGATCAATGCCACTGGTGATGATGACCATTGGTCTGAACCTTTGAGGGCCGCCTTTTGACACTTTGGTTTTGATTGTGTCGCCTTAGTGTTGATGACCTTCGGGTCTGAGCTGACATTTTGTGCTTGAGCTGATAGTCCGTGCGAAATCACCGTATGCTCATAATTCGATGTTCGGTAGGGAGTTGGTAACGGTCCCGGCCGTGGCTCTCCTGGCCGCTCGAACTTCACGCCCAATGATGATTAAACTGAGGGCTGATATGACTTCAAATCTCTTTGTAATTTTGCTATTTGCTTCGAATTGCGTATGAACTCGCGTCCTGTTACTGATTGTTTTTGTTTTTGTTTTTCTTTTTGACAGGTGAGAGTTTAGTGCTGATGAAGGTGATGATGATGTTATAATCTGAGCCTCGGGGTTGTTTGCCCTGTTTTTTCTGATGTAGCTCTGCTTTGGTCCCTTTTGCAGATGTAGGATTCGATATTGCTTGGCCCTTAATTCGAATTCGGTTTAGTCTCCTTGCTGCTTCTGATATCGATGGACCGAGTTCTTTTTCTTTTGATGTAGTTCTGATATGGTTTTCTGACTCTAGTGGGATCATTCTTGTCTCGATGCTGATATGTTTTTTACTGATACACCAGTCGCCTGATGCAGTTCAGCTCTGATTCAGCCTTGGTGCTTGGGGCTGTGATGCTTTGGATTCGCCAACTGATTATGTTGTATGATGACAGGGTTATGATGTTGTTCTTCGACTGAGCCCACATGTTGGCTTTGATTTCTTGCTGTTCTACTGGTGTGCATTCACTTGTTCAGTTTTGTGTTTCCAATTACCTCGGCTATGAGCATCAAAAAGCTACATATTTACTTGATAGTGCTGTTATATTGGATTTAGAACAAAATCTGTTTGGCTTGATAATCATTTTTCAGCATAGAATCACCTTTCGGCAAATCATTTCGGCCCAAAACTTCTTTTATCTCTCTCTTTCTCGGTTGTCCTGTAACGATAAGAACGGGTATTACCTGATCTGACGCCCACGGCGCGGATCGGTAACGGGGGTAGGACGCAGCTTCGGTTGTGCCACTCCCGGCACTCGATGATGACATTGTTCTGAGAGTGTCAAAAAACTCCTAACCTTTTTCTATATTGTTTGTTTTGCTTTGATGTGCAGGTTAGTCGAAATTTGCGGCGAAGCTCAAGGGCCAACATGAAGACACTTAGCATTTTTAGGACTTAGGATTTTTAGATTTAATGTAATTCCTTGTAGCAGCAAAAATGTGAAACAATCTCCCTTTTGTATAATGCAATCTTTATGAAATAAAATTCCCAACACTTTGAATTTATTTATATTTTATTCTTAGTTAAAAAATATAAACAATTGTGAATAAATCCACAAGTATTTAAATTCGTTAACATAGGCATAAAACATAAATATTCCCAAGTGGTATTCTTATTGGTGCACTCGTCTCATTTGTAATCCTAATCTCATCATCCGATTAAAATGTTAACCAACCATTTCATAACCAAACACCTATGGGCACCGTAATCACAACATTTTCAGCATCAACAGTAAAACTAATCGTAATTAAATTCCACTGACCAAACCGCTAAAATCTCAATATGATCAGAACTGGTGATAGATAAATGCCTCGAAACCCATACGTATCAAATGCCTCAGAATTTTAATAACAGCCCGTCTTCAAGGAATTTGTGTAAAATGACCAAAATACCCCTGGGACCAAATCCCTCTTTGATGTTGGCAAAAAAAATCATGAAGTTTGACTTTGGTTTGACCACAGTTGACCTCAGTTTGACTTTTTAACTGCATTGACTGCTTTTGACTTATCTGATCATCTGACTGAGCAAATTTTTGAGAAAAGTCTTGAAACTTGACATGGGGGTTCTTATACACATATAAGATGTTACGAAGCTCACTTGAAGTCTTGGAAGTCCATTTAGCCTGATTAAAGTCAAAACCCTAGTTTTGGATGCACTGCTTAGGAGGTGCATTGTCTGAGGGAATTGTCAACTCTTCTGACCAATTGTGAACTTTGTGAACCTTGTGAATCTTCATAAGATATTCATGGGAGGTATTGTGAAGCTTGTGAACCTTCAAGAAGCAACCTACGGACTTCATGAACCTCATGAAAGGTATTGAAAGCACTGTGGGACTTGTGAACCTTGTGAACCTTCATAAAGTAGCTCGTGGACTTTATGAACTTCATGAAAGGTTATGCAAGTTGTTGGAGAACTTGTGAATCTTGTGAACCTTCTTAGAACACAAAGTCTTGTATTGTGAGGGCAAATTTTGGGGTGCAACAGCTGCCCCTGTTCAATTTTCTGAAACCTGAGGGGTTAGATTGGTATATTTGCCAGTCGTAACCTGGAAGGTTGAAGGGGATTGAACACAAAAGCCCAAAAATTTGCACTCACCCGTGCACTAGAGTGGTACAGATGGCTAGTTGAATATGATTGAGTGGGCTTAAAGATGCCACTAGGGGGGAGCAGTTCAAAATATGGGTGTAGGATGAAAGCTGTCAGGAGTCTGGAATAATAATGATGTAGCAGCATGTCTTCATGAGGATAGAGCAATCAATAGTGATAACCCTAAAGCAGTCTTGAAGCAATGATATGATTTCAGGAGGATAGAACAATGAATGGCTCTAAAGCAGTCTTGAAATAATAATGTGATATGTCTTCAGGAGGATAGAGCAATCAATAGCTCTAAAGCAGTCTTTAAGTAATGATTTCAGGAGGATAGAACAATGAATGGCTCTAAAGCAGTCTTGAAATAATAATGTGATATGTCTTCAGGAGGATAGAGCAATGGATAACTCTAAAGCAGTCTTGAAGTAATGATTTCAGGAGGATAGAACAATGAATGGCTCTAAAGCAGTCTTGAAATAATTAGATGGCTTCAGGAGGATAGAGCAATGAATAGCTCTAAAGCAGTCTTGAAGTAATAGGATGATTTCAGGAGGATAGAGCAATCAGTAGCTCTAAAGCAGTCTTGAAGTCATGAGAGGCTATCAGGAGGATAAAATAACCCTGAGGTTACAATAAAGCAGTGCCAAAGTAATAAGAAGCTCATCAGGAGGATAAAGTAACCCTGAGGTTACAATAAAGCAGTCCCAAAGATCATAAGCTTTTTTGTTGGATAATTAACCTGAAAACAAGGTAGCATTCTGTATAACAACATTAGTTTATGCTTTATGTATGCATGTATGACATGATGCACTTAGGTAATGTACTATAGACATATATGTTATGGTATGATGTAAATGATGTATGTATGCTATGACACTGCTGGAAGTGTCTGGATATCCTTGTATAACAACTGCTGGCCAAGGAAAATAAATCCCGATTCGTTGTTGAAGAATATATAACCCTCCGTCTGCTAGGGATAACAAGGTATAGATAACCTCCCGTTGTTGGGGATAACAAGGTATAGATAACCTCCCATTGTTGGGGATAGTAGGGTATAGCTAACCTTCGGTTGTTTGATAGTAGGATAAGTATAACATCCCGTCTTCGTTCATCGTGCCCTTATTGGAAAGTAATTTCCCGTATATCCGTATGAGGATAAAAGAGATGGATATAAATTCCAGGGGAGATTAGACTTTGTGAAAATGGATTAGTCCTACTGATGGTTTGTAACTGTCTTGTAAAGATGAACCGGCGAAGCTTCGTTGAAATCCTTCCCTCGTTCGTCCTTAGTAAATACTATTACTGCATTTTCATGCATTTCTGGTAAACATCAATCATATTAAAAGCATACATGCATTTCTGGTAAACATCAATCATATTCAAAGGCATACATACATTCAAACACAACCAATGGACGTTTCGCTTATGTAAATAGGGTAAAAGTAAATCTGGATTCAAAAGATGGGGTTTATTTATATCAAAAGTGACCCATACACGGGTAAGTTTGTACAAGGAGACATAAACCCTAGTAAGAGAATTTTGTCATGAAGTTTTACAAAAAGAATCAGCTATGTGGGAAATAATCCTATTGAGTTTCAATTCTACTATTGCCACTCAAGTATCTCATCTTCTTGCTGTTGAGACGGAAACGATTGGATTGAGCTTTATCTGTTTGAGCTTGAGTAAGTAGTACAACTGGTTGCAGTTTCATGAGTGATCCAAACGAGACATAGTCATACGCTTTAATCCCTAACTTTTGCCTGGATTGCCCTTTCAGGTTTTCAATCCACCGGGATACCCTTTTTTGCCCAAGCCGCCTTTTCAGGTTTTCGACTTGCCGGGTGTACATCTTTTTATATATATATCCCTAATTTTTGCCCAAACCCTTTTGGTTTGCCGGGATGCCCTTATTTTTGCCTAGGCCTGTCAACCTAGCGGGTCTCTTTTTATGCGTAGTATTTTTTAACTATGTCTGCGTTTACAGGTTGTGGGAAGTCTTCACCATCCATTGTAGTCAGTATCATGGCACCTCCTGAGAACAGTGTCTTGACTACAAATGGTCCCTCATATGTTGGAGTCCACTTGCCCCTAGGATCACCCTGTGGTAATATGATACGCTTGATTACCAAGTCACCAGCCTGATATACCTTTGGCTTAACCTTCTTGTTAAAAGCTTTGATCATCCGTTTCTGGTACATCTGGCCATGACAAACTGCTGCTAACCTTTTCTCATCAATCAAATTTATCTGGTCAAGTCGAGTCTGAATCCACTCATCTTCATCCAAGCCTGCATCCCTCATAATTCTCAAGGAGGGGATCTGAACTTCGATAGGCAGAACTGCTTCCATACCGTAGACTAAGGAGAATGGGGTTGCCCCTGTTGAAGTATGTATTGTAGTACGATAGCCATGCAGAGCAAATGGTAACATCTCGTGCCAATCCTTGTAAGTAACAGTCATCTTCTGTACAATCTTCTTAATGTTCTTATTAGCAGCTTCAACTGCCCCATTCATCTTTGGACGATACGGAGAAGAGTTGTGATGCTTACTCTTGAACTGCGTACAGAGATCAGTAATCATAGTGTTGTTCAGATTAGAGCCATTGTCAGTGATAATCCTTTCAGGGATACCATACCTACATATGAGATTATTCTTAATGAACCGAGCCACAACATTCTTAGTCACAGATGCAAATGAAGCTGCCTCTACCCACTTAGTGAAGTAATCAATAGCAACCAGGATGAAACGATGCCCATTAGAAGCAGTAGGCTTGATCTCACCAATCATATCAATGCCCCACATGGCAAAGGGCCAAGGAGCAGTCAACACATTCAATGGAGATGGAGGTACATGTACTTTATCAGCATAGATTTGACATTTGTGACATGTTCTGGAGTGTTGATAGCAATCAGCTTCCATGGTAGACCAATAGTAACCTGCTCTCAAAATCTTCTTTGCCATGGTATGACCACTAGAATGAGTGCCAAAGGTCCCATCATGCATCTCTTCCATAATTTCTGTAGCTTCCTTCTTATCCACACAACGAAGCATAGTTGAATCATGATTACGCTTATACAGAATGCCATTACTCAGAAAGAACTTAGCAGAAAACCTTCTCAGGAACTTCCTATCTTTGACAGATGCCCCTTCAGGGAACTCCTGAGCTTCAAGATAGTTTTTCACTTCATAGAACCAAGGCTTCTCCTCTTCCCCTTCAGTGTCAATCTCATTGCAGTATGCAGGCTTCTCAAATCTATCAATGGTAATCTTGGGAGCTTCATCATCCCAGCTGATCTCAAACATAGATGCCATGGTGGCCAATGCGTCTGCCAACTGATTCTCTCTTCGTGGAATATGTCCAAAAGTAATCTCTTTGAAATGTGGGATCAAAGACAACACATGTTCTCTGTAAGGAATGAGATTATCATGCTTTGTATCCCAATCTCCTTTAATCTGACTTACTACCAGGGCTGAATCTCCATACACCTCAAGGAACTGAATCTTCATATCAATAGCAACTTGCATACCCATGATACATGCCTCATACTCAGCCATGTTATTGGTACAATAGAAACAAAGTCTGGCAGTAATCGGGGTATGACAACCTTCAGGGGAACTTATCACAACACCAACACCATTACCATGTGCATTGGAAGCACCATCAAAAACCATAGTCCATCGGGATCCTTGTTCAGGTCCGTCATATTGTCCAGGTTCTTTGGTAACAGACATAATGTCTTCATCAGGGAACTCAAAATTCATTGACTGGTAATCATCTACTGCTTGATGAGCCAAATGATCAGCAACAACACTCCCCTTAATGGCCTTCTGAGTAGTATACTGTATATCATATTCCGTCAAGATCATTTGCCATCTTGCAATTCTTCCGGAGAGAGCAGGTTTCTCAAATATGTACTTGATTGGATCCATCTTCGAAATCAACAAGGTAGTATGGGTCAACATATACTGTCTTAGTCGGCGAGCGGCCCATGCCAAAGCGCAGCAAGTTTTCTCGAGCAGTGAGTATCTTGTTTCACAGTCGGTAAACTTTTTGCTAAGGTAGTATATTGCCTGCTCTTTTCGACCAGACTCGTCATGTTGCCCCAATACACACCCCATTGAGTTGTCTAATACTGTTAAATACATAATCAAGGGTCTTCCATCAACTGGTGGCATTAAAATTGGAGGTTCTAGCAAATATCTCTTGATTTCATCAAAGGCAGTCTGGCACTCATCATTCCATTCCATCACCTGATCTTTCTTCAACAACTTGAAGATTGGCTCACAGATGGTAGTTAATTGGGAAATAAATCTTGCAATGTAGTTCAATCGTCCTAAGAAACCTCTAACCTCCTTCTCAGTACGGGGAGCTGGCATCTCTCGTATAGCTTTCACTTTTGCAGGATCCACTTCAATACCTTTTCCACTGACAATGAAACCCAGGAGCTTTCCAGATCTAACTCCAAAAGTACACTTGTTTGGATTTAATCTCAACCTGTATTTCTTCAACCTCTCAAACAACTTGTGCAGATGATCAAGATGTTGTTCTTCCTTCCGAGACCTGGCTATCATATCATCCACATATACCTCTATCTCATGATGAATCATATCATGAAACAAAGCCACCATAGCACGCTGATATGTTGCCCCTGCATTCTTCAAACCAAATGGCATTACCTTATAGCAAAAGGTGCCCCACTGTGTCACAAATGTAGTCTTCTCCATATCTTCAGGTGCCATCTTGATTTGATTGTAACCAGAGAAACCATCCATAAAAGAGAATACCTTATGCTGAGCAGTGTTGTCTACCAGGATATCAATATGAGGAAGTGGAAAGTCATCTTTAGGGCTAGCCTTGTTCAGATCTCTGTAGTCTACACACATACGTACCTTACCATCTTTCTTAGGAACTGGTACCACATTTGCAACCCACTGAGGATAAGAAGTTACGGCCAAGAACCCTGCATTGAACTGTTTCATTACCTCTGCTTTGATCTTTTCCGACATTTCAGGACGCATACGACGAACCTTCTGCTTCTTTGGACGACAATCTTCTTTCACTGGCAAACGGTGAACCACAATGTCTGTATCCAACCCTGGCATATCTTCATAAGACCAAGCAAAGATCTCCACATAGTCACGTAGCATCTGAATCAACCTGCTCTTGACACTGTCCTCTAAATCAGCCCCTATTTTGACCTCTTTTCTGTTTTCTTCAGTTCCCAGATTCACAACTTCGACTGGCTCTTCATGTGGCTGTATAGCTTTCTCTTCTTGTTGTAACAACCTAGCAAGCTCCACAGGTATTTCACAATCGTCCTCGTTTCCGTCTTCGGTTTGATAGATCGGATTCTCGAAATTGTAATTGGCAATAGTAGAACTGTTATCAACTGGATCCAGAGTGGATGAGGATCTGCATTTTAGTGACGTGGGTGTGTGTAAGAACACATAGCTGATAAAGCAAAAAGAAAAAGAAAGACAAGGAACACAATATTTACTAAAACGAAACGTCCACTGATTTTATTGAATGAAGTATGCAAATGAGATGACAACCCGTAACAAGCACACCATTGTGCCCCGGGTAAGGCACATGGCTTGAAAGTTTTAATTGTTCCAGAAATTATAAATTTAAGAGCATAACACAGTAATAGTATTTACTCCTGACTAAAGGAGATAGGGATAACATCTTCAGCTTTCCAATTATTGAGTCCAGCACCCACAGTAGGAAAAATCCATGCCTCCAAGTTGTAGTCTTCATCTTGATCTCCCACAGCATTGATAACCCCTTGATTGGTGATACGAACAGCACGAGCACGACGAACAGCCTTCTGGGACTCTTCTTCCACCATAGCTTTTGCATCATTGAGGGAGGCCATTGCCATTGTTGGAGGGTTTCTGATGACCACAGGAACCTTCTTCACAGCAGGAGGAGTCACACAATCCTTAACAGCCCAGGGAACCACTTCAAATGACTGACATGGAGTTTCAATGTATTCACCTTCTACTTCCAGATACTTGAAAGTGTTTACATGGCTGACAAAGTATTCTTCCTCTCCAAAGACAGTAACAACTTTTCCATTCACCGGATATCTCAACTTTTGATGTAATGTGGAGGTCACCGCACCTGCCCCATGGATCCAGGGACGACCAAGCAGACATGAGTACGAAGGACGAATATCCATCACATAGAATGTAGCAGTAAACACCTGAGAGCCAACCTTGATTGGAAGATCAATTTCCCCATGCACTACTCTTCTAGAACCATCAAAAGCCTTTACCACAATATTACTGGGCTTCAATACCGTATCTTCAGGACTCAGCTTGTTCAGGACTTCTTTAGGCAACACATTCAGAGAGGAACCATTGTCTATCAGCACATGAGACAGGGTAGTGCCCCTGCATTCAATTGAAATATGCAAGGCCCTGTTATGATCCCTCTTGGCAGGGGTCAAGTCAGCATCAGAAAATCCTAACCCGTTGTCATAGGTCAGGTGCGCAACACAATTCTCAAACTGGTCCACAGAAATTGCAATGGGTACATGAGCCATCTTTAGAAACTTGATCAATGACTTGGCATGAGCCTCAGAACATAATAACAGGGAGAGCATAGAAATCTTTGAGGGAGTATGCCCCAGCTGATCAACAATATCATAATCACTCTTGCGAATGATTTTCAATACTTCTTCCATCTGCTTAGAGAGGTCATCAGCAGCTGGCACATCAGTAGATACAGGCTCAATAACGGGACCCTTGCCCCGAGCATCAGTGGTGGAAGTAACGGCAGGAGTAACTGCACTCTTAGAAGCAACTGGAGGAGAGAAGACTCTCCCACTACGAGTGATCTTGCTAGATCCAGCAATATTATCAATGTCAACAGGCATATCAGGTAAAGGCTCCTGTTTGACACCATGGATGTAAACATCAGACCCATAGTGCCAAGGCACAGCTTTGTCAGATGTATAAGGAATAGGACCAGGAGTGGTAATGATCAGAGGAGCTACTCTGGCTTCAGCGACAACTTTCACAGGACCTTCAGCAGTAATCTTGATCGGGCCCTGATGAGTGATTTTAATGGGACCCTTTGAAGTGATTCTTAGTGGTACTTTGTCAACCATATCAACCTCTTCAATCTTCTTACCCTGAGTCAGATGATCTACCATACTTTCTACAGATGCTGGTCTTCTTTCAAACACTATAGTATACTTATCCATGAGACGTTGAATCCCATCTCTCAAAATGAAGTAACTATCCGGCTTGTAGGTACAATATAGACAATCTTCATGACAACCTGGAAAGATCCCAGCTTGTACTAACCTCTTTTTGATAACAGACAATGGTGTGCTCAACTCCATAACTGAATAGACATGCAGATCTTCATCAATATCTTCATCAATGGCGTTGACAGTCTTCTCGTGATTTGGCATTGGAGCTGTAATCACATTTGGAGTACCTGGTGGATCAAACTCAATTTCTCCAGCATCAATCATATCCTGAATTTTGTTCTTCAAGACCCAGCAGTTATTAGTATCATGTCCTGGACAGTTTGAATGATATGCACATCGTGCATTGGGATTGTACTTGGGAGAGGTAACATTGGGATTCTGAGGAGCCTCCCTCAGGGTAATAAGTTCAGCCTTCAACAAGTGTTGCAATGCCTGAGCCATTGACATGTTGATCTTCGTGAACTGTCTTCTAGCCCTCTGTTGGTTGCCTTGAGGCTGCTCTGTTGTTGCAGGAGTTGGATTTGAAATATGAACTGCACTAACAGACTGATGCCTTCTGTTACGATCAGGCTGACCATACACAGCATTAGATTCTTTCTTCCCAGTGGGAGGCTTCTTTGCAGCACCTGATGAAGAAGTGCCCACTTGGATCTTACCACTCTCGATACCATTCTCTACTCGCTCTCCTGTCATGATCAACTCAGTGAAGCCAGATGATGAGCTTCCAATGAGATGGCTGTAAAACGGACCATTCAGCGTACACATGAACATATCAACCAACTCCCTATCAGTCAAAGGGGGTTGAACTCTTCCAGCTAAGTCTCTCCACTTCTGAGCATACTCCTTAAAGCTTTCTTTGGCACCCATAGACATGCTTTGAAGCTGCATGCGAGTGGGGGCTAAGTCAGCATTGTATTGATACTGCTTGTAGAAAGCTTCAGCAAGGTCATTCCAATCTCTGATGTTGACACTCTCCAACTGATAATACCACTCTAGCTGAGCTCCAGATAAACTCTCTTGAAAGAAATGGATCCACAACTTTTTATCAGCAGTGTGGGGTTGCATTCTTCTGACATAAGACCTCAGATGCAATTTGGGACAAGAGACCCCATCATAGACAACAAACGTAGGAACTTTGAACCCAATGGGTATGACCACCCCAGATATCAAGCTCAAATCCTCAAAATCCAGCCCAGATGATTTCTGTAATTCCATAGCATCCATTCTATCCACCAGCATCTTGAATTTGTCTTCGTTAGGCTCATGGTAGTAGTTAGCCTCAGAATCAGAGTCCCCCATAGTGTTGTGGAGACTGCCTCTCTCCTGCTCAGATTCTTCAGATTCATAGTCTTCAAAATGTTCCTTGGTCTTGACAGGACCTTTGAACCTTCTTCCCATGTTGAGCAGCCCAGCAGACCTTCTAGCCTTCTTAGTCTTCTTGGCCAGCAGTGTCTTCAATTCATCCTGCCCCTTGGATAGGTTCAGGATCAGCTCTTGGAACTGTGCATTCTGTGCCTGGAGATCCTTAACTGATTGTTCAAGAGCCATTGCTGAAATAAACAGCGAGAAGATGAGAAACCTGTACACAATTATAAACCTGTGATGCAATGATATGGGAATGCATATGCAATGTTTTCAAGGACCGCAGGATTTAAATTTGCTTAAACAAACAAGAAAGTAACTTTTTATTAGTAATAACTTGTTTTGCCTTTTAGGCTTACAAAAAATGAAAACGGAATAAGTACAAAAGATGGGGTTTTAAGTCTCCCATGGACGTTTCCTCTTGGTGTTGAGGTATGAGTTGAGGTTTCGTTCCTCATGAAGTAGCTTTGTTAGCTCTAGGATCCTTGCTTGGCTTGCTTTGTAATGAGCCTCGAAAGTATCCCTTTGCTCTTTCAGTTGGATCCATGATCTCTGCAAGTCTTCCATATCAGTAGGCATGTCTGGGTGAAGGATGGTATAAGCTGTGTCTCCTTCAGCAACAGGTTCCATGGTAACTGGTAGGATGGCAGGATATGGCATCATGAGTGTCTGAGCACGAAATCGTACCCATCTGAGATAAGCCTCCATAGGAATGGTGTACTTAGGCTCCAGTGTCTTGCTGTCAATCCTGTTTACCTTTCCCCAAGCTCGTATGAATCTCTGACGGTAACCCTGAAGATCGTTGTCGTAGTCAAACACAATGCCCTGAATCAACTTGTCATGTGGACCATCGCTCCGGGCGTAACCAAACTGTCGTAAAGCTAGAGATGGGTTGTAGGTGATGCCTCCTCTTATGCCTAGAAGTGGTACATTAGGAAACTCCCCACAACGGTCAATGATGGTGACATTCTCCATAGATCTGGAGCACCAATGGATGTCTGAGTGAGAAAGTGACATGATCCTCTTGGACCATCTGAACCCTTGCTCATTCTTCATTACTGAGCGAGGAAGGTGAGAAATAAACCACCTAGAAAGTAAAGGTATGCAGCACATCAAAGTTCCTCTTGCCCTTGTAGTACGGGTGTGGAGAGAATGTAGGATGTCTCCAAGTAAGGTAGGCACTGGATTGTGACTCAGGAATATGTTGATGGCATGAACGTCTATGAACTGATCAGGATTGGGGAACAACACTAAGCCATAAATCAATAAGGCTAAGATCTCCTCAAAAGCATCGTAGCTCATAGCCTTCAAGAACATTTGAGCTTTATCCACTAATACCTTGGCAAGAATACCTTTAACTCCACTTCTCGTCTCTAGAACAATGTCAGACTTCTTCAGATGTAGAGCTGCAGCAATAGCCTCTGGTTTAAGCTCCTTCTCTAAGCCTGTGAATGGCTTCTGATCAAGAACAGGTATACCCAGAAGTTTAGAGAACTCCTCCATGGTTGGGACCAGCTGATAATCAGGAAATGTAAAGCAATGGTGCTTAGGGTCAAAGAACTGAAACAGCACACTCATCATGTCTTCACTGAACCCTGAAGTAACTAGATCCAATAAGTGACCATGTCTCTTGTTGAACTGGGAATGATCAGGCACTAGGGAAACTAACTCCTTGAGCTTAGCAGGTATCCCTACAAAGTTGATCCTGATGGTGTTTCTACGAGCAGAAGCCATGACCTGCAACAAAGAACAAAGATAAATCCTTTGGTCCTTGAAATGGTTAGGGAAAATGATATGCTTATGATGCATGATGATGTCATGATGTCATGCTCAATCACAAACATGTGGCACACACAAACAAGTCACACCATAGCCCTAGGTTTAAAGGCTTGCATGAGGTTCAAAGGCAAGTACCCTCCCCTGAAGTTAGATGGTTCATCCTGTCCTACAAAAGTAACCAGGTTCTAAGGGATCTCAATACCATTGATCCTTCACAAGGGTGGTTGTTCAGAAGGCAACTTACTTGCCAACCAAAATCCTCCAAGTTTAAGATCTCAATGAGCGTAGTATCGAGTGTCAACCAACTTCATTCTGCACCAAAGCCGGTTACCTCACTACTTTCTAAAGGCCAAGATGAGTTAACTAGGGTTCTAAAAGTCAGTTAGTGCATTGACAACATATGGCAGCCTCTATATTATCCTCAACTTGACTTAAGGAATATAAGCACCAACCAAGAAGTCGCACCAACTATGGCCACCAGATCTACCGTATCGATATACGTCGTACAGTTTCCTTGGTCTATTGCCATTTACCTAAGGTACACTAGATCCGGGTTAGGACCTTTCACACATAAGAGCACCCCAACAATATAATAATAAAGCAAACAAGGCAAACAATTTAAAGTGATCTTAATTCCTAAGGGTACCCCTCTTAAATAGATCCCCAGCAGAGTCGCCAGTTCTGTAACACGGTGGGAGAACTGACTTTAAACAATGTTGCGGATAGCAAGAGTCGCCACCGACTTTTATTTTATCCATAAGGAAAGGTTATAAAAGAACAGGAAAGACCTTAGAGAATATTTTGGGTCCGGGGGGTAGGTTATGAAAAGGGAAGGTGTTAGCACCCTTTTCATCCATGGTTATCCATGGGCTCTTAGGTACTTAAGCTCACTTTTGAATTGTTTTGAAAGTGTAGTGTGTGAATAGAAAATTTTCAGAATAGTTAATAAATAATCCATGTAAGGATGTGTTAAGAACTTGTTTGAAAACTTGTTGAAAATTTGTTTAAGTGTGAAACAGTTTTGAAGTGAGCAAGCACCTAGGAGTAACCTACCCTAATGTTTAAAGGTCTTTCTTATTCTTCATTCTTTCCTTTAGTAAGACTATCCCTACTATAATGGAGTAGGTAGTCCTTACTTTGGATGTTAAGGGACATGTGAGGGACAATTTGACTTTGAAGGCCATCGTGGGATGTAATAAGCACATATAAGGGACCATCATCATTTTTCGAAAGGGACTCGATTCGTAAAGGCAACCATAAGGGACTTTGATGATTTTTCTATTTGAGGGACTTGCTTTATACACCCCACTTAACCATTATTCGTAGGCAACTTGAGGGATATCCTTAGGAAGTGAGACGGCGATTAAAATCGACTTACGTGTGTGACGTGTTTATTTTAATTATCTTTATTTAAAAGTGATCTAAATTTATTTTAATATTACATACAGGTTGTTACACTCCCTAATTACTAACCATAATAATAATTAAATAATTAAACAACTTTACATCCAAGAAACAATTACAAAATAATAAGCAAAATAATTAAATAGCAAAGATAAATAAAATATAAATAAGCAATAATAAATAATAAAGGAGGTTAATTCTAAGTTTACTCGGCAAGACATCGCATCTTGTGCCTACGTATCCTTACGGGAGTGGAATCAGAGTAATCGTAGTTCCCCCTAAAGGGTGGTTAGAGACTTCTTGACTGTGGTCAAGGTCTCACGGGGAATAAACGCATCTTAAGGACACGCTTACGTGGAGTGTAGGAACTCCAAATCTCTACGTTGAAATGTTAAGTTGTAATTAGGGTTAGGTTAGGGATTCCGCGGCGGGAAACCCTAAAATGAGCGCAGCGACTCTTTGACCTAATGCTAGGGGTAAAATTGTAATTTTGCCTGCGGCGAGGCATTTGTGAAAATTAGGGTTTGTAAAAGTTGTAAGGGTTGAAGGTGAGGACTATTGACGCGGCGGTCATATGCTAGACCTAATTCCTTCGGAGGTGTGTGCAGTGTGACAGAAATATTAATGAAGGTGTGAGATGATTGAGCTATGCAAGCAGAAAATAAGACAGAAGTTAAAGCCATGCAGACAGAAATTTAAAAGCAGAAACTTAAAGCGCGATTATTGGTTCGCGGGGTTACATATGAGGAGCAGTTACAATAATAGGATACAATTTAATTTGAAAATACGCAAAAATAAAGGGGCAACATATAAAACTGCAGAGTGAACAAACTAGGTTAGTAAACAGAATTAGGGAAACGCAGTATGAAATTGCAGGACACTTTAGTGATTTTTCTTTATGATATAGGAGAACTTCAAATCAAAATATGACCCTAAACTTAACTTTTAAAAGGAATTAATGCTAGCAAAAATGTTATCATTTGAGAAATATTTTCACCGCTATTAAAGCATTCGATTTTTTTTTTATTGAAAAATTTAAAAACAAAGAAAATAAAGCATTTTTTGTTCCCTTTTTTGTGAGAAGATTGATCGTTATTCATTTATTTTCTAAAGGTTGTATTAACATTATTATTAAAAGGTTATGCATTAAAAAACATTTTTTATGGTTTTTATTAAAGCAACTCAATACTGATTATTTTCACTTATTAGCATAAGCATAGAAGTAAAGATCAAACAAACGTAAAACAAAACAACTGGGCCGTGTAACCAGAGCTGGCCCGCCTCAATCTTTAGGGTATCATTTGAAACCCTAGGGTTTCTAATCTTTTCTCAAACGCGGCGCCGATGCACGTTTCCCTTCCTTTCGTTCTAATCGCCAATCCTACTTCGATTCATTGTTGTAACCTGAAGACAATCAGAAATTGAACCGTTAAAATGCGAGAGGTGACATGTTTGTTGCTTACGTTTTGAATGATGGAGATTTTCTGGCGCCGATTCGGGCTGATTAGTGATGATGATGGCTGAACCCTGAGAGGAATTGCTCGCCGTCTTCGGATGGTGCTGGTGAACCTCTCTTCGGTGGGCCTCGTAATGATAATGAGTACGAGCAATGGCTTTTGTTGCGATGACTCTCGTTTCGTTAGGGTTCACGCTGTTTCTCACTCTGATTCCTCCTTCTTTCGTACGCAGCTACCAACTAGGCTTTTACTTGAGGTGACATCGTTCCTTATATACTTTTTTGTGATTTCTTTTTGGGCTTGGATAAAACCTGATTGGCGTTATTTTTCACTGAGATATGATTTGCCTCAAATTGATTTGATTTTCTGATTGAGATCCTTTGATTGAGCCCGTTTTGGATTGACTGGAGATTTTCCTTTTTCGGATTTATGCTGATTGGATTCGCTTTGATTTTATCCGGATTTGCTTTGGTTTCAATCGGATAACTGGATTTTTTTTACTTTGATTAACTATCCCTGATGTCTGTTGACTTGATTTTCAGATATTGATTTGGATTGTTATTTTCAGGTGAACTCCAATTCAGATTCGGTCCACAGTTATTTACTTGATAAGGGCCGGACCGCTTGACTCTTGGCTTCGGATACGGTGTTTGACGTAACTCTGTTACTTTTCTGTTAGGCTTTTCTGCAGAACAACTTTGTTTTCTAATGAGCTTGACTCCTTGAGATGTCTTGTTAGATATTCGAATCTTGAGCAGCTTTTGGTTATCAGTTGGAATACACTTACTTTTCTTCTTCTTCTTTCAGTGAACTGATACTTCGGATGGATCAATGCCACTGGTGATGATGACCATTGGTCTGAACCTTTGAGGGCCGCCTTTTGACACTTTGGTTTTGATTGTGTCGCCTTAGTGTTGATGACCTTCGGGTCTGAGCTGACATTTTGTGCTTGAGCTGATAGTCCGTGCGAAATCACCGTATGCTCATAATTCGATGTTCGGTAGGGAGTTGGTAACGGTCCCGGCCGTGGCTCTCCTGGCCGCTCGAACTTCACGCCCAATGATGATTAAACTGAGGGCTGATATGACTTCAAATCTCTTTGTAATTTTGCTATTTGCTTCGAATTGCGTATGAACTCGCGTCCTGTTACTGATTGTTTTTGTTTTTGTTTTTCTTTTTGACAGGTGAGAGTTTAGTGCTGATGAAGGTGATGATGATGTTATAATCTGAGCCTCGGGGTTGTTTGCCCTGTTTTTTCTGATGTAGCTCTGCTTTGGTCCCTTTTGCAGATGTAGGATTCGATATTGCTTGGCCCTTAATTCGAATTCGGTTTAGTCTCCTTGCTGCTTCTGATATCGATGGACCGAGTTCTTTTTCTTTTGATGTAGTTCTGATATGGTTTTCTGACTCTAGTGGGATCATTCTTGTCTCGATGCTGATATGTTTTTTACTGATACACCAGTCGCCTGATGCAGTTCAGCTCTGATTCAGCCTTGGTGCTTGGGGCTGTGATGCTTTGGATTCGCCAACTGATTATGTTGTATGATGACAGGGTTATGATGTTGTTCTTCGACTGAGCCCACATGTTGGCTTTGATTTCTTGCTGTTCTACTGGTGTGCATTCACTTGTTCAGTTTTGTGTTTCCAATTACCTCGGCTATGAGCATCAAAAAGCTACATATTTACTTGATAGTGCTGTTATATTGGATTTAGAACAAAATCTGTTTGGCTTGATAATCATTTTTCAGCATAGAATCACCTTTCGGCAAATCATTTCGGCCCAAAACTTCTTTTATCTCTCTCTTTCTCGGTTGTCCTGTAACGATAAGAACGGGTATTACCTGATCTGACGCCCACGGCGCGGATCGGTAACGGGGGTAGGACGCAGCTTCGGTTGTGCCACTCCCGGCACTCGATGATGACATTGTTCTGAGAGTGTCAAAAAACTCCTAACCTTTTTCTATATTGTTTGTTTTGCTTTGATGTGCAGGTTAGTCGAGATTTGCGGCGAAGCTCAAGGGCCAACATGAAGACACTTAGCATTTTTAGGACTTAGGATTTTTAGATTTAATGTAATTCCTTGTAGCAGCAAAAATGTGAAACAATCTCCCTTTTGTATAATGCAATCTTTATGAAATAAAATTCCCAACACTTTGAATTTATTTATATTTTATTCTTAGTTAAAAAATATAAACAATTGTGAATAAATCCACAAGTATTTAAATTCGTTAACATAGGCATAAAACATAAATATTCCCAAGTGGTATTCTTATTGGTGCACTCGTCTCATTTGTAATCCTAATCTCATCATCCGATTAAAATGTTAACCAACCATTTCATAACCAAACACCTATGGGCACCGTAATCACAACATTTTCAGCATCAACAGTAAAACTAATCGTAATTAAATTCCACTGACCAAACCGCTAAAATCTCAATATGATCAGAACTGGTGATAGATAAATGCCTCGAAACCCATACGTATCAAATGCCTCAGAATTTTAATAACAGCCCGTCTTCAAGGAATTTGTGTAAAATGACCAAAATACCCCTGGGACCAAATCCCTCTTTGATGTTGGCAAAAAAAATCATGAAGTTTGACTTTGGTTTGACCACAGTTGACCTCAGTTTGACTTTTTAACTGCATTGACTGCTTTTGACTTATCTGATCATCTGACTGAGCAAATTTTTGAGAAAAGTCTTGAAACTTGACATGGGGGTTCTTATACACATATAAGATGTTACGAAGCTCACTTGAAGTCTTGGAAGTCCATTTAGCCTGATTAAAGTCAAAAACCTAGTTTTGGATGCACTGCTTAGGAGGTGCATTGTCTGAGGGAATTGTCAACTCTTCTGACCAATTGTGAACTTTGTGAACCTTGTGAATCTTCATAAGATATCTTGTGATACTCATGGGAGGTATTGTGAAGCTTGTGAACCTTCAAGAAGCAACCTACGGACTTCATGAACCTCATGAAAGGTATTGAAAGCACTGTGGGACTTGTGAACCTTGTGAACCTTCATAAAGTAGCTCGTGGACTTTATGAACTTCATGAAAGGTTATGCAAGTTGTTGGAGAACTTGTGAATCTTGTGAACCTTCTTAGAACACAAAGTCTTGTATTGTGAGGGCAAATTTTGGGGTGCAACAAGTACCTATTGGTGTCTTAAAAGCGGTCCTATAAGCCCATAAAGCTTCATTTAGCTTTGATGACCAATCTTTCCTTGAGGTAGCGACAGTCTTTTCCAATATTTGTTTTATTTCCCTGTTCGAGACCTCTACTTGTCCGCTAGTTTGCGGATGATAAGGTGTAGTTACTCGGTGTCGTACTCCATATTTAGAAAGAAGTTTGTCAAAAATCTGCGATATGAAGTGTGAGCCGCCGTCACTAATGACGAGTCTGGGTACACCAAATCTAGGAAAGATTGTGTTTTTGAAGAGTTTGATTACTACTCGTGCGCCATTTGTTGGAGCGGCAATGGCTTCAATTCATTTAGACACATAGTCTACAACGACGAGTATGTAGTTATTACCAAAAGAAGACGGGAAGGATCCCATGAAATATATTCCTCATACGTCAAAGATTTCTACCTCTAAGATTCCTTTCTGGGGCATTTCATCGCGTCGTGAGATGTTGCCAGTTCGTTGGCATCGATCACATGTTAGCACAGCGATGTGAACGTCTTTCCAGAGGTTAGGCCAGAATAGGCCGGCTTGGAGAATCTTAGCGCACGTCTTGGATGTACTGGCATGACCACCATATGGTGCTGAATGGCATTGGGAAATGATATTTTCTATTTCTTCCTCTGGGACACAGCGACGGTATATGTTGTCGGCCCCTCTCTTGAAGAGTAGAGGTTCATCCCAATAATAGTGTTTCAGATCGTGGAAGAATTTCTTCTTTTGCTGATAAGTGAGATCCGGTGGAAGCACGCCTGCAGCTAGGTAGTTAACGATGTCGGCATACCAAGGTAATGTGACTTTGGCATAGACGGCTTCTACGGCTTTTTCAAGTTCGGGATCTTCCGAGATTAAGTTAGGCATGTCACTTTCAAATTTGGCTATCAGATGTTCGTATGAAAAATCGTCATTTATCGGTACTGGTTCATGTTTAATGCCTTCTATTCAGGATAAGTGATCTGCAACTACGTTCTCGGTTCCTTTCTTATCTTTAATTTCTAAGTCAAACTCTTGTAATAATAGGATCCATCTCAATAGTCTTGGTTTGGCATCCTTTTTGCTTATTAGGTACCTAATGGCAGCGTGGTCTGTGTATATGATAATTTTTGCTCCTACTAGGTAAGAATGGAATTTGTCAAGCGCAAATATAACTGCTAGAAGTTCCTTTTCTGTTGTGGCGTAGTTCATTTGGGCAGGATCTAAGGTTCTACTGGCATAGTAGATGGCATGAAGCTTCTTATCCTTCCTTTGTCCTAGAACTGCGCCTACAGCATAATCACTCGCATCGCACATGATTTCAAACGGTAGTCACCAATCGGGTGGTTGCATAATTGGTACGGTGATAAGGGCTGATTTTAATGTTTCGAATGCTTTTAGACAGTCGTCGTTGTCGCTTGCGCGAATAAGGTGTCGGCATGACAGAAGAGTCGCCACCTTTCGTTATTTATCCCTCAAAGCGGGAAAGGAAACGATCGAAAAAACCTGACGAAAAAGGGTAAGACAAGGTCATCGCAACCATTGTCTGGGTTCGGGAGTCGGTTACGCAAGGGGAAGGTATTAGCACCCCTCACGTCCGTCGTACTCGACGGGATCCTCGCTTGTTTGTTTACTTGGACGGGTTGGTTATAATCTATCTACCTATCAAGGCTGGCTGAAAAAGAAAAGAAAAATGACTCGGCAAAGCGTCGCACTTTATGCCTACGTATTCTCATCAGAGAATGAGAAATCAGAGTCAACGTAGTTCGCCCTACGAAGGATTACGGGGGAAAGGTTGCTCGCTAGGACGTCGCATCCTATGCCTACGTACTTCCACACTGTATGGAAGATCAGAGCAAACGTAGTTCGGGAAACTACGGGTTATCTCCTGAAAGAAGTGTTTTTTATTATGTTTGCGATTTCAACCGCACTAGAGACTATGACCTGAGAGTGAATGCGTCGCATGTCACCCAAAGGGTACCATACTAGACATCCCACCTCAGATAGCTTAAGGCTCGTAATGTACGAAAGAAATCATTCATGATTACTGTATCTTAAACTGCTTCGAGATGAGAAGAGAACAGGCCCACCTAGGAGGGAGACTATCAAGTCCTACTGTTGTCATGCCATGGATTCATCCTATGGTTGAGATTTGAACAGGGAACTCCTAGATGTTGTCATGCATAGGTTTCAACCTAAAAGTCTATCATCAAATCCTCATCAGAAGAAATGAGAGTCCTAAGGGATCATGTCAATGATACACCAAAACAGACAAAAGCATCAGCTTAACAGTAAAATGCATGCAATGCAAGTGAGGGAGGAAATATGTGTGGGACTTCAGCCTCCACAAGCTCGTCTCGACCTCAAGCCAGTCATGAAATAACAGTAATCATACTGAAAATAAGCACCATGCTATCAAGCAATGCACAGATAAAAGAAATGAAATGCCATCGGGCAAACAAAACACATGCTTGAGAAAGCATCACCTACTCTCTAATCCTAATCCTAACACAGAATCTTGATCAAATCTAAGCAAAGCCCTAAAGCAAAACCTAACCAAAAGAAATCAATCCCAGTCTTCAAGCTTCAGAACAAGCTTACCAAAGAAAGGGAGCTAAGTAAGCAGACTCATAGTGTCTTCCTCAGGAAAGCACTAGGAGGTGTATACTCAGGAATCATATCCTATGTGGCTCAACCACTGTGATCAGTTTACATTCCTCCTCAGGAGAAACTAAACTCACAAGCAGGCTCCAACATCACTGGATACTTAGGAAATCCTATTTGAACTAGTGGAACTAAGTGAACAGACCCATAGGACCTTCCTCAGGAAAGTACTAGGAGGCTTCCACTTAGGAGTTGTATCCTATGTGGCTCAACAACTGTGATCAGTTTACATTCCTCCTCAGGAGAAATTAAACTCACAAGTTGGCTCCAACATCATTGGATACTTAAGAAATCCTAGATAAACTAATGGAACTAAGTGAATAGACCCATAGGACCTTCCTCAGGAAAGTACTAGGAGGCTTCCACTTAGGAGTTGTATCCCATGTGGCTCAACAACATGTGATCAGTTTACATTCCTCCTCAGGAGAAATTAAACTCACATGTTGACTCCAACATCATTGGATACTTAAGAAAGAGGTGAGAAGAAAGAATGAAAGTCATTCATAGTGCCTTCCTCAGGAAAGTACCATGAACTTCCTTCAAACTTCAGGATCTCAAACCTCACAAACAGGGAATAAGCCAAGCTCTGGGTCTCTGGGTCTTGATCTTCAATCTTCTCTTCATCATGCTCTCCAACAAGCTCTTCAAGACAACACAAGCCCCACAACAAATTCCCCACAATAAACCCCAGAGACAGACAAATAACCACAGAACAGACAAAATCATCAGTCAACTTCAGAAAATACCTAAAAATACTAACACAAGGGGGGAAAATCTATCAATTATTCACAAGGGTCTACAACATATATCCATAACATCCACATATGCCCCTACCCAAAAATCAAAACAAAACTCTCTAAAGAAAATGAATTTCCTTACCTATGCATAACCTAAACCCTAATTAGGATACCCTAATGCTAACCTAATTAAACTAATCAAATTTAATCTAAAAATCAAGAATTAAATCCTATGGGGAACTATGGTTCAACATCTAATCACACAAAAAAGAATGAATTAAAAATCCTAAGGGAAGGTCCTAAAAGAAATTCTACAAAATTGGATACCAAACTAAACATATTAAAAAGCTATTAAAAAGAAAAATCTATTAAAAATACTAAACTAAAAATAAAATCCCATTTTTATTTTTAATATTTTCTACACATTATTATCTACCTAGTGCAAAAATAAGAATTAAAAAACGATTATTTTTCAATTAGTTATGATTTTATTAAAACAAGAAAATTTTAAAGAAAATCAAAATACAAGAAATGAAATTAAAATGGGCTGGGGGGTGAGACAAGCGAGGCGCCTCAGTTCATATTTGATGGGCCAGATATGGTGGGGTGCAAGTAGCATTCTGGATAAGCCCACTACTCAATCAGAAACCAAACTAAAAGAACTCGCGCGTTGGAGGTGCATTCAGCAAGATTTTTCACGTGTTGAACCAAATGGGCCTGATGGTGGGTGTGTCAATAGCAATGGGGCCTTAGGCCCAATCTAATTCACTTTGTCTCTCACGCAGGGGGGAAATGAGCAACTGGAGGTATGCTCCAGCAATTCACACTTGGGCTCAAACGCTACCCAAACCCTAGCCCAACTAAACACTTAACAAAACCTATCTTCCTCTCCCTCCACCTGAACACTGTTCATCACCTAAACCTAACCCTAGCTTCGTCCCCAACC
This sequence comes from Lathyrus sativus, assembly GCA_963859935.3. NCBI lineage: Eukaryota > Viridiplantae > Streptophyta > Magnoliopsida > Fabales > Fabaceae > Lathyrus > Lathyrus sativus. The sequence goes on from OZ012737.1 coordinate 93,145,180, forward strand.
TCCATCCTCTCTTCAATTTCTCTCCCAACCCTCACGAATCAACAACCAAATCAACGCTCAAAACTCACCCTACACTCTCAATCCCTAACTAATCAGCTCATCTTGCATGATAATGGAGAGATGACGAAGGGGCAAACCTGGGTTTACGCGGCGAAACGATGAACCCTTGAAGAATCTTCAACGAACTCGCGGCGATCTTGAAGGTTTCTGGAGATTTGCTGGAGATTGATGATGCGAAGAACCACTCTTAATGATGAACCGCAAGGAGATCTTGATGAGGATCTTTAAAGATCTTGGAGTTGACGAATCTTGTAAGGATCTGGTGGAATACTGGGCGAATCGTATGGCTTGGTGAAGAACCTCGTTCTGGTTGATGAAGATTCTGGGGAATCCACGAAGAACAGTTGGAGTTCTTGATGATCGATGAAGACGGACGATGATCTGGGCGAGACGATGAAGTTTCCGGCGCCGTTGAGTTCTCCGACGAAGAATGGATGAAGAGGGACGGAGGAGGGAAGAGGAAGAGGATGAAGATCCTGAGTTTCTGGGCGTTCTGGGGATTTCTGCAGTTTCTGGTGACGTGACGGCGGCCGGAGACGGTTGGGATGATCGGAGGTGGCCAGTCACGGTTGCTGCATGGCCGGCGGCGGGTAGTCCGGTGTGGGATAGGGGTGAGACAAGTGGCGCTGGGGATGGGAGGTGGAGAGCATGCGAGATGCCACGTGGGGTGCTGGCAGAGAGAGGGAGTAGTGGGACGCGTGTCAGTTTCTTGGGGAGTCTGAAATGTGGCGTGGTGGGTCCCTGGGTACACGCGTGGATCAGCTTTTATGCTGACAAGTGGCGTCAGCCATTCTGTGGACAAAACGGACAAAAACAAATCTGATGGATTTAGGCCTCCAAAAAAGTTGCCTCTGGGCCCATACGAACTAATGGACAAAAAACCCAAAACTGCATTAAAACTAATCCTAATTAATCACTAATCAAACATTAAACCTACTTAATCCTAAAAACAATTAACTAAATGAAAATCCAATTAACCCTAATTAAAATCTAAACAGAATATTAAATCCTAATTAATCCTAATTACAATTAACTACTAACTGAACATTAAACTAACCTAATTAATCCTAACAAAGTTCAATTAAATCTAAACCAAAGATTAACTCCTAATTAACCTAAAAATGATTAAGATCTAATTAACTCTATGTTAATAAAATTTCTACTAATCTCTATTTAATCCCTAATAAACTCTATATTATTTAAAAGACTATTAAGATCCCATTTAAAACTAATAAAAGAAAAATCTATAAAAGATTAAACCTATATTATTTTCTATATTATCTAAAACAATTAAAAACAATTTTAAAATCTATTACATTCTAAAAAATGATTTAAAAACTATTAAACCAATTAAAAACCTATTTAAAAAATCTATAAAATTCTAAAAAACTTATAAAGCTCTAGAAAAAAAGACCTAAACTATTTAAAAAATGTTTAAAAATCTATTTAAATCGTAAAAATGATTAAAAGCCTATTTAAAATCCACAAAAGTCTATTAAGCCCTAAAAATGCAAACAGAGGCCAATAACCAACATAACAGAGCGTGCGACCAGATCAAATCAACCAGTAAACCCCCGGCATCAGAATATCTCGAAAACCACCATGCAGACTAAAAATCCCGAGAAGCGCACAATTTCCCGAAATAAAACCCTGATGACCTAGACTGGATCTGAAATATCTGATAGATGAAACCCAAACTGCAACTCTGATATCCTCTGTCTGTACATACACATCATGCATCTGATGCGAACATGAATTTAAACCACGAGCCAGCTAGGAGAATCGGTTGGTCAAATTTTGGGGTGCAACAGCTGCCCCTATTCAAACGGCTTGAACCTGACTGGGTGAGAAGCGAACGGCTCTCAACCAATCAAGGTGCGAGACGGTTGAATATCGGTAAACCCGAAAATTTGCCAACTGCACAAGCACACGATACTATGCGGGGAACAAACCTTTGAATACTACAATACTAGCTGCACGGCAACTAGCTGGAGAAATATCGATCTGACGTCGCCGTGAGTTATCCACGTTAACTTCTTCTGTCATCATCTTCAGGCAACCAAACACCCAACATCGCCGCTGGAAGACTAAACCTGATATCGCCGTCGAACAATCAAAATACCCCGCATCGCCGCTGGAGAACTAAATCTGATATAAATGCCCCGCGTCGCCGCTGGAGAACTAAATCTTCTGGCATACCCAACATTGCCGTCGGAAAACTGAATCTGACATCGCCGTCGGAAACAAACATCCTCTGAGAGACACTCGACATCGCCGTCGTACAAACATCATCTCTGCTGTGGATTAAAGAGTCTGACCTCGCCGTCGAACAAACATAATCTGACCTCGCCGTCAAATCCAAACGTTCAACCTCGCCGTCGAACAACTGATGATCTGACCTCGCCGTCACATCCAAACGTTCAACCTCGCCGTCGAACAAACATCCAACCTCGCTGCCGAACAAAATACAACCCTGAACAACTCTGACCTGGGGTTCACCCCTGGTAAATGGAACAAAAGGTACACTTGCGTATTTGAAACTACTCCGCTGGGAATGAGAGACTTAATCGAGCACACTCTGACCTGGGGTTCACCCTCAGAACCATAACGAACATCGGAATACTACCGCACACTGCCCACCGTAGAACTTTAATCATCAAAGACATATGAAACCCTGGCCCCTGGCCACTTCCAGCTTCAGCTAAAAAAGATCTTCAAGTATTTCTGAAGATGAATGAAACTCTTGGCCCCTGGCCACTCCAGATCCGCTGGAGAATCTTCAAGTATTTCGGAAGATAGATGAAACCCTGGCCCCTGGCCACTCCAGATCCGCTGGAGAATCTTCAAGTATTTCTGAAGATAGATGAAACCCTGGCCCCTGGCCACTCCAGATCCGCTGGAGAATCTTCAAGTATTTCTGAAGATAGATGAAACCCTGGCCCCTGGCCACTCCAGATCCGCTGGAGAATCTTCAAGTATTTCTGAAGATAGATGAAACCCTGGCCCCTGGCCACTCCAGATCCGCTGGAGAATCTTCAAGTTCTTCTGAAGAAAGATGAAACCCTGCCCGTCGGCTATTCCAGCTTCAGCTAGAAAAAACATCCTTGGCCTTTAAGGATGTAAACTTTGCCCGTCGGCAACTCTGCAGGAGGCATCTTCGACTTCAGTCTAAAGAAATGGTCCTTGGCCTTCAAGGATACATGGATCTGCCTTCAGGCAACTCCACCTCTGCTATAGAGCATCCGTGACTTCAGTCAGGGATATATTTCGGCCTTCAGTCCGAAAAATGAATCCTAGGTCATTCATGACCTTGGGGATAACCTTGCCCTTAGGCACCTTCGCTTCAGCTTAGGAAATCTGTGACTTCAGTCAAAGAAATGGTATCCAGAGCCATTCATGGCTCTACGGGGATTCAACACTTTGCCTTCAGGCAAAACTCCGCTTCAGCTGGAGAAACATCTTCGACTTCAGTCAGAAGAAAAACTATCCACTTGATCGCAATCAATCATCTCCTCAGGACAACTGACTTGGTCTTCAGACCAACACGGATCACCTTGAATACAAAATTTGGAACCTTGTCTTCAGCCACACGTTGATTCATCAACAAGGACATCTGAGCTCACAGGAACCTTCTGATATCGCCTTCAGGCATTTACGAAATCCATCTTCAGATTAGACATCACTGTTGGAGCAGACATATCACGCTGCTAAGGACTTCAAGAATCATCTTGAACAAACAAATCCGTCGGGCACCTTCAAGAATCATCCTGAACTGATAACCTTTCTGGAGACTTCCTTCTGCTGGGTATTCCAGGAATCTTCCTGGGCAACTCTTGCTGGGGACGCTATTGGGGAGCTCAAGTATCATCCTGAGCAAACCATTCGGGAACCTGCGCTGAGGTCTTAAGAATCATCTTAAGCAAACGGCCCTGCTGAGGAATTCAAGAATCATCTCTAACTGAAGACTTCGCTGGGGATCTCAAAAATCATCTTGAGCGAGCGACTGTGGGGATTACACCAGGGTTTTAAGAATCATCTTAAGGAAGCGACCTCGCTGGAGAGAATATCAGGAATCATCCTGAGTGACCGATCCTTCGGCCGAACACCCGTAAGGCAAGAATAATAATGACCTAGATCATGCTTATGATGCGTATGCTTCTGCCCCATGCCCCACACGGTGGGAATGATATGCGTTTATGCCAAATGCTGTGCAATCATGCACAATGCTATGCAATCATGCACAATGCTATGCAATCATGCACAGTGCTATGCGATGTTAAATGCTATGCAGTGTTAAATGCTATGCGGTCATGCACAATGCTATGCAATCCTGTCAGCAAAATAAATGTCGAAGGGGGATTCTCCTGTCAAGGAGAAAGAACTGCTCAGATAGAGGAATCGTCCTGCTGAGGAGAAAACTGCACGCCAATATCAATCGGACTCTGTCTGAGGAATTGATCTTCCGGTTGACTGCTGCAAGGCAAACAACTTCAGCTGACTGCTGCAGGGGAACGAAGCTCTACGAGAACCTGGACTTGCTGATATCAATCGCGAAAATGAACCGCGCGACCGTCTCGGCTACCCTTCTGGGGATAACCGCTCTGTGGGGAAACAACTTCAGCTGCTCCACACTCCACTGGGGAAGATCAATCATGATCTGATCAACTTCCAAGGACTCGGCTCTCTTGGACATCTGCAAACTCGGCTGAGGAAGGAGAAGTCATTCTGCTTCGCCGGAGAGAGTGCGACTCCGGGGAAATACAGCATCAGCTGTTCAATGCTCTGCTAGGAAAACCACTCACGGTCTCAACTGCTTCCAAGGATTCTGCTTTTCTGCGGACTCAGCCGGGGAGAGAAATCATTTCTACTTCACTGGAGAGTACGACTCTGGTGCGGAATTTCAATTTCGCTGGGGAAGAAAGAATCATCGGACTTCGGGGGAGAGTACCATTCTGCAGAGGAATACAACATCAACTGTTCCAACACTCTACTGGGGAAGAGGGAATCATCCAACTTCAGGAGAGAATACGGCTCTTGGTGGGGAATCTCAATTCCGCTGGAGATTTCAGTCTGGCACCATCAGTTACTGCATCTTTCGGCATACGAACAGCTTCCTACCAGACTTGCGCTTGTGACCCGGTGCTGGGGGAAGAAAGAATCATCTGACTTCGGTGCTTGGCTCAGCTGATGAGGTGACGTTCCTTCAGGATGCGTCTGCTTGGGGAAGAGAATCATCTCTGCGAGGGGAGACGTATCAATGCTCACTATCTTGCGTTCAGATTCTGCGGAGGAGAGACTACTGAACTCTGCTGGAGGAGGAGGACTCGCCCTGCTTCGGAGATATCAATCCTGGTCTGCTGAGGGTAATCTTGACCCTGATCTGATGAGGGATAAACGCCATCTCGATCTGCTGCAATCTCAAACTGTACGGGGGGAACGACCTCAAACTGTACAGCTTTGCTGAGAAACAATCCTGATTCAACTACCAATCATGGAGCCGAGTAACCGGTTAGGCTGTAGGATAACAACAAGGCTTCTTCAGAAGGTTCAGGTTTTGGTAGGGTGATGACACGATTCCCCGATACTCAATTCTTTCTAGGGTGGACAAACTCATTTGAACATCTTGCCCCTGCGCAATTCAACTTGCCCCAATCCGACTTTTGGGAATGATTCATTCTGAACCGAAAGCAGCTGGCCACAAGACAATCTTTAGAGGGCTTGCCCCAACACCTGCACAACGGGAGGATTCATCCTCAACTAATCAACTCTCAGCATGGTCGGCTTCAATACCTCTGAAGTAGTTTTCCCCTGAACGAGCGATGAGCGACTCAACATGCTCTGATTGAACACTGGAAGGATCTGCTCTCAGATCGCAAGAATTATGAATAACTGCCCCTGATTGGGTCTCGAGAAGATTCACTTCCGACCAACCGCTTCTTGCATAAACTGCCCCATAATCGACTGATGCTCTGGGACTGGTCCTCAGACAAACTGATCCCAAACTCGCCGGAAGTCAATGCCCCAGATTCACAGGGTTTCACAGCATACCATTCTGATCCAGACCTCTGACGATTCAGTCCTGATTGACTATTCCCTATTGAAGTCTCTTCATGTCAGCTACTAACCTGCAATTGAAATTGTTTATTCACGAATGGTAATTCTAATGCAGTGTTTATGCAAATTTCGAAAAAATGTTGTAATGTCACTCATTTACGTGTCATGCTAGTGAGTGACGAATGAACCAAAGAGTTCAAACGTAGTGCTGATGTGATTAGTGAAAAATGCAATAAGGATATGATTAGCAAATCATGCAGGAGTCAGGTTACTCCACCTTATCGTAATGCGCTTTCAGAATAAACCCTGCCTCAATTAGGTCTTTTAAGGGTTGTATCATGGTCGGGTTCACGGTTCGTGAAACAAAGGATATTTGGCTCAAATTATGATTTGTACCCACCCCTTCTACGTGATGATCTCCGATCCTAAAGTTCAGTTAACTTAGCTCGAGCGCTCGCCTCCTTGAGAGGCATGTTGAACATTGGGAACAACTGGTTAAAGAATTCACAAGGTGTTTCGGAGTGACAGTTACTCCTTTTCGTTTTCGGTGTCTGTGTCTACACGACTTTGTCCTTGTTTGAGGATTTTTTTCTTTTTTATAACCCTTTCTTTTTCATTCATTTTTTTTGATTCCCTAACTTTTGCCTGGACTGACTCCTTTTGAGTTCTTTTCGATTTTTTATTTTGAAGTCCAGCGGGATGCCCTGATTTTTGCTTAAGTATTTGCTTTCTAGCTTTTCTTTTTTACTTAGCGGGCTTTCTTATTCCTCTTTTTTTTCTTTTGGAACAAGTTGTGCGACACTGGCTGTCTGGATTTATCCGAAAGGATTGCAACTGTCTCACTCCTGATTGGTGAGGTTTAACCATTGTGGTTGATGAGGTACGACCTCTGGAGAGGAATATGATGTGATTGGTCCTCGAAGGACAACACTCCTCTATAAGACTTGAACGCTCGATCAAGCTAACTGACAACTACCCTGCCCCGGGTTAAGATGTGAGGGTTCAAAAGTCCGAAAGAAACTCCTACTTCTCGGCTCGAAGTGGTTAACAAGGGATTCTCTTCCTTATCTCTCCGGTGTTTGGGGATTTGAAACAATGCCTTATACGTCATCGGCAAAGTTTTATCTGAAAGCAATACGATCATTGGCTATGAGTATTCAGTTTCATCATCCTCCCTCCGCTCATTGCTAATCATAGTAAGAAATCGGAGTAAATAAAATGCAAGTGTCAGTGTAATGCAGTAAATGAGTGACAACGACATAATTAGTTCAGAAAAATGCATAGTCACTTTATTAACATCACCATTCGAAACATACAATGTTTAACAGCAAGTAGTAACTAACAGAAAAGAAACTACAAATGCAAATGGTAAAAAATCTGAGGACTGCCAATGCTGAGGACGTCTGCCTGTCTGGATCACTGGCTTCTGGAAATAACCCTCTGAATCTGCAAGTTCAAACAGCTGAGAGGTTGTCACGCACAACCAAGACTCCATCTGGAAAGGAAATACACCCTTGGTTGATCAATTGTTGCACTTTCGCCTGGAAAGCCTTGCAATCTTCAGTTGAATGCCCCGGAGATCCACCATGGTAACCGCACTGAACATGAGGATTGTACCCTGGAGGGTAAGGCTCTGGCACGGGCTTGAGAGCTTTCGGTTCCACCAAGGAATTCTGAATCAACAGTGAAAGAATCTGGCTATACGGCACAGGCACTGGATGGAAAGAAGCATTCCTTTGTTCTAAGTGGTTACGAGGTCTCTTGTGATCCTGGTGTTGGTATTCTTTCCACCCAGGAGCAAGAGGTCGTCGTTTCTGAATGGCAACGGTCCCTTGTTTAGGCGCTTGCGTCCTTGAACTTGATCCAGGTAGAAACTGCGAGCGAGGCGATTCAGTCACCAAAGGTCGCGGGACATATTCAAGATCTTTCTCAGCTTCAGGCAAAGGAGTGGAATCATTCACCTCTTCTGCAGGATACGGGATGAACTTTCCTGATGCTCTCATGCCGCCCGGCACAAGCCTAATTGTCCTTGAGTCAATAAGGTCTTGAATCTTATTCTTGAGGGCCTTACATGTTTCAACATGGTGCCCCGGTGCTCCTGAGTGGAAATCACAATGTATGTTGAGATCAACGTCTGGTGACCCGTCATCTGGTGGATCTGAGGTCCGAAGCTTGAGAACACGGTTCTGAACCAACAGTGGCAACAGCTGGGCATAACTCATAGGTAGTGGGTCCACAGCTCTATCAAGTAGCTTCTTCTTTTGACCATAACCTTCAGGGTTATTCTGAGATGCCTGGCGCGGCTGCTGACGAGACAGGCCTCGAGCTTCATGCTGTGTAGAGGACCCACGAGGTCCATTTGGCTTCGGCACAGGTGGCACTGACGGCAATGGGGGAAGCACTTTGGTCTCCTCCTTGGGTGCTTGACCACTCTCCTTATTTAGCATACTTCTCACCACTCCCATGAGAAAGCTCAACTGATTCTGCAGCTGCTGATTCTCTTCTCTGAGTACTTGCTGGTCCAGACGCACTGCTTGTATGTCATTCATGACCTGCCCCAATTGGCTTTGGATTTTCCCCAGTTCAGCTTGTATCTGCTCCATTAGTCTGAGTTGCTCGATTTTGAGTCAAACCTGCAAACACAAGGGTTAGAAAACAAGTCCCGGCTTCTGTCATGCAAGATGAATTATGCTAATGCCATGGGTGTCTGTACGTTTAGGAGATCACCCCTAATTCTGGTGTCAACGTGCCAACATAGGGTCAATGCAGTGATAGGACTGGATCCATTCATGGAAGAGAATATCTTATATCGCTCGGGACACCAGAATCAGGGTACGAAACGCGCCTGTAGCACAGACACATGCTAATGGAATGCAAACATGAATATGCGAGCTAATGCAAAATGCAGGCATGCAACAGTATATCCAGGTGGCTGCTGTGGAGATTCGGTATCGACAGTCACTGATGAGAACGAAACCCCGGTGTAAAACCACTGATTTGATCTGCTGAGAATAACCATCTGATAGGATCGAGATCAAAATTCTGCTCTGTCAAGAGTAAGTGCCTGATAATAAGGACCCCGGATGCATGATCAGAAAACGTCCGCTGATGAAGTCTTCAGACCCCAAATCAAAAATCTGCCCTATCAAGAACAAATGCACAGCTGCTGATGGGATCTTCAGACCCCACTCAAAATCTGCCCTATCAAGAACAAACAACAACTGCTAATGAGATCTTCAGACCCCACTCAAAATCTGCTCTATCCGGAACAAACCTCTGATGACAATATCCTGATGGAAACCTGCTCTATCAGGAACAGACATATACCCGATGATAAAATCCTCTGATCAAAAACTTGCTCTGTCGAGAACAGTCAAATCTGCTGCCGAGAACCCTGATACCAACATAACTGATTCACTGTCAAGAAAACCAGGTAGTCTGGAGGTCAAAGTTTCCTGCAATATCCCAACCCCCACTCACAGGTATGGACCTAATCCACGGACAAAGGTACGGCATCCTATGCGGTCATCAGCGTCACAGACTTTCATGAGTGACGATACGATTCCCAGAAGGAGTGGCATCATCAAGTCATGAAGAGGCCTCACTTAGCTGACTTCCAAATGATCGGTCCCCAGAGTCGACAATCCTCACGTCTGGACTCCCCTCAGATCCTCAGGACCGGAAAGGAGCACCTCTGCAAGAATCTCGTCTGAGCGCAGATTTTCGTAGGGAACTGTGCCTGCTCAGCAGACAGGTTCGTCTACTACTTCTCCGCAACTATATCTAGGTGTGTACTCAAGCCCAGGTCCGGCTTCTCACTCACAGTAACATCCCTCTCCCACAGCAGCACAGATAATCATATCAAACTGGAAATAAAATGCGGGAAATAAAATGCGGGAAGTAAAGATGCGATAAATAAACGCAACCCAACAAGCAAACACACACGCGCTAGGATTGACTCGCGTAGGGGATGGGAAACGGTCTCAGCATAAGGGATGGAAAAATTCCCTAGATGCTATCATTCCCCAGCAGAGTCGCCAGCTGTCGCTTGCGCGAATAAGGTGCCGGCATGACAGAAGAGTCGCCACCTTTCGTTATTTATCCCTCAGAGAGGGAAAGGAAACGATCGGAAAACCCTGACGAAAAAGGGTAAGACAAGGTCATCGCAACCATTGTCTGGGTTCGGGAGTCGGTTACGCAAGGGGAAGGTATTAGCACCCCTCACGTCCGTCGTACTCGACGGGATCCTCGCTTGTTTGTTTACTTGAACGGGTTGGTTATAATCTATCTACCTATCAAGGCTGGCTGAAAAAGAAAAGAAAAATGACTCGGCAAAGCGTCGCACTTTATGCCTACGTATTCTCATCAGAGAATGAGAAATCAGAGTCAACGTAGTTCGCCCTACGAAGGATTACGGGGGAAAGGTTGCTCGCTAGGACGTCGCATCCTATGCCTACGTACTTCCACACTGTATGGAAGATCAGAGCAAACGTAGTTCGGGAAACTACGGGTTATCTCCTGAAAGAAGTGTTTTTTATTATGTTTGCGATTTCAACCGCACTAGAGACTATGACCTGAGAGTGAATGCGTCGCATGTCACCCAAAGGGTACCATACTAGACATCCCACCTCAGATAGCTTAAGGCTCGTAACGTACGAAAGAAATCATTCATGATTACTGTATCTTAAACTGCTTCGAGATGAGAAGAGAACAGGCCCACCTAGGAGGGAGACTATCAAGTCCTACTGTTGTCATGCCATGGATTCATCCTATGGTTGAGATTTGAACAGGGAACTCCTAGATGTTGTCATGCATAGGTTTCAACCTAAAAGTCTATCATCAAATCCTCATCAGAAGAAATGAGAGTCTTAAGGGATCATGTCAATGATACACCAAAACAGACAAAAGCATCAGCTTAACAGTAAAATGCATGCAATGCAAGTGAGGGAGGAAATATGTGTGGGGCTTCAGCCTCCACAAGCTCGTCTCGACCTCAAGCCAGTCATGAAATAACAGTAATCATACTGAAAATAAGCACCATGCTATCAAGCAATGCACAGATAAAAGAAATGAAATGCCATCGGGCAAACAAAACACATGCTTGAGAAAGCATCACCTACTCTCTAATCCTAATCCTAACACAGAATCTTGATCAAATCTAAGCAAATCCCTAAAGCAAAACCTAACCAAAAGAAATCAATCCCAGTCTTCAAGCTTCAGAACAAGCTTACCAAAGAAAGGGAGCTAAGTAAGCAGACTCATAGTGTCTTCCTCAAGAAAGCACTAGGAGGTGTATACTCAGGAATCATATCCTATGTGGCTCAACCACTGTGATCAGTTTACATTCCTCCTCAGGAGAAACTAAACTCACAAGCAGGCTCCAACATCACTGGATACTTAGGAAATCCTATTTGAACTAGTGGAACTAAGTGAACAGACCCATAGGACCTTCCTCAGGAAAGTACTAGGAGGCTTCCACTTAGGAGTTGTATCCTATGTGGCTCAACAACTGTGATCAGTTTACATTCCTCCTCAGGAGAAATTAAACTCACAAGTTGGCTCCAACATCATTGGATACTTAAGAAATCCTAGATAAACTAATGGAACTAAGTGAATAGACCCATAGGACCTTCCTCAGGAAAGTACTAGGAGGCTTCCACTTAGGAGTTGTATCCCATGTGGCTCAACAACATGTGATCAGTTTACATTCCTCCTCAGGAGAAATTAAACTCACATGTTGGCTCCAACATCATTGGATACTTAAGAAAGAGGTGAGAAGAAACAATGAAAGTCATTCATAGTGCCTTCCTCAGGAAAGTACCATGAACTTCCTTCAAACTTCAGGATCTCAAACCTCACAAACAGGGAATAAGCCAAGCTCTGGGTCTCTGGGTCTTGATCTTCAATCTTCTCTTCATCATGCTCTCCAACAAGCTCTTCAAGACAACACAAGCCCCACAACAAATTCCCCACAATAAACCCCAGAGACAGACAAATAACCACAGAACAGACAAAATCATCAGTCAACTTCAGAAAATACCTAAAAATACTAACACAAGGGGGACAAATCTATCAATTATTCACAAGGGTCTACAACATCTATCCATAACATCCACATATGCCCCTACCCAAAAATCAAAACAAAACTCTCTAAAGAAAATGAATTTCCTTACCTATGCATAACCTAAACCCTAATTAGGATACCCTAATGCTAACCTAATTAAACTAATCAAATTTAATCTAAAAATCAAGAATTAAATCCTATGGGGAACTATGGTTCAACATCTAATCACACAAAAAAGAATGAATTAAAAATCCTAAGGGAAGGTCCTAAAAGAAATTCTACAAAATTGGATACCAAACTAAACATATTAAAAAGCTATTAAAAAGAAAAATCTATTAAAAATACTAAACTAAAAATAAAATCCCATTTTTATTTTTAATATTTTCTACACATTATTATCTACCTAGTGCAAAAATAAGAATTAAAAAACGATTATTTTTCAATTAGTTATAATTTTATTAAAACAAGAAAATGTTAAAGAAAATCAAAATACAAGAAATGAAATTAAAATGGGCTGGGGGGTGAGACAAGCGAGGCGCCTCAGTTCATATTTGATGGGCCAGATATGGTGGGGTGCAAGTAGCATTCTGGATAAGCCCACTACTCAATCAGAAACCAAACTAAAAGAACTCGCGCGTTGGAGGTGCATTCAGCAAGATTTTTCACGTGTTGAACCAAATGGGCCTGATGGTGGGTGTGTCAATAGCAATGGGGCCTTAGGCCCAATCTAATTCACTCTGTCTCTCACGCAGGGGGGAAATGAGCAACTGGAGGTATGCTCCAGCAATTCACACTTGGGCTCAAACGCTACCCAAACCCTAGCCCAACTAAACACTTAACAAAACCTATCTTCCTCTCCCTCCACCTGAACACTGTTCATCACCTAAACCTAACCCTAGCTTCGTCCCCAACCTCCATCCTCTCTTCAATTTCTCTCCCAACCCTCACGAATCAACAACCAAATCAACGCTCAAAACTCACCCTACACTCTCAATCCCTAACTAATCAGCTCATCTTGCATGATAATGGAGAGATGACGAAGGGGCAAACCTGGGTTTACGCGGCGAAACGATGAACCCTTGAAGAATCTTCAACGAACTCGCGGCGATCTTGAAGGTTTCTGGAGATTTGCTGGAGATTGATGATGCGAAGAACCACTCTTAATGATGAACCGCAAGGAGATCTTGATGAGGATCTTTAAAGATCTTGGAGTTGACGAATCTTGTAAGGATCTGGTGGAATACTGGGCGAATCGTATGGCTTGGTGAAGAACCTCGTTCTGGTTGATGAAGATTCTGGGGAATCCACGAAGAACAGTTGGAGTTCTTGATGATCGATGAAGACGGACGATGATCTGGGCGAGACGATGAAGTTTTCGGCGCCGTTGAGTTCTCCGACGAAGAATGGATGAAGAGGGACGGAGGAGGGAAGAGGAAGAGGATGAAGATCCTGAGTTTCTGGGCGTTCTGGGGATTTCTGCAGTTTTTGGTGACGTGACGGCGGCCGGAGACGGTTGGGATGATCGGAGGTGGCCAGTCACGGTTGCTGCATGGCCGGCGGCGGGTAGTCCGGTGTGGGATAGGGGTGAGACAAGTGGCGCTGGGGATGGGAGGTGGAGAGCATGCGAGATGCCACGTGGGGTGCTGGCAGAGAGAGGGAGTAGTGGGACGCGTGTCAGTTTCTTGGGGAGTCTGAAATGTGGCGTGGTGGGTCCCTGGGTACACGCGTGGATCAGCTTTTATGCTGACAAGTGGCGTCAGCCATTCTGTGGACAAAACGGACAAAAACAAATCTGATGGATTTGGGCCTCCAAAAAAGTTGCCTCTTGGCCCATACGAACTAATGGACAAAAAACCCAAAACTGCATTAAAACTAATCCTAATTAATCACTAATCAAACACTAAACCTACTTAATCCTAAAAACAATTAACTAAATGAAAATCCAATTAACCCTAATTAAAATCTAAATAAAATATTAAATCCTAATTAATCCTAATTACAATTAACTACTAACTGAACATTAAACTAACCTAATTAATCCTAACAAGTTCAATTAAATCTAAACCAAAGATTAACTCCTAATTAACCTAAAAATGATTAAGATCTAATTAACTCTATGTTAATAAAATTTCTACTAATCTCTATTTAATCCCTAATAAACTCTATATTATTTAAAAGACTATTAAGATCCCATTTAAAACTAATAAAAGAAAAATCTATAAAAGATTAAACCTATATTATTTTCTATATTATCTAAAACAATTAAAAACAATTTTAAAATCTATTACATTCTAAAAAATGGTTTAAAAACTATTAAACCAATTAAAAACCTATTTAAAAAATCTAAAAAATTCTAAAAAACTTATAAAGCTCTAGAAAAAAAGACCTAAACTATTTAAAAAATGTTTAAAAATCTATTTAAATCCTAAAAATGATTAAAAGCCTATTTAAAATCCACAAAAGTCTATTAAGCCCTAAAAATGCAAACAGAGGCCAATAACCAACTTAACAGAGTGTGCGACCAGATCAAATCAACCAGTAAACCCCCGGCATCAGAATATCTCGAAAACCACCATGCAGACTGAAAATCCCGAGAAACGCACAATTTCCCGAAATAAAACCCTGATGACCTAGACTGGATCTGAAATATCTGATAGATGAAACCCAAACTGCAACTCTGATATCCTCTGTCTGTACATACACAACATGCATCTGATGCGAACATGAATTTAAACCACGAGCCAGCTAGGAGAATCGGTTGGTCAAATTTTGGGGTGCAACAGTCGTCAAAGACGAACTCAGCATCTTTCATCAACAGGCCAGTCAAAGGTTGTGATTTTTGAAAAATCTTTTATAAATCTACGGTAGAAACCGGCATGTCCTAGAAAACTCCGTATTTCGCGTACGGATTTTGGAGGTTGGAGGTCTTTTATAATTTCTATTTTAGCTTTGTCGACCTCAATCCCTTTATTTGATATAACATGTCCTAGAACTATTCCTTGTCGGACCATAAAGTGGCATTTTTCCCAATTTAGGACGAGGTTCACTTTTACACAACGTTCTAATACTATTTCTAAGTTTTGTAGGCATCTTTCGAAACTTTGTCCATATACTGAGAAATCGTCCATAAATACTTCCATGATGTCGTCTATGAAATCTGCGAAGATTGCCATCATGCATCTTTGAAAGGTTGCTGGAGCATTACAAAGTCCGAACGGCATTCGGCGGTAAGCAAAAGTACCATAAGGACATGTGAATGTAGTCTTTTCTTGGTCATTAGGATGAATGGGAATTTGGAAAAATCCTGAATAACCATCTAGATAGCAGAAATATGAATGTTTGGCTAATCTTTCTAACATTTGGTCTATGAAGGGTAAGGGGAAGTGATCTTTTCGTGTGGCTTTGTTAAGCTTTCTATAATCAATGCACATTCTGCTTCCAGTCACGACTCTTTTTGTTATTGATTCGCCTTTTTCGTTCTTAATTACTGTGACTCCTCCTTTCTTAGGTACGACATGAACTGGGCTGACCCATTCACTATCGGAGATTGGATAGATGATTCCTGCATCTAGCAATTTCTTTACTTCGTCTCTGACTATAGTGCTTAGGATGGGGTTCAGTCTCCTCTGATGCTCTCTAGAGGTTTTACAGTCTTCCTCTATTGTAATTCGATGCATACAGATCGAAGGGCTTATACCTTTTAGATCGCTTATGTTATAGCCTAACGCGGTGGGGTACTTCTTTAGGATTTCTAATAGCTTTACGGTTTCTAGTTGTCCTAAGTCGGCGTTGACTATCACTGGTCTTTTTAGTTCATTGTCTAGGAATTCATATCTAAGGTTTTTGGGTAGTGTTTTATGTTCTAAAGATGGGTTCTTCGGACCTGGCATATGGTTTGGGGTTAGTGCTAAGCTTTCGCTTAGACTGTCGTCTTTATACGGTTTACGCCAATCATCGTCTTCAGAAATATCGGGTATTTGAATCTTTATTATTTCTGAATACGTGGTCTCTTCATTTTCAAGTTGTCTTATGCATTCGTCAATTACATCTACTAAATAACAAGTATCGTCTATGGCTGGTGCTTGTAAGAACTTGGTGAGAATGAACTCTATCTTTTCTTCTCCTACTTCGAATGTTAGCCTTCCTTTCTTTACGTCAATTATAGCTCCGGCTGTAGCTAGGAACAGTCTTCCTTGGATAATTGGGGTAACAGAGTCCTCTTTGATGTCCATGATTATGAAGTCGGTTGGGATGTAGAATTGTCCTATGCGTACTGGAACATTTTCCAGTATACCGACAGGATATTTGACTGATCGGTCAGCCAATTGTACGGACATTTTGGTTGGTCTTAGTTCTCCCATATTCAGCTTTTTGCATATGGATAGCGGCATAACACTGATACTGGCTCCTAAATCGCATAGATCTTTGTCTATTACGAACTTTCCTATGACGCAGGGTATGGAGAAACTACCTGGGTCTTCTAATTTAGGAGGCATGCGGTTTTGAATAATAGCGCTACACTCTGCAGTAAGTGTAACTGTTTCATTATCCTCGATCTTTCTCTTATTTGACAGGATTTCTTTGAGAAATTTAGCATACGAGGGCATTTGAGTGATAGCTTCTGTAAAAGGAATAATGATATTCAACTGTTTAAGGAGCTCTACGAATTTCTTAAACTGCCCTGAAGTTTTGGAGTTTATTAATCTTTGAGGATAAGGGATAGGTGGTTTATATGGCGCTGGAGGTGCTTGAGTTTTTTCACTTGCGGTGTCCTCCATCTCGTTGTCTTCCTTCTTCTCTAACTCGGATTCCTTTTCTGCTTGTTTAGTTGGTTTTTGTTGCATGGCTGAGTTTTCGGTTCTCGGATCGATCGGTTCGTCCAATTCTTTTCCGCTTCTTAATATGACAGCGTTTGCTTGACCTTTTGGGTTTTGTTCGGGTTGTCCAGGAAATGTTCCAGCGGGTGCGGCAGCAGAGGCTTGTTGTTGAGCCACTTGTGATATCAGTGTTTCTAGCATTTTATTGTGGGTGGCTAAAGCGTCTACTTTTCCGGTCAGCTGTTTAATTTGCTCGCTAGTGTGTATGTTTTGATTTAGGAATTCTTTGTTTGTTTGAGCTTGAGTAGCTATGAATTTTTCCATCATCAACTCGACGTTTGATTTCCTAGGTGCGGTCTGGGCAGCAGCTGGTTTCTGATATCCTGGCGGAGCAGCAGGCATCTGCAATGCATTATCGCTTTTGTAAGAAAAGTTTGGATGGTTTCGCCAACCTGGGTTGTAGGTATTTGCGTAAGGATTTCCTTGAGCATAATTTACTTGGTCTGGTGGGATTCCGGCCAACAATGGGCATTCGGGCGCATTGTGAGTGGCGATTCCGTATAACTCGCAGTTTGGAGTTACGGCGGCGACAGTTGTAGTGGGGTTAACGGTCAGACTGTCGATCTTCTGTGCTAGAGCATCTACTTTAGCGTTAAACTTTTCAAGGCTGCTGATCTCGTACATCCCACCTTTCGTTGCGGGTTTCTCTGCTGGAATGCGTTCACCTCCCCATTGGCAATGGTTCTGAGACATGTTTTCGATTAGTTGATAGGCTTCGTCGTATGGCTTATCCATAAGTGCACCGCCCGCGGCGGCGTCTATCGTTAATCTGGTGTTGTATAGAAGCCCATTATAGAAAGTATGGATCGTCACCCAGTCTTCTAGACCGTGGTGAAGACATGTTCTCATCATATCTTTGAATCGTTCCCATGCTTCGTAAAGAGATTCAGTATCTTTTTGTCGAAATCCGTTGATTTGAGCTCTAAGCATAGCAGTTTTGCTTGGCGGAAAATATCTCGCTAAGGAGACGTTCTTCAACTGTTCCCATGTCGTAACGGAGTTGGATGGTAAGGATTGTAACCATGTCCATGCTCTATCTCTAAGAGAGAAAGGGAAAAGACGAAGTCTTATTGCGTCTGGAGTTACTCCATTTGCTTTCACTGTGTCTGCGTATTGTACAAACTTCGTTAAGTGTTCATTTGGATCCTCAGTTGCATTTCTTGAGAATTGATTTTGTTGTACAGCTGACATCAATGACGGTTTAAGCTCAAAATCGTTTCGAGTAATAGCTGGGGCAGCTATGCTACTTCTAGGCTCCATCTGAGAGGGTGTAGCGTATGCCTTCAGCGGTTTGTTTTGAGGTCCTTCAGCCATGTTTGGTTCTTCTTCAGATTTGGGAATGTGAGTGAGAGGATCGGGAATGTTATGTTTTTGTTGGTACTCAATGATGCGACTTCTTAAATGTAAGAAGCGCTCTAGTTCTGCGATGGAAGGTTTTAAGATATCGCCTTGTGGGCGATTACTTGGCATACAATCGACAGAACCAGTAAAGGGAAAATAAAAATAGTTAACCTAGTCTATACGGTGTAACAGAAGGTTACACTATTGACTAAACGGGTCCCCGGCAACGGCGCCAAAAACTTGATCGCGACTTTCTATGTCTAATACAACTTAACTGCAAGTGCACAGTCTATCGCGTAGTAATAAAAGATATCAATCCCACAAGGACTCGTAATCAAACTAGTGTTCTCGGGAGTTACTATGTTTAGCTAGGTAGATAATGTTTAAGGGAATAATTGCTATTACTAAAGGGAACTAAAAACGTTACTTAATTTATAATTACGCGAATCGATATGCAATAATTATGTTCTTCGGGGATTTGACAAGTTACCGGCATATAAAATATTTTCAAAATTTATTTAAGAAGAAAATAGTGATCTAAAGACCTTCGTCTCACGATGGTTGTTGACGCTAGTCGCAACTTTAAGGCGGAACGTATGTTGTCGCTATCCCGTTCAGGGTTAAAATCACTTTTTGGAAATCTCTAAGTTCTAATCTATTTTAAAGTGCTTTCGCTGTTATTAAAACAAATGCCTAGTGTTTACTATCTGGTCCTAGCCGCAGCTGTCGCTTGTTGATTCGTACCTTAATTAATTTCCCACTGTCGTGGCAAAACTACTTTTAAATAAGTTCTCGCTGTCGCGACGAACGTTTATTCAGGAAATAAGTTTAAACACTCAGGCCATAAACAACTTTTGAAAAAGAAAGGTTTTAACCGGTTATTATCAAATCCCGTCTGAATTATTATTACATATCGATTACTCTGGTTTAGCTAGACATGGATTTGGAATAAGTAAAGCGTAAATAAAAGCAGAAATTTAGAACATTCATACTGCTGGGAATTAAAGTTACAATTAACGAAATAATAAAAACTTATAACGTATCCAATTGGCTTTTGGCCAAATCCCAACGATGTCGGCAGGATTGTGTCTTCAAACCAATAGAGCGCACAAATGAATATTGCAGAAATGGAATACAGGAAAAAAAGGAAAAGGGAAACAAAACAAGACTGATATTAAATTTGCTCTGGAAAATATTTGGGCAGCACTTCGTTATCTGAATGCGGCTCCATTTCTCAGCTCCCCTCCTTCCCCTTTTATAGAGGTGAAATGCTAACGGTTATAATTTGCAGAAGGTGGACTTGAAGTCAGAAAAATTAGGGAGTAGTGGTCCATTATTTTGGGACTTGGAACTGGTTTTTGCAAGTTAAATGAAGTTTTGCGTTTTTGCCTGCATGACGGTCGTCATGGTGTGTGACGGTCGTCACCCGTGTGACAGTCGTCATGGATGTGTGACGGTCGTCACAGCAGCAAAATACGCATCTGCTGTTTTTCATGTTATTTTCATCTGGTTTTCGTCCATATTTCATCTGTAATTGATTCTTTTCTTCATATTGCTTTGTTTGGACATGATCTTCAAATACCTGCAAAATGTCAGACAAATAACATGGAAAAACCCGAAATCGGATTGAAACCAGTCAAATATTAGTTGAGTTATACGTCAATATATATATACGATTTCACGTTATCAGTTATCATCCAAGAAAGGCAAATATGGTAGCAGATGCTTTGAGCAGGAAAGCAGTTCATGTGTCGACTATGATGGTGAAAGAAATGGAGCTTATTGAGCAGTTCAGAGATTTGAGCATGGTTTGCGAGACTACGGCAGATTGCGTAATGTTGGACAAATTGCAAGTGAACAACGATTTCTTGGATATGATTAGAGAAGTCCAAAAGCTAGATGTGAAGCTAGTGGATTTGATGTCTAGAGTAGGAAGTGACTCCGATAGTGAATTTAAGTTGGATAGTACAGGTGTGTTGAGATTCTGAGGCAGGATTTGTGTGCCGGATAATGACGAACTGAAGAAGTCAACTCTGAGTGAAGGACATCGTAGTAGTTTGAGTATTCATCCGAGAGCTACTAAGATGTACCACGATTTAAGGAAGATGTTTTGGTGGTCGAGTATGAAAAAGGATATAGCTCAGTTTGCTTACGCCTGTTTGACGTGTCAGAAATCGAAGGTGGAACATCAGAGACCCTCTGGATTTATGCAACCGTTGGAAATTCCGGTTTGGAAATGGGATTGTATCACTATGGATTTTGTTATAGGATTACCGAACACGGCGAGAGGATTTGATGCCATTTGGATAATTGTGGATCGGCTTACGAATTCTGCACATTTCGTGTCGATTAATATAAGTTTTCCGTTGGAGAAGCTGGTAGAGATTTATATTCGGGTGATTGTGAAGATGCATGGTGTGCCGGCGAGTATTATGTCGGATAGGGATCCGAGGTTCGTTTCAGAATTTTGGAAGAATTTGCAGGAAGCTTTGGGTACTAAGTTGAAGCTGAGTTCAGCTTATCATCCACAAACTGATGGACAGTCAGAGAGGATTATTCAGACGTTGAAGGATTTGCTGAGGGCTTGTGTGTTGGAGAAAGGTGGTGCGTGGGATACTCATTTACCATTGATCGAGTTCACGTACAACAACAGTTACCATTCTAGTATCGGAATGGCACCTTTTGAGGCTTTATATGATAGAAATTGCAGAACTCCTCTGTGTTGGTATGAGATGGGTGAGAATATGGTATTGGGACCAGAGATTGTGCAACAGACTAATGAGACAATTCAGTTGATTCGTGAGAAAATGAAAGCGTCTCAGGATAGGCAGAAGAGTTATCATGATAACCGGAGAAAAGAGCTGGAATTCAGTGAAGGTGATCACGTGTTCTTGAGAGTTAACCCAGTGACCGGTGTGGGTCGTGCGTTGAAATCCAAGAAACTGGATCCGGAGTTTATTGGGTCGTATCAGATTTTGCAGAGAATTGGTGTTGTGGCTTATAGGGTGGCGTTGCCGCCTGAGCTTTCGAATTTGCATGACGTGTTTCATGTGTCGCAACTTCGAAAGTATATCGCGAACCCATCTCATGTGATTCGAAGAGATGAAGTGCAAGTCAGGGAGAATCTTACCGTTGAGGCGATGCCGTTGAGAATCGAATATCGTAAGATGAAGCAACTCCGAGGAAAGGAGATAGCTTTGGTGAAAGTGGTTTGGGGAGGTGCCGCGGGTGGCAGTGTGACCTGGGAATTGGAAAGCAGGATGCGGGATGCATATCCGGAATTGTTTCCATCAGGTAATTTTCGAGGACGAAAATAATTAAAATGGGGGAGAGTTGTAACACCCATTTTAATTATCTAGTCTTTTTCTGTGTTATTTTTTTTTTCGGTGTGCCGTTTGTGGGGGTGTGGTTGAGTGCGATAGTGAGTGCCTTAAGTTGGAGATTGGTTACTAAACTTTAGACAATGATATTAATAATATAATTATTAGTGATAATAATTTAATAAATAATGGTAATATTATTATTATTATTAATATTATTATTATTATTATTATTATTACTTAGTGAAGTAAGAATTTGGTAAGGAGGTATTTTTGAGTTGGAAAGAAGAGAAACACGATAGGAAGGAGAAGAAGAAGAACAAGGTCAAGTGGAAGAAAGATTGAAGAGAAGAATCAAGGAGGAGGAAGAAGAGAAGCCAAGATTATCATTCTTCGAGGATTTTCATCAGCTTGATCGAGTTATTGAGGTAAGGGGGGAGAAACGGGTCGAAATCGGTGTATTGCATGAATTCTAGGTAGAGGGGATTTCCCTAACCCCATGGTAGATTAATGATCATGTTTGATTATGTGTTGAAATTCTGAATTGATGATGGTAAGATAGGTTTGTTGCATGTGGTTGTTTGGATGATTTGGGATTTTTGGTAGTTTACCATTTTAAGCCGAAATTGAGTTAATCGGTAGAAGCTGAGGTTTTATTGGGTGGAATCTAGAATATATTAGGTAGCTAAGTTGCAGAATGTTGAACTAGTGTTGTGGGAACTAGTTTGAGTGAAATCGGGCGATTTCGGAGAGTTTTGTCAATTTTGAACAGTGGGGTTTTTGTGAAATCGCAGACTTTCGCCAGCATTTTCGCTAGGCGAGCGAATAGCGAGCATTCGCTGATGCTTCGCTAGGCGAACTGGGTAGCGAGTGCTTCCAGTAGCCACTATCTGCCTTCGCTAGGGAGTTCGTTGGGCGAGCGAGTAGCGAGCATTCGTTGATGCTTCCCTAGGCGAGTGAGCCAGCGAGCATGATAGTAGTTTGTGTTTTTGTGTTGTTCTGTTCTCTTCTCTTGTGTTGTGGGACCCTTGTTGGTCATGATTAAAGATAAGAATGGTGTTGAACAGTTAAGAGTGTATGTGTGGTGTTGGAATGTGATTTCCGTGTTATTCGTTTAATTAGAATAATTCACTTGGTGTATGTTATTATGTATGAATTGGGTGATGTGTGGAATATGTATGTGCGATGTATAAAATGTGATTGGGAGGATCGTGTGCACCTTGTGTGCTTAGATTGTGGTTGTGCATTAGTGTCGCGCATATCATGATGTCTTGGTGGGGTTGAATCGTTGCTCGGATGGAGTGTATGTGATTCACCCGTACTCCTGTGTGGAGAATGGTGGGGTTGAATCGTTGCTAGGATGGAGTGTATGCGATTCACCCGTACTCCTGTGTGGAGAATGGTGGGGTTGAATCGTTGCTCAGATGGAGTGTATGCGATTCACCCGTACTCCTGTGTGGAGAATGGTGGGATAGATCGTTGCTCGGATGGAGTGTATGCGATCCATCTGTACTCCTGTGTGGAGAATGATGGGATGAATCGTTGCTTAGAAGGAATGTATGAGATTCATCCGTTGCTCCCTTGTGGAGGGTTAATGGCCCGGTGTCCATCGTTATTGTTGAGTCGGTACCGCATATCATGGTGTTGAGTTGCATATTTTTGCATTGTCTTGTGTGATGTGTTGGTGTTGGACAGTAGGTCCTGGTTGATGGATGTTGAATGATATTCATGTGATTAATGCCTTTTATTCATGTACATTATTACCGTTGTATTTTTGATCGTGATTTCTCACCCCTTTTGTTGTTGTTGTGGTCTGTGCTTCTTCGGAAGTACAGACAATCCAGGTGCGTAGCTAGCTTGAATAGTGGCGAGTCGAGTCGTAGGGATGCTCTGATACGTAACACGGGGCTTTGGGGAGTTTATTGTTTAGTTGATGATTTTGTTTTTACTCCGTGTCGTATCATGTTTTGATGGATCCATTGATGATGTTTTGTATATTTTTGGCGGATGGCCGAATATGATGTGTATATATATATATATATATATATATATATATATATATATATATATATATATATATATATATATATATATATATATATATATATATATATATATATATATATATATATATATATATATATATATATATATATATATATATATATATATATATATATATATATATATATATATATATGACATTTTCCGCTGTTAATTGTTAAAATCATTTAATGAAGCGTTCTGTTGGAGTTTTCTTTTGTAATATCCCATTTTGGTGTGGCAACTCTGATAATTGTTTTGATTTAATTGCATTTATTTTATTCTTGGTACCTTTGATTTGTGTGTTATTGTGCAGGAATTAGGCACAAAACAAGTGAATAGTAAGACACACAAAAATGGGCATGCTGTCAAGTTCGCTAGGCGAAGGGGTAGCGAAGCTCTAGCGAAGAAAACAACCCTAAGTTTGCTAGGCGAGCAGGTAGCGAACACTCCCAGACTTGGACAGAACTAAAAGGACGATAAATTCTCTAGGCGAAATCAGAGCGAAGGCTTCGCTATCTGTTTGCTAGGCGAACATGACAGATCCTGAATGTTCTATTTAAGTATTTTTCTTGCTTTTTAGGTCATAATTCCATATTGTAACATTAGGAACATCAGAACTTATCTCTCTTCATCTATTTTAGAGAGAGAAACACAAAACCCTAAGAGGGAGGAGGTAAGATCTTTGATCTCTTGTTGGGGTTTGGATGTAATCTTTTGATACCTTATGTATTTCATCTAATTTATGTTTGTGAACTAGTTTGGATTCTCTATTGATTGATTATCTTTGATTATGTATTTGTGGGTCTTGACAAAACCTTTTCACATCTTTGATCTCAGATTTTCTTCTATCAATGAACAAACTTTTGACATGGTTTTGAAGTTGATATTCATTGTATCTTATATGGTTTTGTGTTGATTAAATAGCATGGGTAGGATCAATATGATATTGTGTGGGTATGTGATAATAGTGATGAAGAATGATGTTCATAAACATTTGGCGGATTAGATGAATACATGTAAAAAGGGTTAAGCGTGTGTACGTATTTTGATCATTGTGTTTTATACAAAACAATCGTTTATCTGATATGGGTTTCGTTCGTGTTTACCTATTTATCTTTGATTTGAACCGTGATAAATATATACTCTTCATATCTGGATCTAGGATGATTACCTGTTAGGTCCTAAATGCTAGAGATAGATTTAGGCTTAGCATTTGCGTGAGTATCAGTTCGTAATGCTCTGTGTTGTGTTTTTGTTGGATGAGAGATCACCAATGAGACAACATGGTTGTTTTCTCGACACTGCATTAGAGATAAGCTTTGTCGTGGGTGATACGTGATGATATTAGACGAATGATTGCGTTGTGTTTAATTTGATCAGAAGAATGCACATGTTATCAATTGATAAAATCCAATCCCAACAAGGCTTCGTTTATATTTTAGTATTTATTTTATAATTTCTGTTTTTATTTATGGTTCCTAGAACTTTTGAACAATAAACTTAGAAATATAGAGGCTGTTGAACGGCGTTCATATCGCACTAATCCCCGTGGAGACGATAAAATTGGGTACTTAATATTTTTTGTTTGCTGCTTTACCGCACCAATAAAATGGCGCCGTTGTTGGGGATTGGTGTTGAGATATTGAAGTGCATTGTAACGGTTCTATGTTTTTAAGTTTTGTATACTTTGTATATATTTGTTTCTTTTTATATTTTTTCTAGTGTGCTCAGGAATGACGAAAACTCCTTCTAGAGTGGTTGTTATCGGTATAAAAGAATTCAATGAAGCTTCGACCGAGTTTGGATGGCGATGATAGTATGAAACAAGTGAATGTTGTCAAGGTACATGGTTTCCTTTGTTTAGAATTTTAGAATGCTTAAGAAATTAAGTCTTTGTGCAAATGAAATTTGTTCTTTTGGCAACTTGTTTGAATGATTGTTTCACTTAGGACCAAAAACCACAATTTGTGAGAAAGCTTCCATTGTTTACTAAATGCTGGATTTCTGATAAGCTTTGTTGATTTGTATGATTCATGATTTATCTTGTTATCATTGTAAATTTGTGGAAGCATTAGAAATGATCAAGGCACTTGTTTTTATTGAGCACAACCATGCCCAAGTGCAACTTACCCGCGAGTAGAGAGAATTCGTTAACCCCTTTGAGCCTAAATAATGTGAATCTCATTCTTAATTTTGAGAGATTCTAAAATTTTTCTTGAACCCTTGAATTCTTTTTAATTGTCCTCTTTGCCATAAAAAGCCGAGAGCATTCACTTGAGGGTTGAGTAAAAGTTAAGTTGGGGAGAATGAAAAAGAAAGATGGTAGGTTGCTACAACTTTTGAAAAATTCAAGCAAGCACAAAAAAAATTGTGTGAATATGAAAAAAGAAAAGAAAAATAATGTTTGCTTGGAAAAGAAAAATAGTGAAAGAATAAGTTGTGAAATAAGGTTTGTGAAGGTTTGCAACTAATAAACAAATGGAATGAAATTGAGGTGTGTAAATAACGTGTTCGGTGAATGTCTCTTTTGCATCAGCAATTTCGTTTCAATGGCCTTAGAAATGTCCCTTGTTTGTAAACCCGACCAAGCTACAACCTTAAAGACCTTAGTGATCTTCTTGCTTCCATATTCTAGCTTTTGATTGTTAGATTTTGTATGAATTGAATTGATATTGGCATTGTTTGTTAGTTAAGTGAAATTGTCCCCGCGTTTGCAAACGCGTAATTTCTTCAATCCTTATTCGAAGAGGAGCGATAGAGTGATTCACTCATGAAAAACATAGTTGTTCATTGATACATGGCTTAATATTTGTTTTAAGAATTTAGTTCTTGTGCATTGTTTGATTCTAAACATTTAAAACCATTGCTTGTTGCATCATTTGTGTTTGAGCCAATTTTATCCATTCTTGGGTGAATCTTAATCCTGAGCAAATCCTTTTGTTGCGAAATGAGAGGCATACTTTGCTTGAGGACAAACAAAAATCTAGTTGGGGCGAGTTGTTAGACGTCAAATTTTACTTATTTGATCTATCAAATGTTGACATCTTTCACTCATTTTTGTCAAGAAAGTGTTGAAAACCACTCTTGCTTTGGTTGGTTTGCAACATTATGAGAATATCTCTTGGTACCTTTGATTTGTGTGTTATTGTGCAGGAATTAGGCACAAAACAAGTGAATAGTAAGACACACAAAAATGGGCATGCTGTCAAGTTCGCTAGGCGAAGGGGTAGCGAAGCTCTAGCGAAGAAAACGACCCTAAGTTCGCTAGGTGAGTAGGTATCGAACACTCCCAGACTTGGACAAAACTAAAAGGACCATAAATTCGCTAGGCGAAATCAGAGCGAAGGCTTCGCTATCTGTTCGCTAGGCGAACATGACAGGTCCTGAATGTTCTATTTAAGTATTTTTCTTACTTTTTTTAGGTCATAATTCCATATTGTAACATTAGGAACATCAGAACTTATCTCTCTTAATCTATTTTAGAGAGAGAAACACAAAACCCTAAGAGGGAGGAGGTAAGATCTTTGATCTCTTGTTGGGGTTTGGATGTAATCTTTTAATACCTTATGTATTTCATCTAATTTATGTTTGTGAACTAGTTTGGATTCTCTATTGATTGATTATCTTTGATTATTTATTTGTGGGTCTTGACAAAACCTTTTCACATCTTTGATCGTTTTGAAGTTAATATTCATTGTATCTTCTATGGTGTTGTGCTGATTAAGTAGCATAGGTAGGATCAATATGATATTGTGTGTGTATGTGATAATAGTGATGAAGAATGATGTTCATAACCATTTGGCGGATTAAATGAATACATGTAAAAAGGGTTAAGCGTGTGTACGTATTTTGATCATTGTGTTTTATACAAAATAATCGTTTATCCGATATAGGTTTCGTCCTTGTTTACCTATTTATCTTTGATTTGAACCGTGATAGAGATATACTCTTCAGATCTGGGTCTATACTCTTCAGATCTGGATCTAGAATGATTACCTGTTAGGTCCTAAATGCTAGAGATAGATTTAGGCTTAGCATTTGCGTGAGTATCAGTTCGTAATACTCTGTGTTTTGTTTTTGTTGGATGAGAGATCACCAATGAGACAGCATGGTTGTTCTCGACGCTGCATTAGAGATAAACTTTGTCGTGGGTGATACGTGATGATATTAGACGAATGATTGCGTTGTGTTTAATTTGATTAGAAGAATGCACATGTTATCAATTGATGAAATCCAATCTCAACAAGGCTCCATTTATATTTCAATCTTTATTTTATAATTTATGTTTTCATTTATGGTTCCTAGAACTTTTAAACCAAAATTTTTGAACAATAAGTTTAGAAGGCCGTTGAACGGCGTTCATATCACACTAATCCCTGTGGAGACGATAAAACTGGATACTTAATTTTTACTTGCTGCTTTACCGTACCAACAACCGTTAAGCCGTTAAAACAGAACCGGACTTTCCGCCGGCGCATGTCGTTTTGGAGTCCATGACTTTTCCAATTTCTCGCAATGAAGTAGTAACTATTGGAAATAAGAATGTGATGTCGAAGTTCGCCCTCAAAATTCCTGCGAAACAACCAAAGTCAGTACCTGATGCAAACAGATTACCAACACACAAAGACAACTTAAAAGAATCCAGTTTTGATTTACAAGGCAAACCCATGGTGTGCTATTGATCTCAGCTGGGACTCATTTACTCAGTATGAAATCAGGGAAACATTATAATACCTCATGTGGACCTTTCATATTCCATTGGACTTACACCCGAGTGAGAATTGGTTTTTTTGTTGAGAACACTGTACAGAAAGATAAGGATGACGTTAGAGAAAAACCAACCATTTCGCCTTAAGATTATCAAATTAACCATGGCCAACTGCATTGCCAATATACCTGACTGTCCAAACGATGAAGTTAACAAACAGAAGAAGAGCCAAATCCAGACCACTCCTTTTCTGCACATAAGCATCACGTTCAGTGTCGTCCACCGCCGAATTCAGCTCTTACGCGAGGAAGGCATGTTCTGACCAAGCATAATCCTAAATCTTATCTTTCTCAAAGAACTTTGATTTGCTCCTTTCCATGCCTTGCCTCCTACAAGCCACAACATTAATCATAGTTAGAAATAAGAAAGTGACTTTGAGGAAGTAAGACAAGAGAATAAGGTTTTCTTAAAGAATTGAATCAACATTTAAACTTCCCTATCACATAGCCTTTTGATTCACCCTTTGGTTTTCTACATAAGTCGTTTCTGGTTGGTAAAGCCCGCACGACATAAGCTTTTGAAGCTTCTTCAAGAGAAGGGCATCGCATTTGCTTTCACATCAAATCCTAACAGGAAGCGCAACAACTAAGAGGAACAAGAATCACCATTTGATTGAACCAGAATTTAAGTATAGTACCTGCAAATCCAGTAGAAGAGATACGTTCAGACCAATTAAATCCTTTCCAACGGTAATCAAACATGTTCACACTGATATGGCAAGGAATCCTTCATATTAATCATTTCAAAAACCAGTCCAGACATGTTCATGCGAAATTGGAAATAAATTCATAGGATTTTAACAGAAGATCATGAAAATTAAGTAGAAGAAGAGGTCGTAGAAGCTATAAAAGGGGACCTCACGTACACTAAATAAGGAAGGCAACCACATCACAAATCAAAGCATTTTTTCTTCCTCAGACCTAGACCAACAACAACAATGGAGGATGCTTAAGGGAAGAGAGAAAAACCTTCGAGCTACGGAACCTCGCCAACAACCTCCGTTTGCGCGTTGTCCTCAACACTGAATCCCTTCGGTCTCCTTTAAGAGCTGCAACTAGTACTTTATTGCCATGAATATGTTCAGACACATCTTCTGGATCCCCGCGCGCTATCGTTACATCGAATATGAGGTTATATAGGAGATTTGGGAGAAGAAAATAGTGAGAAAAGGGATGCATGTTGAGTGAAATTGGAAATTCAAAGAAGGGAAACCTGGTTTGCACTTAAGACAGCAGAGGGCGTACGACAAGGGTTCCTTTTCATGCCCTTTTTCAGAGTGAACTCGGGTGGGCTTCTTAGCTTATCTCTTCATTTCATTGCACCCTTCGATATTATCTTTACCCCCTTCGATATTATCTTTACCCCCTCCTGGATTTTTTTAACTTATCTTTTTGTTTTACAACTTAATCTTTTTTTATTAAGTTTTTAATCAACCTTTTTATTAAAAAAATTAATTAACTTCCTTTTTATTAAAATTTAATCAATTTTATTTTTGTTACATTAAAAACTTAATTAATTTTTGTTTTATTAAAAACTTAATCTAATTTTATATTTTAAACTTAACCCTTTGTTTAGAAACTCAATCAATTTTGTTAAAAGGAAAGAATTAATCTAATTTTAAAAACCTTAATCTAATTTTCGTATTAGAAACTTAATCAATTTTGTCTAAAAGACTCGATTATGATCTCGAAATTCATTTGCAATCGATTCAAGAATTTAGTTCAAATTCGTGTATAATAATTTTTTAACTTGGAATTTAAATTACATTTGTTGTGATATTAGATTGGTAGTTTCGACTAAATCACGGCTCTCGCCGCCATGGGATTTAATTTCAAGCATAATTAGTCCATGGCCTGTTTGGTTGATTTCAATTTTAAATTATGCTGTCAAATCTTGATGTTTACCCTGTTCTATTTTTTGCTTTAATATGATCTTGTATGCATGTCCAATGGAAGAACCCGTGTATAACTTCTTTAAGTTGTACACGTTGCATCTCAATTGCATCATGTTCCCTCGCTTGATCCTTGAGTTTTCAAGTCGATCAATTTAAGATTTAGTCCCTACATCTTAAGATAGAAGAGACCTCCTTGAATCTTTTTCAACTTAGACAAAACCTTAGCATACAATTCAATCATCTTATTCTCCCTACAAGAGAATTAGACGTGATTCATCTTAATGGTCGAGATATAATTCTCCTGCCCTATAATAATATCGAGAGATGTAGAATCTTTTCCGCTCGAGAGAGGTATGTGGCATACTCGTCGATGAAATCCGAGTTCTGAACCTTTCTCTCAATGTGACGCAAAGACCATCTCCTACAAGTTGTGGTGGTTAAGTCGAGTGTTCTCCCTTAAGATGGTGACTCGTCTTTTCTCCTATAACCAGTCAACAAACCTTTCCCCCCTGGAACTTTGATCGACAGTTAATGGTTCCTCAATCCCTTTTAGGGGAACTACGAATATTCTGATTCCATTTCCGTCAGGATACGTAGGCACAAGATGTGATTTCTTGGCGAGTATACTTAGAAATAAACCCCTAGGTCTTTTACCCTTAGCAAACAACAATAACACAATAAAACAAGAGGTTCCTGTAGAGTACTACAGATTCTTAGGATGCTAGTACCTTCCCTAAGTTTAATCAACCCCCGAACCTTAGATTCTTTAGCTTTGCATTTGCATTGCATCTTTTGGGTTATTCGATCTTTTTCCCTTTCCTTGGACAAATTAAAGACCGGTGGTGAACAATGAATTAAGATTCAAGTTAATCCAATAGCTTGATATCTGATTCTCACTGCGATAACCCTTTGCAACTTTTACATGAAGGTTCAATAGAAAAAACACATTAAAAACATTGAATACTGTTTAATTCAAGTTTTCTTTGGTTAGTTTTTAACCAATGGCTAGCATGAGGGAAAGTCCTTTGGTGTTGGCAGTACAAATTGACTTTGCTATGGTCCATTTTCAACAAGGAAAGTTGTTTTCAACCCCAACCTGTGTGTAACTCCAAATGACAATGCATGAACCAGACAACTGTGAAATCATATTTATAACAATATCATGCCATGAGCAGAATATAATTCCATAAAGTTAAATATTATAGAAACTTTGTACAACTTCATATGTACCTGGATTATCTGCTTGGAAACGAATTGCTACCCAACCACCTATAGAAACCCTAATTGTGTTCCTTTCAAAAGGATCCACCAAGTTTTATTTATAAGGGTCTTTAGCAGGATCGAAATTACCAATACCAGTTCCAACAACAAAAAAGTTGTATCCATGAAGATGAAATGAATGTGATTCAAATGTGAGGAGATTTGTATCCTACAAAACTAGTTCCACGGTAGAATTGAAGGAAATTTTCTTTACTCTTGTACCTGTTAAAGAGGAGAGATTGGTTATTAATGGTGCACCAGTATAGTTGAAAGGAGTTGGAGGATGATCAGGAAAATCAACTTTGAAAACACCATTGATATCGAAGTAATTAGCTTGGAGAATCGTTATTTGAGGCATCACAAAAGATAAATTGTTTATAGAAGCAAGAAATTGGGTTCCATGAGGCATGTAGGGAAACAATTCTTACCTAAACCAATAGTGTAAAAGAGGTTTCTATCAACTTTGAAAGGAATATTTGAAGGGTACTTAGCAGAGCTCAAACTCTTTAATTTCTTGTTGTAATTTAAACCAAAACCTATGTCATTGTTAATTGGCAACTACGGAAGGACGGGTAGGAAATTGTTTGATATGTCTTTGTATTGAAATATAGTTGTAGCAGTTTTGTTGTCAACTGAAAATGGAGCATCCATGAAAGCCTTGGTAGCTTGAAGTTCCTTCCAGCAACTTGATTGGTATGAACCAAAACGTTTATGGATTGACCATGAGCAATTAGTATAGACTGAGTGGTGTGTGGTTTTGTATAAACATCATCAACCTCCACTACTGTCATGTTATGATCCACAATGGAAAAGAATAACCCCTCGTTGAGTGCATCGTTGATGATTCTAATGAGGTATGTTTTCCCTTGTTCTACCTCCATTGCAAATGTGTCTAAGAAATTGAAGCGAATCAATTAAACTTCAAAAAAAGATTTTAAAAAAATAAAAATAAAATTTAATTAAAAAAATAAAAACAAAAAGTTAAATAAAATGCCACGTGGATTGCCAAGTTAGGAAATAGGAAGATTTCATAGTTGCCATGTCACCAAAGGGGCAAAAGAAACCGAATCTAAAAATTATAAAAGGGGAATCCAAAAAAATATTTTATAGGGGTAAACCCATGAGTTAACAACGTGATCTCAACCGTATTACCTAATAGATGATCATCATGTTGTGGTATGAATGCACGTCCATCTTTGATTAGGATCACTCAAGAGCAAACTTCAAGACATAGTGTGGTTTCCGATTACATTACACATACCTCAAAATATTGTCAGTTAAATCCTGGATAAATCAAAACTTAAAGTATATCTTAAATACAATTAAGTTATGAAGAAAATACTAGTAAGATTTTACTTTAAGTTAATCTATATAATGCATGCAATGAATAATCAAACGTTAGTAAATCAATGTAGATTCATTGTTATTCATTGATTTGCGTAAGCTTCCAAACAATTAGAAAAACTCGTTTAGGATCGAAGGAACCATATCCTCAACTTTTTTAGTCGCAAGACTTTGATCAAAAGCCCCACTCTAATATTAATTATTGGGTGAGAATATGGACACAAAGAGGTCTATAGGGGAGCGCAGGAGGGGGGTTGAATTGTCCCTTTTCCCTTAAGACAATTTCAAAAATATTTTAGGTTCCGTAAACAAAATCGGAGATTTTAAGAAGCGCGAAAGCAAAACACATAAACAAGAGAACTTAGAAGCATCTCAATAAATTACACCAAATGAAATAATACAAGATGTTACTAAGTGCTTGATTGCTTCTAATGCAATTCAATCACAAGAAAACCAAAGCCACTTTAAACAAAGCAATTTAAAAACTCTTCACATAGATATTCTGTCAAGCCATAATTGGATTCATGATAATTTTATAAGTTTGATACACCATAGACCTAAGCTTATACATAAAATCTATATAAATATAGTCTAAGTTATATGTCATACAATCAATGCAATTATGCAATAGCGATATTAATGGATGCTAGTAAAATAAAGGAGGATAACTTCCAACTCCGCCTTATGGACCGTTGATACTTGATCTCGCCAAATTCTTCCTTGAAGTATATTGAAACTCCCGCTTGATAGACAATAATAAATACCAAACTACATTCAAGAAATGATACATGCACCTGCTTAAAACAAAAAACTTCAAACATAATTAGATACCCTAATGTACCACTAGTCTCCTTTAATACTTAATGTTTAGAGATGAAGGACCTCAACAATGGAAAAAAAAACTAAGGATGAAGATGATGAACAATTCCAGAATATCTCACAAACAATCTAAAACACACAAGGTGTTGGTCAAGGGATTAGATGAGTGTGAATGAAGAACACACGCACACACAAAATTCTCTCAAATTTCTAGGTAAATGAGTCTTAGCTCTTGAACGTTATCATAATCTTGATTAATCATGAATAACACAACAAGATTAATCAACTCACTCTCTCTAATCCACTCAAAACAACAACAAATTGCACAAGAACAAGATGCAACAAAAAGAAGTGAATCTGACATGGATTACACTCAAGAGGTTGTTCTATAGAAGAAGAGAAAGATTCATGGTGATGGGTATAAACATATTAAAGAGAGAAGCAAAAATTGCATCTTTTGTATCTATGGGTTTCACCTATATGTTTCAAAAACTTGTTACTTTCACCAAAGAAACAAATATTTAAATCAAGGATTGAAAGTGGGTCTTGTGAAGCTTTAATTCAAATCAAGAAGAAATTTTGATTCAAATCAATTTGAACAGAGCCCAAATATGGCTTTATGAAGGCAGTTTATTCGAATCAGGATTTTAACTTGATTCAGATCACATGAGGTTGTGATTCAAATCATGTTCATTTTGTGATTCAAATCAATTTGTCCAGAGGTAATTCCAAGTTTTCATAAAGCTTCTAATTCGAATCATGATTAACACGTGATTCGAATCATGATTAACATGTGATTCGAATTAAGTACCTCGACATCCAAATTTAAAAGCTCTAACTTATGATTCAAACCATACTTGATGAAACGATAAAGTAAAAACTTGTTAGGCTAAAAAGCAAACAATACTATGGATAAAAAAACTCTTATTTAATTAAGCAAAGAGGGTTGTTAGTGGTACAACAACATAATAGCTGAAGCGATTACAATTCAAATGAAATTCGAATAAAGTACCAGCACACAAATATTAAATGAGAAGAAAATTATAAACACACAAATAACAACTACATTCAAATTGAAAAAAAAATCAAAACAAATAGTGATACCATAAAATACCGTGACTGCACTTTCAAGGGATACTGTGCCTATGGTGTCATCGGGGAATCCACGACATCTATACCTCTTCCCATTGTGTTGTTGCTCTAACTGTGTCGATTCATGGATGTCAGTTTGGTTTCTTCGGGAAGCCGCCTCTTGCACGATACTGCTCGTTGAATGACATGCTGCAGACTCCCTTAAATTCTAAATAGCCTTTCTACTAGTGCCTGTGAATTCTGTTGTTGCACCATGTTGTAAACAATATTCAACAGATCATTGACTCATCGTGCAACAATATTAGCTTGTAGAAGTTGAAAGTCAGGAAGTATTTTTTGTCACGATTTCACAATTAGTGGTGAAGGTGTGTGTGAAGGCTCATCCTAGTGAAATTGTTGTTTGGATCCAAGGAACGGAAGAGGCTAGAATACTTTGTGGTCCGCTCTAGGTTAAACATGATATTGTTGCAAAGGATTAGATGGAGATGCTACCAAATCTGGATCGTCCATGCATTCTTTGAGGAAAAGTAAGTGGATCTTTTGCAACTTTAGCAATGACTTGTCATTCAACGATATGTCAAATAACTTTAAATGCTACTATCGTTAATGAACTTGAAGGAGATTTGTAGGAGAGAAAGTTGAAAATGATCTTTCTTTCAAAACCGAAATAAACTAACTTTATTTTCAACATAATTTTTTTTTAACCTAATGATTATTTCAAAAATAGTCTAATATATTTTCCTCTTTTATAAAAAAATAAAGAAAAAGAAATTCGACTTTTAAGAAACGACGCCGTTAAGCAAATGAGTACTATATACTAAATCCATAGGTTTACTTTTTGTCTACTATCGTGGTCGCATCGCAACAAAGAGTTCAAGGTTTTATCAGAACAAAACACAAAAGAAAGGGCTATGGCGACGACGGAAGAGAGTGTAAAAAAGAAAGAAGGTTACAATCTATTAGGTTCACCAACATTCAAA
Organism: Lathyrus sativus; assembly: GCA_963859935.3. Lineage (NCBI taxonomy): Eukaryota > Viridiplantae > Streptophyta > Magnoliopsida > Fabales > Fabaceae > Lathyrus > Lathyrus sativus. Next base: position 93,181,099 of record OZ012737.1, read on the forward strand.
GAGATCGAAAACGGTCGATTCAAATGCGTAGAAACAGGTCACGAAGTACTCTCCAAAGACATACCCTTTTACTCTAACAGCAAAAAGTGTCGATTGGGTCTCATCGATTTCGCTCTCTCTAATAACAAATCTCCTCTTAATATGTTCAATCAAGACCCTCTCTGTCGGTAATTTATTCATTCCTTAAACCTTTCTGTTTTATTTGTAGTTTTTTTTTAGCATGGTTCAATGTTCATGTCTCGTGTTTGAGTATTTGGTAGCTTAGATATTTGTTTGATTTTGTTTGCAGTTCCAAGTTGATATGTAAACTAACTGGAGACAATGTTAATAAGTCGGAAGAACATATCTGGAAGCATATGACTGGAAAAAGGTTTCTCAATAAATTAGGTCAGTCATTTTTTTTGTTCATTCGATTTTCGGTTAGTATATGACAATGTTAGGTAAATAACTTAATTAAGCGCTTATGCTTGTATAAATGAAATATAATTTGTAATAGTCATCTTAGATAGCTTATGAAAATAAGCTATTTCTATATGTTTTCACTAATTGCAGTTTAGTTTGATGCAAAACACATCATTGAGAGCTTTAGTTAAAGAAATTTCTAGAAACATGTTTTTGTTGAGAATGTCCTAAACAACTGTCAACTCATGATTTAGGATCTTAGAATTATGATTTACTCATTCATTTATAAACAGATCAACAGGAAGAAGGGAAGTTGTCGTGCCAAGGAAAGGAAACTGACGAGAGTTTAAAAGAGAAGCAAAGTGTAGATTGTGGAACTAAAGCTGAGATGAAGAAGAAGAACAAGCAGAAGAACAAGAAGAAGAGGACAAAGAAGAAGGGTAAGAAAGTTGAAGAGATTATTTCGGAAGTTATGAAGTCTTCTAATGAGGAAACAGACACAGAAGAGGACGACTTCTGGATGCCTCCTGCTGGAGAGCGCTGGGACAACGACGATGGAGGAGATCGATGGTGTTCAGATTCAGATTCTGAGTCAGACCAGGAAACTGAAGAGGGGGATGTAATTGGTACGAATACTCTCATAACACATTTTCTCTCAACTCAAATGAGATTCACTGTTTAGATAACTTGTGGTTCCTATTTTATTTGGTTGAGAAGAACTCGCTGATTAGATGACATTTATCTTGTAGATGGTGTTGCTGATGAGGACTGCAAGGAGTCAGAAGAGCTATCCTCAAGGTATTTTACTTCAGCAAAGAATACATGAAACAAAATAGTTTTCAAACATTAGGACAAATCAGAAAAATTACCAATCTTTCAAAACTATATGGTGAGTTTCTTTTCCTTGTACCTTGCAGAACAAAAAGAATGTCGATAGAAGTTGGACCCAGCAGCTTTGCTTCTAGAAAGAAGAAAAGTAAGAAGAACGACGAGACTTGATATACGATGGTAACTTAAATTTAGTTGCAGCAAATGATAAAGTTATGTCCGATACAAAGTGGACTTGGATTCAAAATGCTTTTTCCAAATGAACTGTAACATGTATCAAGATGGTTTTCTTTTTTTTTTTTTCAGTAGATTTTTGTGTGTGAGATCAGCACAAAACAGTTAAATCTTGTTTCAAATTAAGGAATTATATCATGATTTCACAACAATTACTGTAATAATCCTTTACACCAGTCATATGGGTGGTAAATTTTGGTTAGATTGAATAAACTTATAACTTTGAATGAGTTAATAGCTTTAGTATATGAATTTTGTTGTTGCATCACTGTGGACAAAGGTGTCATACACACCTAAGTCAGTAAAAATTGGGGATTACTTCTCCCAATCAATGGAGAAACACCATATAAAAATTTGAAAATTAATCCTCTAAAAAGCAATCTAGAGAAATTTCCCTTATATGGACTGATGTTTTTGTGAACACTAATCTTGTAGCAAAGCATCATGCTTGGGACATGAACGATTTTGCATAATCATTAGGCCTTGGCAAATGAATGGCTCCGTGTCTGAGTAATGGATCTACTAATCATTTTAACGAGGTTTCTTTAATTTTATTTGGCACTCTTCATATTTCAATAATATCTATGTTGCTTTTGTGAAAATTGAAGTTAAAAATTTGGTCAAAATATTCGACAGAACAAACTAAAAAATCTGGTAGTATATATGAAAGGTTCAGTTAACCGACTTTTTCAAAATATTCGAAATTTTTATTAGTACCATTTTTTTAAAACACTTGATATTCTTGATATTTCATCCACGAGTAAAAAATTCGATAGTTATAAAAAGAGTGAAAATTGAATGGTTGAGTTGAAGACAGAGCAGATTTGAAAGTAATGTGGAGATCGTATCACTATAGGTAACTAAGGGACTAATCGAGTTTTATGCGATAATTTAAAGATCTATCGACGACACAATCAAGATGGTGAAACATCCAAAATCATCTGGTAGTGTTTAGGTTTTCTTATATATATTACTGTTTTCTTAAGTTATGTAATCGTCTGTCTAAGTTATGTAACAGTTTGTCAAATGTTAAGTTATGTTCATCATGCATCAATGAAAGTGTCAAAATGTTGTTTAATAAACAATTGCATAAATGTCTGAGTAACACTACACATAACATACAAATAGTACATAATAATAATAATAATCTACAAAAATATATAAAATAAGGTTAAGTCTAAGGTGAGGGTTCAATTAAGTCCTTCACCGGTGAAACCCCAAACAATAACCAATAGGGATGGTTTAGATTTAATGTAAAATCAATTACAGGTAATTCCTTTTACACAAATATTACAATATTCTTACTTTTCGTAAGAACCGTAACAATTTGTTTACAACTTCATCATCTTCATTATTTTTCATAGTAATTAAAAAAACCTTTGTCCCAAAAGTTACAACCTACGATACAACAGAGAAACAAGGTTTTACAATTTTCTCTCTATTAAAAGTTTTCTACCAAAAACAAGGTTTCAACCAGACGGTTGGCCGGCGAGGTCGTCAGAGAGGATTCTAAGGCTGAGATTTCATTCCAATCAAAACCAAGAAAAATTTCCGGTAAATCAAATATTGAGAGAACTCAATAGAGAATGGCCTGGAAGTGCATATGATCTATTTTCCAAAAACTGCAACCATTTCTGTGATGAATTATGTGAAAGGCTTGATGTAGCAAAACTTCCAGGTATTATTGAGCTAATGTTGCTTTTCTAGTGTGCATTATCATTTTTTAGTGCTAAAAGATGACCCTGTAATATTTGGGGTTCCCCTAATATGCACTCTCCAGAAAAGGGTTGGCATCGTGCATTCTGTTTTTTTGTTACTAATAAATTCAGAAAATGGTGCAGTGAATCGAGTTACCCATTCACAGGGTTTGTACTGCATAGAGTTCCTTAATTGAGTGTCTTTTTCAGATAATAAAAGATTTCCTTTTTGCTATAAATGATTTCCCTATGATGATAATTTTAGTAATCTGAAGGGAGGAGTGTTGGTGTTCACCATTTAAAATCAAAATTAGGACTCCCTTTTGTAGTGAACAAAAAGGTTGAGAAACCCATTTGATTTGTGTGCCATGCTCCCTCCCCAATTGATACTTGGCATTCTGATGGATCTTTCTCCAATTTCGTAGTATCAATTTCCCCATTTTCCCTTTTCTAAGTCTGTTCAGTTTGCTCAATACTTATCCAAGGGCTACCTTATGATATGCTAAATAAATTAAAAGAAAAATTTAATACTAATAACTTTAGATTTTAATGTGTTGAATGCTTTAATATTTCATTGTAAACTGGATGTTGTGCTGCCCTCCTCTACCTTCTCCGTTGACAATTGCAACATGGTGTATGATTCTAGCATGGAGTGTTTCACATAGCTCCACAAACACTTGGTTATTGGTTTGGAACCCACCCGAGTTCGCTGTCCTTGTCACAACCTATTTCTTAGAGAATTTATTCAGCTAAATTTGACAGCGCAACAACTATGTGAACACTTCCACTTAATCCTTCTTATTGTGTTTCTTCTTCTCCATTTGACTCTCTTGCTTATTTTGATTACCGTCAACTTGAAATCACTAGCATTGTTTGTATTTTGATAGTCTTTCCACAGATTCAGAAAATATGAGCCTCTGTTTTCTTTATTTACCCTGAGTATACTTTTTAATTTTTCTTAAACTTTCGAAGCTGGTAAAACAAATAGGTCCCTACTTGGGCCAAGTGCATATTAGGGGGACCCATGATATTTAGGGCTACATCATGTAAATTCCTTGGTATACTGGATTTTTCCTATAAAGTTTCTCTGTTTTAAAATTTTTTTCTCACATTATGATATGGTGTGATACTTCTCATTGATATACCCTTAAGCTGGGTTGTATATGGTAGAGACGCACTTGGCTATTATTTTGCATTAATATGCATATTTTCTTAAGATTAAAAGTGTTGTTGGCTTGAATTACATCTTGCTGTCTTGTGAATATAGAGTGAAGTAGGGAAATGATCTTGCTGAGTTAATTAATGTTATAGGACAGGGCGAGAAATGCTCGAACATGGAGAGTGAAGTTAGGTGGTTTCAACATATAGAAAATTCATTGGGTTCTAGAGTGGTACATTATTATAATGCGCCAATGCCCGATTCAAATTTTATGTCATGTGACTGATGTTTAAGCAGCAATGTGTTATGTACATTATTGCTTCTGGATATTTAGCTTCCACCGTGAGTTCTTAAGCTTTCATTTCATGACAGGTTGGGTTAATAGGTTTGCTAATGCTGGTGATACTGCCATGGAAGTTGCAGAGAATACGACATTACGGGTGAGTTATGAATTTCAAAATGCTCTTATTGTGTTGTGTTAAATTATTTTCTTGAACTGTCTTATTGGAACCTGGGTTGTGCATTTTGTTTTGAATACTTTAAATTACACAGCTGTTAGTCATGTTCTGTAAAGCTCTAGATACACCCAAAATTGCTGAAGTATTGGTGTTTTTATCTGGTGCTAATATGCCTATGATAGTCCTCAATGTGCGCTCAAGGAATGCCCTAAAGAATTTATGATATTTCAAAATAAAATTATTGACTAATATGTTTGTTAGGATACATCATCCATATTTTGATATACAACTCCAAACTTTTCTTAAAAGGTTTGTTCAATCTTATTTATCATATTCTATAAAAATACGAGATATAGTTGTGGGTTATTGGTGGAGATATACATGACCCATCACTATTGTCGATGGCCGAACTACAATGATCACTGATTTAATTGTACAGGGTTGTATCTTAGTGAATTAGACTTGGAAGCTAGCTATGCTTTTTTGGATGATGAGATAATTTACTTTAGTCATGACTCATGACTTGAATTAGACTTGGAAGCTATGCTTTTTTTTTGAAGATGAGACAATTTAATGGAGTCAGGACTCATGATTTATTTCAAATATAGGACTAATGACATTTTTTATACCAATGGCAGTGGGTTGTGTATTCATGAACCGAATACAGCTGGGTCTGATGACAAATTCCAGAGCTGTGTTTTTCATCCCATTCATCATGTTCTGGTCCTTGGCCGCGACGTGGTAAGTTGTCTGTTGTCATACTATTATTACTATATATAAAAAAATATTACATTCTATTAAGACTTTGGACCAATACAACATTCATTATCTTTCTTTTTAATTCAGACTCTTATGCTGTGGGATTATATAGCGAGAAATGTAATGTTTCTGCGCGGACACGACAAGCTTGTATCTGCCTTGGCAGTATCCACTTTTACTGGGTTGGTGTCTTCAGTTAGTCCTGACAATTATTTCAAAATCTGGAAGTGACTTACACATGCTATTGATATAGGTTTACATTCCTTTCACAGGTCTTTTGTATATGCCTTTTGTTCCAACTTCCTTCAGGAAAAAGAAAAGTATAATATATATACAAAAACTTATACTGTATAGTCAACAATTAATCCGTAGAAAAATATTGACGTTTTATTCAAAACTAAAGGAAAGGAAAAAATATTCAAGAAACCATACTTTTAATATCCTAAATAAGTTTAACAAATAAACTAAGTTGCATATTTAAAAGGGAAGGAGTTTGACGAAATCATAGAGGTAATGTGATTTTGTTGAAAATGCAAAGTATAGTTTATATTAAAATTACGGTAGCACAATATGATTCGATCAAAGTCTCCCATGATCTAAACAAGTGATTGAGTACACGTGTATAAGTATTTCATTTCCTGGTTTTTAATTTTTTAATATGTTGTAGTTCCTTGCCTAGTTGTTTTATATCTACACGCTATAGGGTAACACTAACAAATTTATTATTGATTTGTATGGCTTCTTATATGGATTTGGCCTGACATAGCTTGTATTTTCCAGCTCAATACGGATTGGTTTCGGCCTGCCAAGGCATATCTCAAGCAAACACTTATCCAAAAGTTGATTTCCGAACTTGTGGAAAACCATGGTTCATGTGAAATCTCATACAACACTTAGGAGATGATGGGGTAGCAGCACTAGAAACCTGACGCAACAAGTTGACCATGTCCAATTATTACAATAGAATGGCGAACACCAAGTTGAATATTTATGCTAATGTATAGTTTCATGTCTTCAAAACTCTGCAAGGATATTGGAAGCAACTTTCTACTAGTTAAGGAAGAGTATTTGACACACTCTGCATATTGGAAGCAACATCATGCACTAGTGGAGGAATCACATTTTACACAAGTTTGACAGCAATTGCAAAAATTCTAAGACAAGCAGAATTAGATGATTAGGATCATAGAATAATAGGAAATTTGTAAATTAGTTATAAGACATGATGAATCATACATCTATTGTATTGTCATTTTTTATCAGTGTAACATTTTCTGCATTTTCATTTTGTTATCAATGTAACATTTCCTCCACTGTTTGTTTGTAACTTTTTTTTAATATAATGCAATAAAATCATTTATTTCATTAAAATTTTCAATCGTGCTTAATTCTTGGTTTATCGATTGTTGAGAGTACGTCATTGTTTTCTTGGTTCGGGGATCGATTATCTCTCTGGAGAGAGTTTTCAAGTTATTCTTTGATTTGAATACATCTTTCTAATTGAAGATGGAGGCTTAGAGAAGTTTTTCCTTTACAACATTGTCTTGTGATTCAAGATTGTGGTTTGTTAAAGGGGTAATTTCGGTTCGACATTGTGAATTTTTTGATTAATCTTTTAGGGTTTGGAATAGTTTTATGTTTAGGTGATTAGATTAGGGGGAAATGTGGAGGTGAGAATTGGAGTCAGTTGTTTAGTTTAGAATTCAGCCTATAACAGTGCTGTTCTAGGAGTGGGGTTGGTGAAGGTTGGTTCTGCTTTTTGTATGTTGGTTCTGATCATGTTTAGTGTTCATTATGGACAAAAGTGAACCTGCTTTAACTCCACAACGGTTGAGAAGTTCAAGAAGTGTTCCCAGTTCAGCCCACCATTTTGCATCTTCATCTAATCACATTGATACTCAAACTGTAGCTCATCACTCAAGGAATAAGTCTTCTAAGAAAACTAGTGATTTTGATAGTCCTCGTTATGTGTTCCTTAAACGGAAATTTTCGTCAAATTCTCGGAGGGGCACTACCAATGGCTCTGCAAAAAATGCCTATAGTAGTTTCAACAGAAATCATCGTGATAAAGACCGCGATAGAGATAAAGATAGATCCAACAGTTTAGACCACTGGGATCGTACATGTTCTGAACCATTGACTGACCTCTTCTTAGTAAGGACAACGAGGGATCCTCTGCGGTGCTCTCATTCATTGGTCTCTAGGAAACAGAACGAGCTTGCTAACCACAGAGGGGCTGTAGATACTAAATCTGCTAGCAACTTCAACCAGAGCAATGGCAGTGATGCACTTTCTGGTGGTAGTATCAGTAGCAGTTATCGCAAAGCTGTTTTTGATAAAGATTTTCCATCACTCGGTGGAGATGAAAGACCTGGGTCAGCCGAACAAGGCACATTTTCTGGGCAAGTTCAAGGCAAATTCATGAGGAAGAGCATAAACGGTTTGGTTCTAATTCCTTCAAATCTCAAACAATTTTGATGAAATTAAAGTCAAAACCACTTGATTTTTCATGAGGAAGAGCATGGTATCAAACATAATTTAAAATGATGCACACAACTCAAGACACGATTGGTCATGCAAGATAAAGCTTGAGATGCATTTTGTGAGTCAATGGACAAAGTAAATGTAAGCAGGCTGATTTTCAAATGTTCACAAGTGTCAAATATGTACTAGATCAAGTTCCAACATAAATCTAAATCAAAAGACAATGTGATAGGAATTTGGCACATGAGTTGCTAAAGAACATGATTTGAACAATCAAAACATAATGATCAGACAAAAAAAACTCAGTCGAGCTAATGCACCAAATGCTAGACATTCAAGGATCTTTAAAACAAACTTGTTTGATAAAGAAATCAAAATCTGGAGGACTGTCCAGATCATGACAGTAAGCCTTAAAAACAAGAAGGCAAATGACATATTGGCATGTGTAATCCAAACATGATGATAAACAACTTGACTCAAAAGCAGTCTTTCAATCATGACTCACAAGATACAAGGGAAACATATAGTAAAGGTACCTTTTATGCTTAAAACAGTTGGTGACACACAAGACAAACAGACATGGTTCAACCAAAATAACAACATCAAAACTGAATTAAGCACCCCTATGCATCGGGTTTGAATACCAGGCCAAGGGTTTCCACAGTAACATGTAAATTCAGAGTTCAAACTCAAACTGGTAGCAATCATGACATGGATAGGATCAAACCATCAACTGAGAATTCCTTACAAGAGAACAAACTTGACAGACTTTAAAAAATAAAACATCATCATACACAGAGATGGCAGCCATGTTCACAAATGAGGCAATATTGATCATCCCATGCTTTGACAGCAATTGATTGAATTATTTCAATGTAACATGACCACAACAGTCAATCAAAAATACCTATAGCCCACAGACGTTGGCAAATTTGAACCCAAAGAAAAGGCTTGACAGAACCAAAGCATATCAAGTTTCAAAACATACCTATCCAAAATGTGGGAACTGAATACAACAGCCTTTCAAAAACTACAAGACAGTGATAATTGGTTTGTTCCAAACTAAACTCAAACACCAATCACACATTGCTGTCGACATGTTTATCTTTATTATGAGAAAAGGGACGTTGGAGTATATGATTGTAAGACATCAAACAATCTATTAAAGAGGAAATATAATCACATTTTCACTCAAAACCTCAAAGTATTAACTATAAGAATCATTTCTTTGATGTGGTACTCATCAGTGACATTCAACCACATGAAACTCCCCACAACCAGAACAGAACCACTGACAACAAAATTCCTCCACTGCAATAAAAAGTGCCATATAGAACCTGCTAAATATCACCTTTAAAATTAATCATTGCTCTAATCAAGTATCCTATCAGAATATACTGCTAAAATCTTGTCAATCACAACATTCTCATAACAGATATCCTAAGGTGTTATTACTCAACAATGAATAGTAAGTTTATGAATTTAATTGAATTATCAAAATTGTATAATAAGAAAAAAGAAGAAAAATCAACGTCTCATTAAAAACCTTATCAGAAAATCCCAAAGGGATTAAAGTACATTGAAGGAAAAAAGAGTGCAGTGATGCAATAAAAAAAAGTCTAACAAAACTAATTAAAAAAACATAGTAAAAAGGGAAATTTCCTACGAATTAACTTGATTCTAATGCAAGCGGCCATTGTAGACATGCCTACAATGTTCTAAAGAAAACTAATTGAATTTTTTTGATGTCTAGTCATCATTCAGTGTGCCAAGCTTTTTCAGCCTTGTCCATCAAGATCTCTTTATGTTCATTGCGGTCACCTAGCAGCAAATCAATCGCCACCTTCATTCTAACAACATCTTCATTCATCTGCCAAAATTAATTAATAATATTAGCACCAAGGCAAATATTTAATATTCAAAAATTAGTTGACCATGTTATCTCTTAAAGATACCCACCATGACATGAAGGTTTGGTGTAAACGACGAACCCATTGCTAGCCATTGTAAAACCCACACCGCAGAGTGTTGGCTGCTTATTCAAAATGAACAATTATCACATATGATTGCAAGGTGTTTTATATATGGAAATGAATACACAATGGTTAAAATGAATTAAATATTGTAGTACCAAAATCCTTCTGAAACAAGTCCTACGGGCTCAGCCATATCCCAATTATCTAAGTGTTGTGCTTCAAATAGAAAGTTGGGAGAAAAATAGTTAGTTTGCACCATAATTTGCACCATTTGAGTGATAACTTGCCACTGCAAAAATTCAATTGGTAAACATTATAAGGTAATAGATTAGTGAAATATTCAAATATATATCATCACAACTACTTTACCATTTCTTTAATGGTCTCTTGTCTAGGGATTATAGTTCTTTTTTCAAAGCCCGTATCTAGATGATACAAAATTTGGTCTTGGACAAAGGCAACCATCAGAAACCAATTGCCAACACAATCTTCAATTGGTAGATAAATCTAAAAAAATTAAAGTATGGGTAAGAAAGTCAAATAGATTTACAGTATATTTACGGTAAATTTAATACTTTATAACACCAAACTCATACATGCTTTAGATTCTCAAAATGGGGCATCCAATTCTTTGCATACTTACTAACCATGTCTTCAATTGTTGTACCACGATATACGTCTCTCTACCAAACATATGTATGAAAAGAATTATTTTAAAAACTATTTTTCACACCATAAATAAGCATATATATGTTAATTTATTTTCATTAACGAATACATACCACGAACAATGAGGGAAGTGAACATATAGACGAGAATGCAACATTCCTCTCAATCCAAGTTGTCTTAAGAGACATAATGTGAATGATCTGCAATCAATTAAAAAAATTATCTCATGAATGCAAATACTTAAGTTTGATAAGGCTGCAATCATTTAAAGTACCTCAATGTCAATTATCCTTCCCGGACATAGAGTTTGAAAATTATTTCTTAAGCATGTTAGAGTCTCAGTCTTGAACAATTCTTCACTGAATGCATAAGAAAGTTATATATATAGGTTGATGTCATTACATGTTACCGTGGAATTAAAAAATGACTACTTTTTCAAAAATAATACCTGGGCATCATTCTTAGCATGAAAAACATAATATGAAACATGTTCTTCTATAGGTTGGAGTTTCATTTCTTGGGTGGTTACGAAGTTGATCTCAACAAACTGTTAATAAGTAATTGATTAGATATTCAAAGTAACGAAATAAAATATATAAAAATATAGTTGATTGATGCTCACCTTAGATATTATCTTATCTTCTTTAGTCTCTAATTTTGGAACTTTTAATTTTCTCTCATTGGATAAAGATATGAAGGGCAATCTCCTTGATGTTGTTGCTCTCGGTAAAGGTGTGAAGGACAATTTCTTTGATGTTGTTGCTTGATTCCTTATCGGAGACAACTTGTGTTTCATCTATGAAAAATTTAATAATGGTTACAAAAAAAATAATCAATTAAACATAAATTCATTATAAATTGATTTTATACCTTGCTTGTTAAGTTAGGAATAGATGAATGCTTAATGTTGTTGTCAACTTTGTTGTTTGTGTCATCATCTGATGTGATCAAGATAATGTTATCAACATTATCTTCCCACGAATATTTCAAACGGTTAAATGGCGACTTAGCAGCATGTTTTTGTTTTAAAATTGGAGTTCCGCATCTTTTAGACCGTGGTCCAGGACTCTGACCCAAATATGAATCATAGGCTTTTGTTGGCTTATCCAACTTGGTCTCTATGATGACAAGTTTACTCAACATGATGTTAGCCATGGTATGTAACTCAGTAATGTGAGATTCATGAACCTGGATGATTTATTTTTATAAAGGATAATTAAAAAGGTGAAATTAGAAAATTTTGAATGAAAAAACAAAATACAACAAATGTATACCTGAAGACGGTTTATGGCATCACCAACAGAGGATCTCAAACCATGCAAAATAGTAAGCATTTCGCTTAAAAATTGAGAGTGAATCTGGGTAGTAAAAGCATCATATAAGTGTTAACGTGTTAGAAAATGAAAATAAAAAAAGTAAAATCAAAAATTGATGAGTAGAAGGTAACAAGAGATAAGGATTACCTCATCTATTGCAACTCTTTGATTTGTGTGAGGTAAAGTTTCCTTACTAGCACCATTAATAGTCATATCTTTATCTTTTCTTATAGTGTGTATATCAATACAAAAAAAGAGCAGAGAGAGATAGTTTGTGTTTCTTTAACTTTGAAACCTAAGGATTTTATAAGAAAAAGAAAGTAGTGATGGTTTCAACGATTTGCAGAAAAATAAGGGAGATGGGAAGGTGTTGTGTGACGAGTTCAATTAGTTGCCGTAACATATTCTAATAACAAGTTACTCTTTCCATAAAAATAGGGGAAGTTGAATATAATTTAGATGGTGGGTCTATGTAGGTCTTACTGTGTCAAGGTTTAATGTAAATATATATTATATTAGACATAAATATTATGAACTGATACATTAGCACAATGATAAAAGTGATCTTTAAAAATCAAGGGGTACTGTGTTAAAACCCTGTGCCTTGCAATTCAACTTATTATTTTTTTATTAATTACATTTTAATTAATTTATGTCTTGTATTTTTGTTTGTATCTTTTTTTAATTAAATTTTTCACCTATTAATTACATTTTAATTAATTTATGTCTTGTATTTTTGTTTGTATCTTTTTTTAATTAAATTTTTCACCAAATGTCAAAAGTGTTTTTTAATTATGATTTTGACGATCCACATGTCAAGTTGTCATACCCTAAATTTGTCCTACCTTGTATAATTTCATTTGTACATCCGTCCACTGACAGTTAGTCAAAAACCCCAGAAATTATATGTTGCCTCTACTTATTATTCAAGCTTGTGTTCAAAGTGCATTGAGTCAGATGGGGTATGTGTGAGTTGCAGTTGGGGTTTAGGTTAAGATAATTCATTTTTTAAGTAGATCAGGTTATCAACTTGTGTCGAATTACAACGTTTTGTGTTAGAATTGCTGTGCAAAATTCAGGTTCATATGATGATATTAAGTTACAAATATTCGAGTTTGATGCACATGGCTCTTGGTCCTAGATTCTATGTTTCCCATTGTTGGATAATGATTCAAAGGAGAATTTAATTCCCCTTATGTATTCAAGATCATTTTTAGGAGCGGAATTGTTGTATGATGTTATTTCTCGGAGTTTTGATTCAAATAAATTTGGAAGGTGCAATTAGCATTTTATGTCCACTATTTACAAGTCCACCTATACAAAGATATTGGATATCATTATGCATTAAACTTGTTGTATTTTTTGTTTCGTTTCACAAGGAGAGGTCCGTGTACGCCAAAAAGCAAAAAGGAAGGCCAATACACATTGATTTGTTCTTAAAGCCCATTTCATTACATTGTTATAAAAAGAAAAATATATACAATTTTGTCAACCATTAGATATAGCACCACAAAGGCCCATTACTAGAAATTACAAGCAAATTGGTAACTAGTGATATTCGCAGGCCCCAATGCTTGGTTTTAGCCGTAAAAATATCAGCAGCAGGTCACAGGCCAACACTTAAGCTACAAGATGACAAAAAGAAAATATCACACAAGTCTCGCGACTCCCTTCCACTCATACAAACTGTTACACACCAATTTGTTTTTTCACAAACTATACAAACGCGACACCCACCTACACCTTCAATGGACCGTTACACACAAAACACAAACCGACAAAAGCTGCTCTTCTAGCTCGTAACCATTCGCTCACAAGATTACCCAGACAAGGCCTTCATTTTATTCACAACCAAACCTAGACAACGCTCATCACAAATACCCTAAGAGGTTCCCGTTGAGTACAACGGACGTGATGGGTGCTAATACCTTCCCCTTACGTAACTGACTCCCAAACCTGGATCTTGGTTACGACACAAGTATGACCTAGCGAGACCACGTACGACTTAATAGTCTGAATTCCGACGACCCGTATGTCCAATCTTACCTAGTTGGACTAAGTAGGTCTAACGAATCGAGATTTTGATGATACACGTGTCGAGTCTTACCTAATTAGACAAAGTGAAATTCAAACTTAAATGCACAAGGGAGCTAATAAGCCAAGTTCATGTCATATTCAAATAAAACTCAAAGAGGAATAAAATCAAAGTTTTGAAAATGAAGGAATGAGAGATAGGAGGGTGAAAACCCTAAAATGAATTACAATTTTCTCATAATGTAAAGTGTTTCTAAAATGAGAATTTTAGAATTCTTTGTACATCATATGAAAATATACATTAATACAAGAATTTGGCAAAAAGAATCATTTAAAAATGAAGAAGTTATGTTAATTTGAAAATTAAATAAAAATTAAATGAACAAGTGGTTAAAATAAAGAAAATGTTTCACCCAAGGCTTGAACTCAAGACCTTGGGGTCAAGGACACAAAACACCACCAACTCCACCATTTCAAGGTTGCGAAATTTAATGGACAAAGATATTATAATATTAAAAAGCATGAAAAACCATAAAATGTGCAAAAAATGCCCTCGCAGAGGGCCGAACACAGGATCACATGGCATGTCAAGTTCTTAAAGGCAAGGCAATAACCACTGGGGTGGTGATACATCCATTGTATCAAGCCACCCCAGTTGAATATATACCTAACAAGGCGTAATTCCTGGGCCAAATGATGGAAATCATGAAAACGATTTAATTCAAACTTCCTCAAAACTTAACCAATTTTCACAAAATTAAAGTCAAACATGCTTGTTTTTTAAAGAGGATCATGATGTTGTCAATCAAATTTTCAAATAGTGCACACACACAAAAAATCGAATGCTCATGCAATAAAGATTGTGACGACAAAAATGGGAATCAATTGATAATTGAAGTTTACGCACATAATAATCATCAAATAGCACAAACGCAATTCCAAATAGTTACCAGCATGGATAACAACAATTCATAGTAGCATACCTTTCAAACAATATTTTTTTTCCATTTCATGAAGCTACAAATGGAACAGAATATAAACCGCAAACAAAGTTTGCAACTCAGTAACGTATCGAAACGGAAACAAATATCCTAATGCGACAGCGGAACAAAATCAAACAACAACAATGCATGAACTGCCGAGTATAGTCAGTGGACATAACAAAAATAACAGCAAGAGGTAATTGAATCGAAATTATCTTGGTGACAACAGTAATCATAAATTAAAGCCAATAAGTGGACACTTACCATGAAAATCAAATTTCAAAAGTTTAAACTCAGCGACAACCATAACATCCATAATTGCCACAAGATACAACAACGAAATGCAATAAAATCGAATCAAAATTCACCTATAATACCGGCAACATAGGATTTGTAATCAGCCCAAAACCGAAGGCAGCAACGGGCGCAGCAAAACAAATGCAAATTACATCATACAATGGTAGCATGGAATAACTGCAACGATGAAATTTGGACGCCGTTATGGCGATACCAATTGTCAACAACACCTTATCATAGTGAAATTTAAACAGAACTCAACAGTGTCTTCATATTATTATAGCACCTAAACTGAAATAAATGCAACGCAACTGAGCCGAAAGAATCAATTACAACAACACTAATCAAACACTAATCTAGCAAAGACGGTGTATCCTAACTCTCTTGATTTCATCCTCTCTCATGAATTTCAAATTCTCACATACAAACTCAAGAAAGCATGAATCATATTTCACACCAAAATTAGGAAAACGGTTTTCAAATGATCAAACATAGTCAATCAAACCAAATGTGAAAGTTGTTAACAGTAGGATTACAACATGTATTACTTTAATATTTAAAATGGCATGAACAATCTTCAATATTTGGAATAGTACAACAAAATCTAATGCCACTGTTATGTATTTTAAAATTCAACCTAATGAGAAAAACAAGCCAAAAAACTCTGAAAACAACCTAAGCCGCTCAAGTCATAGCATCACAGGAAATTAAAGGTTGTTGTAGTGAATTATTGTTGTTAATGTTGTCGAGAACGTTAGAAGGTCTTCAAAACAACATACGTTTCTCAAGGTTCAAATCGCCGAATTAGGATCTTGATGCTGCAACATACAACAACCAACAACCATCCAATGCCCTGCCTTTGCGACAACAACTACTGTGAACTAGCAACCAACACAATTTAGCTCTAAATCCTGGCAGCAACTAGCATGATAATGTTAAATCCTAAATGCACCATGTATTGCAACATCCCATATCAACATTTCACAAAAGCACACAAAACCTATACATATATGCCCTAATGAAAAAGTCCAACTGTCATGAGTTGAACAAACTCACACCTCAAAACCAATTGACAGCACAACTGTAACTTTGAATATTAAAATGTCCAGTTCACTCAAAGTAAACAACACCTATATGATGAGGCAGCTGCCATTTCACTAACAGGCTTTTAGTATGAAAAAAATAGGCTTTGGCAGCAATGACCATAAGCTTGATAAAACAGCTGGCAATATGAACATGTTATACATTGGTAGGCTTGACATAAGTCAAAGTTCAAACAGCAGTCTACAACAAACATGCTAAACCACACACATATGTTACTGACAAAAGACAAGTGTTGGATTATTTAATTCAGCGTCTCCCTGAGGGATTCGATGGGCTTAACATCCCACCCATGGGCGCCTACACAGGTGTGTTAGGTGGGCTAGGTAGGCCCCTTGGGGTTCACTTTAAGAAAGATAGTTGCGCCCTGACTAACAGCAATTGCTTTTGGCCTAGTGGTAAGCGCTTGATCCTACAAGTGGCATCAGAGCTCCGGTTCTGAGTGTGCTACCACTTAACAGTGTTAGTAAAGATCCAGAGAAATATACTTTGATATAGATATTTATTTGTTATCATGGCTGATAATTCAATGTCCAATATTAACAATAAATATGAAGAGAGGGATAGGATCAGCACCAAACCCCCAATGTTTGATGGGGAGAAATTTGACTACTGGAAAGACAGAATTGAGAGTTTTTTCCTAGGATATGATGCTGATCTATGGGATCTTGTCATAGATGGATATGTACATCCCACAGATGGGGATGGCAAAAAGATTGACAGAAAATCTATGACAGATTCTCAGAAGAAAGACTTCAGAAATCACCATAAAGCCAGGACCATATTACTGAATGCTATTTCACATACAGAGTATGAGAAAATTACAAACAAGGAGACTGCTTTTGATATGTTTGAATCCCTAAAAATGACACATGAGGGAAATTCTCAAGTTAAGGAGACAAAAGCTTTGGCTCTGATCCAGAAGTATGAGGCTTTCAAAATGGAAGACTCTGAATCTGTTGAAGCCATGTTCTCCAGATTTCAGATACTCACTGCTGGGCTGAAAGTTTTGGACAAGGGATATTCTACATCAGATCATGTAAAGAAAATCATCAGAAGTCTTCCTATCAGATGGAGACCAATGGTGACTGCCCTGAAGATGGCCAAAGATCTGAACAAGATCTCTCTAGAAGAACTCATCAGCTCACTGAGGAGCCATGAGATTGAGCTTGAGGAAGATGAACCTCAGAAGAAAGAAAAAGGTAAATCTGTTGCATTAAAATCTAACAAAACTGCTAAAGCTTTGCAGGTCATTCAAGAAAGCTCTGAAGAATCTTCTTCTGAAGAAGAAGATGAGTTATCCATGCTGTCCAGAAGGATTAACAAACTCTGGAAGCACAAGGGAAAGAAGTTCAACAACTTTAGAAGATCTGACAACAGAAAGGAATCTTCAAGTCACAGAAGATCTGCCAAGAAAGAAGTTGTGTGCTATGAGTGCAAAGAACCTGGGCACTACAAGAATGACTGCCCCAAACTTCTGAAAGAAAAACCCAAGAAGAAGTTTAACAAAAAGAAGAAGGTTCTGATGGCAACATGGGATGACTCAGATGAATGTGAATCATCTTCTGAATCAGAAGAAGAATGTGCAAATGTTGCACTAATGGCCAGTACAGAGGATCAAGAGGAAGGTACCTCAGGATATGAATCAGAATCTGAATCTGATGATGATGCAGAAGAGGTAATGGCTAAACTTACCAAAGAAGAACTCATTAAAGTTTTAACAGAAGTTCTTAAAAGTTATAACAACATCAAACTCAAATACAAGAAGCTGAAAAGCAATCTTGAATCTGAGATTGATCTTCTGAAAACAGAACTTGTTGAGCAAAAAGAAATAAATTTGAAAATCAAAAATGACTTTGAAATAACTCAACAAGAATCTGAATCTGAGACTAAGTCATGTGAAAATATTTTAGAAAAATATGACTCCAGTTTTCAGAGATTTCTCACTAAGAGCATAGACAGAAGCAAGATGGCTTCCATGATCTATGGTGTTAGTGGAAACAACAGAAGAGGCATTGGATATGAATCTTCATCTGGAAGCAATCCAAAACCTGTTGACAAACTTTTCATCAGGAAGACACCTCTGTATTCTCAATTCAAATTTGGTCACTTGAATGACATTAAACATACAAGCTCTGAGAAGAGTACTTATGTGTTTAAACCCAAGGCAAGTCAGAATAAACATTATGTTGTAAAACAGAAGTTTAGACAAACCTGCAAACCAACTAACCCCAAAGGACCCAAGAAGATCTGGGTACCTAAAAACAAAATAATTCCTGTTGCAGATGTTCTTAGCAGCAAGGTCAGGACACCAATCATGGTACCTGGACTCTGGATGCTCACGACACATGACAGGAGAAAAGTCTATGTTCCAAAGCCTGGAACTTAGATCTGGAGGTGACGTGAAGTTTGGAGGGAACCAGAAGGGCAAGATCATTGGATCTGGCACTATTGGAAATGGTAAACTTTCCTCTATTACTAATGTTTTACTTGTTGAAGGGTTAAAGCATAACTTATTGTCCATAAGTCAATTAAGTGACAATGGTTATGATATTACCTTTAATCAAAAATGTTGTAAAGCTATTAGTCAGAAGGATGGCTCTATCCTATTTAGTGGTAAGAGGAAAAACAACATTTATAAAATAAATCTTTCAGAACTTAAAGTTCAAAATGTTAAATGCCTCTTGTCTGTTAATGAAGAGAAATGGGTATGGCACAGAAGATTGGGCCATATTAATATGAGACGTATATCTCAGATTAATAAACTTAATCTTGTCAGAGGACTCCCTAATGTGAAGTTCACTTCAGATGCTCTTTGTGAAGCATGCCAGAAAGGGAAGTTTTCAAAAACATCTTTCAAATCAAAAAATGTTGTTTCTACTTCTAAACCATTAGAACTAATTCATATTGATCTGTTTGGACCAGTGAAAACTGCATCCATCAGAGGCAAGAAGTATGGATTGGTCATTGTTGATGACTTTAGCAGATGGACATGGGTAAAGTTCTTAAAACACAAGGATGAGTCACATTCTGTGTTCTTTGACTTCTGCAAGCAAGTCCAGAATGAAAAGAATTTCAAAATTATAAAAGTCAGAAGTGATCATGGTGGTGAATTTGATTTTGAAAAATATTTTTCTGAAAATGGCATTGCTCATGATTTTTCCTGTCCTAGAACTCCACAACAGAATGGGGTTGTAGAAAGGAAAAACAGAACTTTGCAAGAAATGGCCAGAACCATGATCAATGAGACAAATCTGGCAAAACATTTTTGGGCAGAAGCAATCAATACAGCATGTTACATTCAGAACAGAGTGTCTGTTAGTACTCTTCTGAAGAAGACTCCTTATGAATTGTGGAAGAACAAAAAGCCCAACATTTCATATTTTCATCCTTTTGGATGTATTTTTTATATGTTAAACACTAAGGAAAATCTGGGCAAGTTTGATTCCAAAGCACAGAAGTGTTTCATGCTTGGATATTCTGAACGCTCTAAAGGCTACAGAGTATACAACACTGAGACACAGATTGTGGAAGAA
The DNA here is from genome assembly GCA_963859935.3 of Lathyrus sativus. NCBI lineage: Eukaryota > Viridiplantae > Streptophyta > Magnoliopsida > Fabales > Fabaceae > Lathyrus > Lathyrus sativus. The sequence continues at coordinate 93,201,032 of OZ012737.1, forward strand.
TCCATTCATGTCAGATTTGATGATAAGCTTGGCTCTGAAAAGCCAAAGCAGGTTGACAACTCTGCAGATAGGGAAGTAGTCTTTATTGACTCTGAAGTTCCAGAAGCAGACAAACTTCAAGTGAAGGAACCAGAAGCAACTCCAGATGCTACTCCCTTAACTTCTCAGATGAATAATCTAAATATTTCTGAAGAGTCAACTATCAGAGGATCATCATCCAGAATTAAAGCTTCTCATCCAGAGGATGTCATTATTGGAAAGAAGGATGATCCCATCAGAACAAGATCCTTTCTAAGATTATCTGAAGCATCACTTTTTGGACTAGTGTCAGAAATTGAACCATCTTCTGTAGAAGAAGCTCTGCAAGACAATGATTGGATTATTGCCATGCAAGAAGAGCTAAACCAATTCAGCAGAAATGATGTATGGGATCTAGTTCAAAGACCTCAAGGATTCAATATTATTGGTACAAAATGGGTCTTCAGAAATAAGCTAAATGAGAAAGGAGAAGTTGAGAGGAATAAGGCAAGGCTGGTTGCTCAAGGGTACAGTCAGCAAGAAGGTATTGATTACACTGAGACATATGCTCCAGTGGCAAGGTTAGAATCTATACGCCTTCTTATTTCCTTTGCTGCACAGAATAACATCACTCTGTATCAGATGGATGTTAAAAGTGCCTTTCTTAATGGTATTATAGAAGAAGAAGTTTATGTCCACCAACCTCCTGGTTTTGAAAATGAAAAATTTCCAGATCATGTTTTCAAATTAAAGAAATCTCTATATGGATTAAAACAAGCTCCCAGAGCTTGGTATGAGAGATTGAGTAATTTTCTTCTGGAGAAGAATTTCATCAGAGGCAAAGTGGATACAACTCTATTCTGTAAAACAATAAAGAAAGATCTTCTAATTTGCCAAATTTATGTAGATGATATTATTTTTGGATCAACAAATATTATGCTTGGAAAGGAGTTTGCTACATGTATGCAGGCAGAATTTGAAATTAGCATGATGGGAGAACTCAGATTCTTTTTAGGAATCTAAGTTAATCAAACTCCAGAGTGCACCTACATACATCAGACAAAGTATGTTAAAGAACTTCTGAAGAAATTCAACATGTCTGACAGCAAGCTGGCAAAGACTCCAATGCATCCTACTAGCTCACTTGGCAAAAAAGAGGTAAGTAAGAAAGTAGACCAGAAGCTCTACAGAGGTATGATTGGCTCTCTTCTTTATCTTACTACTTCTAGACCTGACATATTATTCAATGTTTGTCTGTGTGCTAGATTCCAATCAGATCCTAGAGAATCACACTTGACAGCTGTCAAGAGGATTCTAAGGTATCTGAAAGGTACTTCTAATGTGGGTTTGTGTTACAGAAAATCTGATGATTTCAAATTAGTTGGATTCTGTGATGCTGATTATGCTGGAGACAGAGTGGAAAGAAAAAGTACTTCTGGAAGTTGTCAATTTCTAGGAAGAAATCTAATCTCCTGGTACAGCAAGAAGCAACCCACAATTGCACTTTCAACCACAGAGGCTGAATACATTGCTGCTGCTGGATGTAGCACGCAGATGCTCTGGATGAAAAGTCAACTAGAAGATTATCAAATTTTTGAGAGTAACATTTCTATCTTTTATGATAATACTTCTGCTATATGTTTGTCCAAGAATCCCATTTTACATTCTAAGGCAAAACATATAGAAATTAAGCATCATTTCATCAGAGACTATGTTCAGAAGGGAATCATAAATTTAGCCTTTGTTGATACAGATCATCAATGGGCAGATATTTTTACAAAACCCCTTGTTGAAGATAGATTCAATTTTATTCTGAAAAATATTGGTATGGATTTTTGTCCAGAATGATATTTATCAGAAGCAAATTGTTACAGATGTAAAAATGCTTAAATACTCTGATTAATATTTCTTCTGTTTATTTATTCTATTCTGATTAATATTTCTGATGTGAAACTCTGAACTAACCATCTTTAGAAGATCTGAACGTTGGCTAACGTTTCATTTCTTGAGAGAATTCAGAACAACATGCAAGTAAACACGTGTCACACAAAATCTGAAGAGGTGGCGTGTACATAACTGAAGAGACGTTTGAGGTGAAATTTGAATAGTAAAAATCTTGGTTTTCCCCCCAAAATTGTCAGAAGCATTTATTGTTTGAAATGATTTTATTCTCTTCATTTAATGCTTGCTCAAACGTGCGTTTTTCTGACTTTTGATGTGCCTAAGTGTTTAGTATAAATACTTGTTGTGTATTCACTTTCACACTTTTCACTCTCAGAATTTACATGCGTTTTCATCTCTTGTTCTCTCTGCATAAAAACCCAAAACCTAAGTGTTTGAAAAAGCATTCTTCAATGGCGTCTTCTTCATCAACAACTGCACAGTTCCAATCTACAATGGCTGCTGTGACTTCAGATAACTTAGGTGCTGCTCCATATTCTCCTCCCAAGAGAACACTTCTAACGCCTGTTGATAAACTAGAAGTGCTGTGTGAATCTATGGTTGAATTTGACTCTCTGGCTGATAATGGGTTTGATTTTCGCTCCATTGTTAGAGCTTAAGGTTGGATGAAATACTTTGATAGGTTGTTTGGACCAGTTTATCCTCTACTTGTGAAGGAATTCTGGATTCATGCATCTGTTTATCCCAAGTTTATTTTATCATCTGTGCTGGGAAAAGAGATTATCATCACAGAGGATCTGATAAGAAGATTGATAGGTTATGAAGAAACAGATGGTGTTTCTCACTTGCCAGCTGGGCGTGTGGACATGGAAGAGGTTTATGAGGAAGTTATGACTGCTGGACAAGCTTCTAACAGATTCAAAGATCTGAAGCCTGATTACAAGATCTGGGCCAAGATCTTCATGGGATGCATACATCACAGGAAGTCAACCAATTCCCCAGATTATGTCAACAATGAACAGATCTATTTTATGTACTGCCTTAGTCAGAGCAACAAGGTAGATCTTCCTTACATTCTGTTCATGCATCTGTGGAATCACATCAATGCATCTAGAGAATCTGTAAAAGAAAAAGGCCAGAAGATCAGGACTTGGATCCCATTTGGAAGGTTGATCTCAGATCTTCTCACTGAAAATGGTTTAGTGGCTGCTCTGTATGATGCTGGGGTTACAGAGGAATTAGAGTTTATTATGGGAAAGCCTCTGAACGCTAAAAGTCTTCTGAGACTCAAGATTGTAGATGAACTCACTACTGCTCCAAAGAGGCTGAATATGTCTGATTTAAATAAGAGGGTTCCAGTATCTGACTTTCCTCTATTCTTTGCTGAAGAACCTAGACATATAGTACTGATGTATATAGAGGAATGCAAAAGGGAAGGAGTACCTGTTCCAGCAAATGTGTTTCAGCTTGTCAAACAACCACTACCAGATGCAGGAGAAGAAGAAGAAGTACCTCTTCAGAGGAAAAGGACTCAGCCTGCAGCAGAATCTGAACCTGGCCAGAAGAAGGCTAAGATTGCTGAGAAACCCAAGAATCTCTTAAAGAGAAAGGATTCTGAAGAAGATGCCTCTGCATCTGCCAAGAGGATTAAACTAAAAGGTACTAAGACTTCTGTTATTTCTAAAAATGTTGTTATTAATGATTCAACTATTAAGTCCGTTCCCAAACCACCTGTTACTCAAACAACTTCTGTTGCTGCCCCTAGTTCTGTCTCACCTCAAAAACAACACACTGCTTCTGTATCAAAATCATCTCAACCCAAAATACACATCAAACATTTTATTCCACGTCCATCACCATCAGAATCACAACCAACAGAACCACAACCATCAGAACCACAGCCATCAAAACAACAACAACCTTCTGATAAACAAAACTCTAATCAACCACAAACTTCTGAAAATCCAGAAAACCAAACCACAGAAGTTCAACCAGAAAAAGACTCTGTCATACCACCATCAAACATTCCATCTTCTGAACCTATTGCACCTGTTACTTCTGAACCCACAAAAGTAACTTCTGCTCCTGTTTCATCAGAACCACCATCCCAACAATCTGATACTCCTTCAGAACCTACTCATATCCCTGAGACAGAAGTTCTTGATATCACTCCATTAAAAACAGTGTTTCAAGTCTCTTCTACTTCTTGTACACCTACAACATCCTCCAACTCATCAGAATCAGAAATCCACCCATATTTTCTAATTTCTCCATCTGACAAATACCCTGTACATGAACCTGAACCTGAATCAACCATACCTTCTAAAACTTCCATTCCAGACCCTATGCCTCCACCTGCACCATCATCTGAGATGATTGTTCCCACTTCCAATCCATCATCATCTGGTATATCTTGTGCCCAAGTTTCTTCTCTTTATCATAATCTATCTTATGGTTTCAAACTGAAAGATTTTTATGATAGAGTTGAACCTTCTGAACCCCTGAAATCTCTGAAACCAAAACTCAGACAGGCCCTTCCATCTGTAATCCTTTCATATATTCAATCAATAAATAATGTAGGATCCTTAGCACCAATATCTGCAACCTCTGGTAAAGCTGTTGTTTCAGCTCTGCAACCTGCATCTGATAACACAGTTGCATCTGTTCAAACATCATCCTCTGCTTTCATACCATATTCTAATGAACCCTTTGATGATGTTTGCCCACGCACAAGACCAAAACCTAATCTGCTTAATGCTTTAAACAGATCCTTACCTCAAAAACCAGAAATTCCTTTCATTCCATATTATCCCCCTCCTCTGATTTCCATCCAAAAATCACTGCTACCACCTACTCCCAAACCTAAACATATGACTTTGGAAACCTTGCTTAAACCACCACCCAGACTTAATATTGATCATTTATTTCGAACATTTTTGCAAGAAATACAGATGTCTTTAGGTACTGTTCAAAAGAGATGCTCTGAAACTATGGATGCAAATGAAACTGACATCATCTGGAAAGGATTCATCAATAGATTCAACACTGTAGCTTCCAATCTGAAGAACGTCTGTTCTGATGATGCAAAGCTCAGAGCTGAAAGAACTCAATTCTGGATTGTCAACAAAACTGAACCTCTGCTTTGTTTGGATGCTCCTCCTCCTCCAACATAACCAACTGCCAATGCATTGACTATGACTCTGGTAGAACCCTCTTCAGAATCTCCAGAATCTATGGCAATTGACTCTGTTCAGGCTGCAGAACCTCCATCTTCTTCATCAGAGATAAAGACAGAACATCCAGACTTTGGAGACAAGATTGCTGCTCTGGAGGCTGGTCAATCTGAAATAAAATCTTGGATGGCGAAGCAAGATAAGAAATCTGAGGACATGACAGAGAGGATGTCAAAACAAGATGAGAAGAATGAGACAATGACTAAGTGGATGTCAAAGCAAGAGCAATCATCATCTGAGATTACAGACCTATTGAAGATGCTTTTGTCAAAACACTCTTAGATCTTTTTTCTATTGTTTGTGCATCTGTTGTTTTGCATCTGAATTTTATTGTTCTATCTTCTGATGTTTACCTATGTACTCTTGCTCTGTTATTTTGAATGAATCAGTTTTTCTCCATTGAATTATCTATTTATTGTTCCTTTTATTTGTTTTTAAAGGTTTTACTTTTTGCTTATGACAAAAAAGGGGGAGAAAATAAAGATCTGAACTGTTTAATATAATTTCACTAGAATGAATCTTCAGACATATATATTCTATCTAATATTTAAATTGACTATTTCAGATCATTTGATAAGAACACTCTATAAAAGAATCTCTGAGTCTCTCAGATCATTTGCTTTTCTATCAAACTCTGAATCTTATATCTGCAAGATATTCTGACCCTAAATTGTTATAAGAACAAACAAGATCTAACTCTGAAGATTACTCAAGATAAAAGGGAAGTTTCTATTCCTTTTTCATAATTAACTCAGGGGGAGATTCATCATCTCAGGGGGAGTTATAATTCTTTATGTTCAGTTAAATAAAATTTCTGATACTTTTTGTCATCATCAAAAAGGGGGAGATTGTTAAAACACAGATTGGTTCTTAATAATAACTCTTTGTTTTGATGATAACTGTTAGGAAATTTATATTTAAGAATTATATACTCTAAAATTTGTTTGAGAGTTTTACTGCAGATTGAATTGAAATTAACTCTCTAGAAGCAAATCTGTTTTGGATACAAGAAGTTATCCTGACTCTGAAGCGCCAGATGCATCTTACAGAAGAATCTGTTTGCTCCTTACAGAAGATCCTGAGCGTAGTCTCCAGAAGGATCTGAAGCAAGAAGCTCCAGAACATTCTGAGTCAGAAGCATCTGAAGATAACCAGAAGCATCTGAAGCTGAAGCATCTGAAGCATAGAAGAATATTGATTGAAGAGTTTCTCAAAGCATTAGTCTACAGAAGTTTCTGAAAGTACCAACGCTGCCAAGTACTGAAGTTCTGTGTCAAAAATGCTCTGATGATCAACACGCTGAAAGCACACCTGCTGCAGAAGACTCTGATATAGCAAAGTTCTGAATCTCATTAGAAGACTCTGATTCATTCAGACTCTGAAGAACTTGCTGAAAACTGAAGAAGTAATTTTCAAGAATATATCCGTTGGAGTTATTCAACATCTCTTTCCTTATTTGTGCTAGACACACTTACACAGACAAAAAGGATTTTTCTGTGCCATCTACTTCTAGGAAAGGTCACTTGATGTGAAGACAAAAAGGCTCAGACCTTTTTTGGGACTCTCTTTTCAACGCTCAGCTCCATTGGATCAGCTGCCTATAAAAGGAGAACTTCACCACATTCTTCAGTTACACAATTTGCTGAAAAGAAATCATTATATTCTAAGCTCTCACTCATTCTTATTCTTCTTAAAATTTATTGTACTTAAACTTAAGAGAAAAATCACTGTTGTGATAAAAGCTTTATAGAAGCATTAATACTCTTGTATTTAATTTACATTGATTGTAAAGGATATTCCTTAAGAGGATTCAGTTGGAATCAGTAGCTCTTGAGAAGACTAAGAACTGTTGTTCTTAGGTGTTACTATTGTAATTAGTTTGATTTAATAGTGGATTAAGTCCTTGTTGAGAAAGGCAAATCACTCTAGGAAGGGTGGACTGGAGTAGTTGTTTAAATGAACCAGGATAAAAATAATTGTGTGATTATTTTCAAGTCTTAATTTTTCATACTTATTCAACCCCCCCTTCTAAGTATTATCTCACCTTCAGTTGGTATCAGAGCAAGGTCATGGGTTCGAATCCCCCTGGCTGACACTGGGGGGGGGGGGGGGGGGGGAGATTGTTGGATTATTTAATTCAGCGTCTCCCTGAGGGATTCGATGGGCTTAACATCCCACCCATGGGCGCCTACACAAGTGTGTTAGGTGGGCTAGGTAGGCCCCTTGGGGTTCACTTTAAGAAAGATAGTTGCGCCCTGACTAACAGCAATTGCTTTTGGCCTAGTGGTAAGCACTTGATCCTACAACAAGGTCTGTTCATATCAAAATGCAAAAACTCATGATGAGTTTTGATGGAACAACTCAGTTTCTCACTAGAAACACCTCATGGATGTTGAACTACAAATGGTGAATTGTTTTCCTCTAAAAAACTTTGCACTTAGACCAACCTTTGGAAAGAAAGACTTCAAGAACCTGTTAGAAACTAATTGAGAGCTATCATAGGATACAACTAATTAAACATATAACTAAATCATCATGGTATTTGTAACTCGAAAAGGTTGTATCAACATCTTCAATATAATCTCACCAAGCATAACTACTTGAAAGATCATGAACAAAATATTCTTTCAAATAAAATTCTAATAAGCATAAGCTTAAATAGTACATATTCACACAACTTTGTGATTCTAACTAAAACTGATATCCATAATCACGACAGTCTAACTTTCAAGTATCTGATTATCACATAAAAGCATAATCTAACTATGGTCGCATAGGCTGATGGTTGATGGGAAGCTCTGAATGTTGTTTAGAACGCTCTGGATGTTGTTGTTGTTGTTGTTCAGAAAGCTCTAGATTAATATTGTTCTATCTTCAATCAAGATCGTTATGCAACTGCAAAAACCATATAAAATTATAACAATATAATTATAACAATGAAACCATTAAATAATAACATTAAAGAAATTGTTTACAGAGTCATCACTGAATTCAATGTTGTGAAAATTTCCTTGTGACGAATGTGTCGTGTTAGCATGATGTCGAGGTATTGAACATGTTTGCTTATTATGCCCGAATTTTCTGCAAGTAGAACATTGAGTCCGCTTCCTTTTTTTCTGACGTGTTGAAGATTCCCCAACACATCCTTTAGTTCTAGCTAGAGCAGGATCCTTCAATGTCTCATGGACAGTTTCACTTGAATTTGTGACTCCACCATCATGTAAGCCCCTTTTTTCTTCCATCTTTCGGATATCAGCAGCAACTTGTTTTATATGTTTATTGAAATCATCACCATTCTCACTTACTAATTTGCTCAAACGCATATATCGAAACATGACTGCACAATATCTTGACGACTTGTATGAATCCCAGTATTTTGGAAGATGCTTATTTGTGCTACATATTTCTTCCTTCGCGTTCTTTGTCCATCGATCAACCACTAGAGTCTTTGGCAATTCTGCGACATCTAAAAAAATCAATAGTTCAATAATATGCTCACACGGGAGGCCAAATGATTCCATCTTCTTGCAAGAACATTTAAACACGTCATCATTATGATAGAATGATATGTTCCACTCCCTTTTTGATGCTTGATACTTGCAAATTGTGTATATAAAGCATGTATAGGTTTGATTGCATGTTGCCACTACAATCTCTGCGGATCGTGCAAGAATATCATGAAACATAAAGAATATTTCCCTTGTAAATAACTTCCCAACGCAACGCTCCATGCTCTGAAATCTTGTTTGTAGCAAAGGATCACCGTAATTTGATGCAAAGTCAGCTTCGACCTCCTTATAGCGCATGTAATTAAGGCACCAATGAAAATGTAATAAAAATTTAGTTAAATTATATCGTGAGTGAAGAAACTTCCCCATTTCTGAATGTAACCCCTCACACCGGGAGGTAGTTCTAAACCCAGCAAAAAACTTTCCGCGTATATGAGCGGTAGCCCACATTTTTATCTTTGCATATAGTTCAGTTACCCACTTGTTGTCATGCAACCCAAATGTGTCAATCATGTCATCCCACTTGCGCCGAAACTCGCATAAGTCATAGTCACCCAACATGCATTTCCTAAACTGACTAATAAATTCAGGAACTCCAATGTTAAACATTTCATTGCGAATTAGATGCCAAGCACACAACCTATGATAAGCACTCGGAAACACCCTTTGTATTGCTTTTTTCATTCCAAGATCGCCATCAATAATGACAGATATAAGCGACTTACCTGACATTGCTTCTAAAATTTGTTCAAGAACCCACACATATGTTTCTTCTTTTTCATTTGCAACAATAGCACCACCAAATATAATATTATGATTATGGTTATTAACTCCAGAAAATATCACTAAGGTGCAATGGTATTTGTTCGTCCCGTATGTGGCATCAAATGCCAACACATCACCAAAAACTTTGAAATCCATTTGGCTTATACCATCGCACCAAAAAAGATGTTCAAGCCTACCTTCTCCATCAACAGTGTGGCGATAAAACATCATCGGATCATCTGATGCCAGCCCACGAAGATAGTGTAAAGCATTTTTACCATCACATCATTGCAAAAGGCGTTGCTTTCCTATTTGATTATATATATCCTTCCTACGAAACCCTATTTTTTCATACCCTCCTGATTGGTTGGCAAAAGAACCATAGAATTGAGACGGCCTTATACCAACCTTCAACATGTCGTTCATCTGCATTATATCTGACTCTTTCATTTTTCGATGTGAAGCAAGCATTCCATGGTACTCTTCATCTAAAAGATCATGATTGTGTTGATCATTAAAAACTGTTATCCACCAACATTGTGAGACCATGTCTATATGCACTCGAAATTTTGCTTCACATCCACACTGAGTCTCAGGTTTACACCCACGCTTACGATTTGCTATCGTTAAACCTCTATCCTCCCTAAACCCCTGTCTGTGACAAACAAATGTCTGCTGTAATATTTCTCCTTTCTTGATTCGAAGGATCTTACTCTTGCGAACTGCAAACCCGTTCACTTTAGCATACTGGTTGTAAAACTCATAAGCCATGTCTAGGCTTGGAAACTGAAATTTCCTTGTCTCATGGGGACTTAATCTTTTCAGGTCCATGCCAAGAATATCCTCCATGCTATCAATATTTATAATTTTTTCAATAGATTCTTCATCCTCAGCACGAATGTCATCAACAACAGTGGTCTTGCATGTTGCAAGGCACAGATGAAAATGTAATAAAAATTTAGTTAAATTATATCGTGAGTGAAGAAACTTCCCCATTTCTGAATGTAACCCCTCACACCGGGAGGTAGTTCTAAACCCAGCAAAAAACTTTCCGCGTATATGAGCGGTAGCCCACATTTTTATCTTTGCATATAGTTCAGTTACCCACTTATTGTCATGCAACCCAAATGTGTCAATCATGTCATCCCACTTGCGCCGAAACTCGCATAAGTCATAGTCACCCAACATGCATTTCCTAAACTGACTAATAAATTCAGGAACTCCGATGTTAAACATTTCATTGTGAATTAGATGCCAAGCACACAACCTATGATAAGCACTCGGAAACACCCTTTGTATTGCTTTCTTCATTCCAAGATCGCCATCAATAATGACAGATATAAGCGACTTACCTGACATTGCTTCTAAAACTTGTTCAAGAACCCACACATATGTTTCTTCTTTTCATTTGCAACAATAGCACCACCAAATATAATATTATGATTATGGTTATTAACTCCAGAAAATATCACTAAGGTGCAATGGTATTTGTTCGTCCCGTATGTGGCATCAAATGCCAACACATCACCAAAAACTTTGAAATCCATTTGGCTTACACCATCGCACCAAAAAAGATGTTCAAGCCTACCTTTACCATCAACAGTGTGGCGATAAAACATCATCGGATCATCTGATGCCAGCCCACGAAGATAGTGTAAAGCATTTTTACCATCACATCGTTGCAAAAGGCGTTGCTTTCCTATTTAATTATATATATCCTTCCTACGAAACCCTATTTTTTCATACCCTCCTGATTGGTTGGCAAAAGAACCATAGAATTGAGACGGCCTTTTACCAACCTTCAACATGTCGTTCATCTGCATTATATCTGGCTCTTTCATTTTTCGATGTGAAGCAAGCATTCCATGGTACTCTTCATCTAAAAGATCATGATTGTGTTGATCATTAAAAACTGTTATCCACCAACATTGTGAGACCATGTCTATATGCACTCGAGGTTTTGCTTCACATCCACACCGAGTCTCAGGTTTACACTCACGCTTACGATTTTCTATCGTTAAACCTCTATCCTCCCTAAACCCCTGTCTGTGACAAACAAATGTCTGCTGTAATATTTCTCCTTTCTTGATTCGAAGGATCTTACTCTTGCGAACTGCAAACCCGTTCACTTTAGCATACTGGTTGTAAAACTCATAAGCCATGCCTAGACTTGGAAACTGAAATTTTCTTGTCTCATGGGGACTTAATCTTTTCAGGTCCGTGCCAAGAATATCCTCCATGCTATCAATATTTATAATTTTTTCAATAGATTCTTCATCCTCAGCATGAATGTCATCAACAACAGTGGTCTTGCATGTTGCAAGGCACCGATGAAAATGTAATAAAAATTTAGTTAAATTATATCGTGAGTGAAGAAACTTCCATATTTCTGAATGTAACCCCTCACACCGGGAGGTAGTTCTAAACCCAGCAAAAAACTTTCCGCGTATATGAGCGGTAGCCCACATTTTTATCTTTGCATATTGTCGCTTGCGCGAAAATAAGGTGCTGGCATGACAGAAGATTCGCCATCTTTCGTTATTTATCCCTCTGAACGGGAAAGGAAACGATCGGAAAAACCTAACGAAAAAGGGTAAGACAAGGTCGTCGCAACCATTGTCTGGGTTCAGGAGTCGGTTTCGCAAGGGGAAGGTATTAGCACCCCTCACGTCCGTCGTACTCGACGGGATCCACTATTGTTGTGATTACTTGACGGGTTGGTTTTATTCCATCTACCTATCAAGGCTGGCTAAAACAGAAAAGAAAAATGACTCGGCAAAGCGTCGCGCTTTATGCCTACGTATTCTCATCATAGAATGAGAAATCAGAGTCAATGTAGTTCGGCCTACGACGGGTTATAGGGGAAGGTAGCTCACCAATACATCAGTATTGTGCCTACGTACTCTCAACAGGCATGAGAGATCAGAGCTTACGTAGTTCGGGGCACTACGGTTTATTTTCTGTCTTTTACGAAAGAAGTGTTTTTTTTATTGTGTTTGCGATTTCAATCGCACTAGAGACTATGACCTGAGAGTGAATGCGTCGCATGTCACCCAAAGGGTACCATACTAAACATTCAGACTGTGGAAAAGAAACTCTCCCACAATCCTTTCTCAGATAGCTTAAGGCTCGTAACGTACGAAAGAAATCATTCATGATTACTGTATCTTAAACTGTTTTGAGATGAGAAGAGAACAGGCCCAACTAGGAGGGAGACTATCAAGTCCTACTGTTGTCATGCCATGGATTCATCCTATGGTCAAGGTTTGAACAGGGAACTCCTAGAAGTTGTCATGCATAGGTTTCAACCTAAAGTTCTATCATCAATTCCTTATCAAAGGAACTGAGAGTCCTAAAGGATCATGTCAATGATACACCAAAACAAACAAAGCATCAGCTTAACAGTAAAATGCATGCAATGCAAGTGAGGGAGGAAATGTGTGTGGGGCTTCAGCCTCCACAAGCTCATCTCAACCTCAAGCCAGAATGGATAACAGTAATCATACTGAAATATAAACAACATGCTATCCAGCAAAAACATTAAACTACAATCATACAGGTAAAATGAAATGAAATGCCACCAGGCAAACAAACCACATGGGCAAGGGAGCTGGGCCCTACCGAATACCCGCAAGCAAAGCCACACAGTAACAGTACAAGCAGAGGGAGCAACTCAACCTCTAGTGCAATCATGCTCCTAGATTCTACCTATTCTAGATATGGACTTATTCTAATGCATCAAGAAATTCAAACAAAACACATCAATACAACAAAGAAAAAGAAAGCAGATCAACTCCTTTCTCAACCTCAAGCTTCAGCTTTCCCAACAGCAATTCAGTCTTCAGACTTCCATCACTCTTGACAAATATCAATTTGCTTTTCCAGGTTTCACCTTTCAACATTAGTTTCAACTTATCCTCTCTGAGCTTCAGCTCCTTGATCAGCTCCACCTTCAGGCTTCACTTAATCTTCAGTGGTCTTCAAGTATCAACTTGCTCTTGTTGCTCTTCAAGCTTCAGCTCTTCAGAATAATCTTCAATCACTTAGAAGTGTAAATTTCATCCTTCAGTCTTTACTTCATCTTCAGGGGTCTTCAAGTATCAACTTGCTCTTGTTGCTCTTCAAGCATCAGCTGGAATGGCAATGCTCAAGGATTCATCCTCTTCTACACTCTTCATTGAAGTCTTCATCTTCAAACTCAAGCTCAACATCTCTCAAGAAAATCAAACCAGAGGAAATTACTTACTGGATAAGCTGGGGATATTGAACTGCTTATTGACCACCAAAGGTGACCTATAAGGGTTCAACATCAAAGGAATGGTTCCCTCAAAAGTTCTACTTCCTAGGTACAATCACTTACCCCTCCAAAGGAGAGAGGTGTATACCATGGAAGGACTTTGAATCATAGGGAGGAATGGAGGTGAAAGATACCATCCATGTTTAAGAAAGAAGTTAACTAAGTCTAAACTCTTCCTAATCCCTAACCCTAAACAATCAACAAAACAAATAAGATCAAGCTCTCAAGCTCCTCCTATGCATCTTCAAGTCTTCTACTATGCTCCTCAATGCTCCTTAGAACAAAACCATGCAATACCAAACTTCCCAAGCAAAGCAAACAACAATACAAGCCCACAAGGGCAACACAAACAATCATCAAATACAAAAATCATCTAAAAATAGTATACCACTATATTAAAACCTAATATAATTTCTAAGGGATCCTACATACCTACCCTTAATACCCTTATATGCCCCAATACCTATCTTGACCTATAAACCCAAAATTCTAATGTTATTGTGGACCTATGTTAAGGATTGACCTAATTCTAAACAACCTAATGTCATCTAAGAAAAACTAGCCTAAAATTCATCACAAAATTATGGAATAAATCCAGGGGGAAGATAAAGCTTATATCTAACTATCCTAAAAAGAATGGCCTAAAAATGTTAAGGGAACTACCTAAACAAAATTCTACAAACTCATACATCAATATAAAAGAAATAAAATGCAATAAAAGTAGAAAATATACAAAAAATATTAAAAATGCATGAAGTGAAGATATTTTTATTTGATAATTTTCTAGACATGAATATGAAATGGGAGCAAAAATTCGCATTAAAAAATATTTAATTTTCAAATTGATATGATTTTTCCAAGATTGAAATAAAATGGAAGAAAATAAAATGAAATATGAAGGGAGGTGGTGCAGATAGTAATGCAATGCAGTTCAAATCATTCATGGGCTAACAAAGGGGGGTTCAGATAGTCATGCGCCAGGCCCATCACTTAAACAGAAAATCAATTAACAAAAATAAAAGAAAAAGGAAAAAACCACGGTGCAAATAGAAACCAAATATAGTGCATTATCCAATTGGGCTCGCGTGTGGGGTGTGGGTAGCAAAAGATCACTTAAGCCCATAACCAAACTTAAATGAAACGCCTGCGTTTCAAGCTTCTCAGAATTTCCCTCCAAGCTGAAATTAAATCGTGCCCGTTGGATCTAGAAATGGTCAACCAGTCTTGCTTGATCTAATGGCTGGGAGGTTGTCTTCAACCTTCAGCTAGGGTTCTTGGAACCTCCATGAAAACGCAGAGCTCAAACAATCATCTTCCTCAACTCGGATTCCATTGATACCTCACCAAATGCAACAATTAAAACCCTAGATTACTCCAAATTTCATCAGGAATCTAGCCACGACATCAGAATTTATTGTAGCTCTCTAAAACCTAGAACCCGATAGCAACTTCAAATAACTGATCAAGAACCAATCTTAACAATTCTCACAATTAAAGGTCCTAATCTCATCCTCATGTTTCCCTGAACATTTCTTGCTATTAAACTCAGATTATCCCCCAATATTCAGTGAGTTCTTGGTCCATAAAGAAATGGTGTCAACAGCAAAATCACCACCAATTCTCTTCAAACTTTCCAGAAATGATCTCCTAGTTATCCTTAACCATTCTAACCTATTAATTCTATCTAATTCTACTTAAATTAGAGTGTAGAGAGAAAGTTACAAACCTGGTAAAATCGAGTGAACAGATGAAGAAATCCCTCAATTCAGACCTTCAATCTTTCCCAATTCCTTCACTGAGTAGTATTCTAGCTTCTGTATGCAAAAAGAATGGTTAAAACTGCTTGATTCTTAGAAACCGATCTTGAATTGCAGAGGTGAAAATCCAAAAGCTCATGCACGATTCATCAATGGAATTGCCCTCAATTTGATCTGCACACCCTCACTATGATCTATGGAATGTGTTTGTGTAGAAAAAAGGAATGGAAATGAAGAAGAATGTGAAATTGCAACTTGACTTGCAATAGAAGCAACAAGATAGCACTCTCTCTTCTCTGCACCAACTCTCACCAACCTTTGCTTTGAGCAAGTTCTAATCATCTTATAGAACTTGTAGGAACTGTCCAGAACCTTCTGGAACACTCCAATGATAAAATGAATATCTCATCTCATGACATTTGATTTCATTTCTCACCATATGCTATCTCATGCCATAGTCCCTTGTAAACTTTGATTCTGACTTGAAATTCTCCCCATATGAGATTTATGGTGTGTTACAATGCATAACCAACTTGTTTATTGAGTTTTCTTGAGTTTTGCTTTGGTACCTTAAGATGCAAGTAAGCCTTTTCCAAAGCAGCCCTATGATCTAAGCCTCAAATCAAAATTGTGGCTGAACCATTGTTCTTAGAATGTCCTTTGGAGTCAAAATGGCCTATTATATGACATGGTTTGGATGTATAACTTGTGATTTCCAATTTTCAATTTCAACTTATTTAACTTATGCCTCCATTTTAGGCCATTTTCATCACTTTTTGATACAAGCCTTTTCAACATGTGATGACCTCCCTACTTGCCTTAAAACATCATTCTAAGCAAGTTTTATGTTGAAGATTTTTCCATTTGAAGCTTGGAAATAGGAGATATGGCCTTATGCTTGAAATGACCTGTAACCTCCAAATGACCAAAATGCTCTTGACTTGTCAGAGCCATAAGTTGAGTTCTACAAATCCTATCAAGGACTT
Source organism: Lathyrus sativus (assembly GCA_963859935.3). NCBI lineage: Eukaryota > Viridiplantae > Streptophyta > Magnoliopsida > Fabales > Fabaceae > Lathyrus > Lathyrus sativus. The sequence continues at coordinate 93,217,499 of OZ012737.1, forward strand.
ATAGTACTCTATAGAAATATAATAAGATGCTCTACAACATTCATGTTGACCAAGATCCCATAGGAATCATCGTACTAGGACAAAAGTTGGATTCAAGTTGGTTGACTTTCAAGGACCCAGATTCACATACCTCAGATGACCTGTAATTTGTCAAAGCCATAACTTGAGCTCTACAAATCCTATCAAGGACTTCTAGTACTCAAATTAAAGCTAAGAATAAGCTCTACAACATTCATGTTATGGGGAAGATGAGATGACAATCACATCTTGAGCTACACTACCTTGAAGATAGGGATCAAACTAGGGGATTTTACACTGTCAATCCTTAGAAACCCTAACTTGAAACTTCTCAAACTCCTCAATCATGATGAGTTGGTCTAGGAATTATCCTTATAGAATCTCAATGCATCATTCCATGATCACATGGCTCTTGGATTAGGTTTCAACCCTCTCCAAATCATCAGTTGACCTAGGGTTGACCCAGTCAAACCCTAATTCCACCACTCCTGGCTGAATCTTCTGAATTCTTGTACAATGACCTCTCTAGGCTTCATGATGGATTTCAAGACATCTCATAAGCGTTCTCAAATCTTCAAGTCCATCCTCATAGTCTCATAATCATATGAGGAGCTCCCACAACTCTCAAGTTATGAGACACACAACCTTGGTTTCAACCAATTCCTCTGAGGATCTCTTGAGTTCTCTGACAAAGATATCAATCCTTGGTCACTTGAACAACTTTCTTGGCTAGCTTCAAAGTCTCATACAACTCTTGTAGGGTAAATAAATGTTTGTCAAATTTTGGGGTGCAACAGCTGCCCCTATTCAAACAGCTTGAACCTGACTGGGTGAGGAGCGAACGACTCTCAGCCAATCGAGGTGCGAGACGGTTGAATACCGATTAACCCAAAAATTTTCCAACTGCACAAGTACACGGTACTCTGGCGGGAACAAATCCTCGAACACTGAAATAATAGTTGGACGGCAACTAGCTGGAGACATACTGATCTGAACCTTGTCGTCAGTCATCCACATTAAATTCCTCTATCATTGTCATCAGACACCGGACCTCACCGTCAGGCATTCATGAAAATAAAGCGTCTGACATCGCCGTCGGACAACCATAACACTCAACATCGCCGCTGGAAAACTAAATCACCTGACACCGCCGCCAGAAACAAACATCCAACATCGCCGCTGGGACAACAAAGAATCTGACATCGCCGCCAAACAAACATCCAACATCGCCGCTGGAGAACTAAAGAATCTGACATCGCCGTCAGACAACCAAAACACCCAACATCGCCACTGGAAAAATAAAGAATCTGACATCACCATCGGAAACAAACATCCAACATCGCCGCTGGAAAACTAAATCACCTGACATCGCCGCCAGAAACAAACATCCAACATCGCCGCCGGAAAACTAAATCACCTGACATCGCCGCCAGCCCACTATAACTCTGGGAAACACCCGCCGTCGCTGTCAAGTACTCAAAATAATCCGACTTCGCCGTCAACTCTCAACATCGAGTCGATAAAAGCATCTAACCTCGCCGTCAGGGTGAAGAAATCCATTGGGGGAAATATGAACTTGGATAATAGACTCTGTGGGAGAGAATGATAAGACGAACACGCATCAATGATCTTGCTAGAGGTCTGGATACCACGCACAGGTGAACGATACTCTGGTCGGCAGGAACACCTTCGACACTGAGCATAACAGTTGCACGACAACCCTACTGGGGAATTGGTCACACGGTAACCGGTAATACATAGTCGATCATGCCATCAGGCATTCAAAGAACACTGTCGGGCATCAGCCGAACTTCAATCATCAGGTTGATCATGCCATTAGGCATTCAAAGAAACTGTCGGGCATCAGCCGGACTTCAACCATCAGGTTGATCATGCCATCAGGCATTCAAAGACTTTGTCGGGCATCAGCCGGACTTCAACCATCAGGTTGATCATGCCATCAGGCATTCAAAGAAACTTGTCGGGCATCAGCCGGACTTCAACCATCAGGTTGATCATGCCATCAGGCATTCAAAGAAACTTGTCGGGCATCAGCCGGACTTCATCAGCAAGTCGGGAATAGAATTCTTGGTCAATCATGAGCCAACTGGGAATATCTAAACCTCTGCCATCAGGCACTCCGCATCAGCTGAGAGAACTGCTTCGTTAACATGGTCGGACTTCAATCATGGAGTCTTCAAAGGGAGATTTCAACTTCGCCGTTAGAAAACCTGCTGGGGATGACGCTTCGCCGCTGGGGATTCTGGAGAACTATCAAGTAACTCCGCTCCGGGGGTCCAGAAATCATTCTGGAGATCAACTCTGCTGAGGACTTCAAGAATCATCTTGGACAAGTAACTCCGTCGGGGATTTCAAGAATCATCTTGAACCAATAACCATTCTAGAGATTTCAGGAATCATTCTGAGCGAACACTCTGGTAAGGATTTCAGGAATCATCCTGGGCAACCTTTACTGGGGACTCTTAGCATCAGCTTGAGCAACCAACTCTGGAGACTGCACTGGGTACTTAAGAATCATCTTAAGCAAACGACCCTGCTGGGGAGTTCAAGAATCATCTTGAACCGAAGACTTCGCTGGAGACTTCAAGAATCATCTTGAGCAAGCGGCTTCGTTGGGGAGAATGCCAGGAATCATCCTGAGCAATCGATTCTGCGGCGGAACACCTGCAAAACAAGAACGGTAACAACCTAGATCATGCTTATTATGCATATGTTTCGGCAATGACGCAATGTTCCACACGGTGGAACTGCTATGCGTTTATGATAAATGCTATGCAATCATGCACAATGATGCGATCCCGTCAGCTAAATAAATGCTGAAGGGAGCATCCTCCTGTCAAGGAGAAAGAACTACTCAGATAGAGGAATCATCCTGCTGAGGAGAACAAGGTCCCGCCAATCTCAATTGGACTCCGCAGGGGATACAACTTCAGTTGACTGCTGCGGGGGAAATAACTTCATTTGATTGCTGCAGGGGAACGAAGTCAATCGCGGGAATAAACTGCGTGGCCTTCATGGCTACTTCTCTGGAGATAACGACTCTGTGGGGAAACAACTTCAGTTGATCAACACTCCACTGGGGAAAACCAATCATGGCTTGAGCAGCTTCCAAGGATTCGGCTCTCTTGGGGGTCTGCAAACTCGGCTGAGGAAGGAGAAATCATTCTGCTTGTCGGGGAGTACGACTCTGTGGGAATCTCAATTCCGCTGGGGAAGAAGGAATCATCCGACTTCGGAGGGAGAGTACGACTCTGGTGGGGAATTTAAATTTTTCTGGAGACTTCAGTCTGGCACCGTCAGTTGCTGCATACTTCGGCGTACGAAGAGTCTCCTACGAAACCTGCACTTGTGACCCGGTGCTGGGGGATGAATACGCGCTTCGGCACCTGACTCAGCTGAGGAGACGACGTTCCTTCAGGACGTGTCTGATTAGGGGAGAGAATCATCTCTGCCTGGGGAGACATATCAATGCTCACAATCTCGGGTTCAGACTCTGCAGGGGGAGGCTACTGAACTCTGCTGGAGAAGGAGGAATCATCCTTCTTCAGGATGCGCACGGTGCACTGTCTGGTATATGCTACACCTGTAACAACACAAAAAAAAAGACAAGATACCCTCCTCAAAGGGACCTATCAAGGTTATTATCTCGTGACAATATTCAAGTAATTCATTGTTTCAACAATCAGTGGCCTAGGCTGGTAAGTTTATGTATGCGCATTTTATCAAAAACATCGGCGTTCTTTTTCGCAAACAAAACAGATAAATGCTAAACAGACAAACAGAATTGCTGAATAGTATGCATTTTATTGATAACGAACCCCTGAATGGGTAAAAATGTTTTACAACAGATGCAAGCTCCTGGAATGAGGAAGCCGCGCAAAAATAAAACATAAATATACATCAGTATATACAAATGTCGGCAACGAGGCGTAGACGAACACCATGAGTTGATCCCTCTATGACCCACTCGACTTCGATACTTCTCCGACGCTTCAGCTTCGGAAGAGATTGATTCAGATAAACGGCCCTCAGGTCCTCCAAACCACTAAACAATGAAAGTCCACACGCGGAACGCAGTCATTTGCTTTTTCAAATCCCTAACTTTTGCGTGAACCGCCCTTTGCGGGTTTTCAGCTCACCGGGATACCCTTTTTTGCCGAAGCCGCCCAGTGTAGGTTTTCGACTTCGCGGGTGTACCTTTTTTCTTTATATCCCTAATTTTTGCCCGAACCTTTTATTCTGTTTTTTGGTTCGCCGGGATGCCCCTTTTTTGCCTGGACTCTCTTTTTTTTGTCCAGCGGGTCACTTTCAAGCAAAGTATTTTTTAACTGCGTCCGCGTTCACCGGGGATGCAAAATCTTCACCATCCATCGTGGATAACAACAAAGCTCCTCCCGAGAAGATCTTGCTGACGACATACGGACCTTCGTAATTCGGAGTCCACTTGCCCCGGTGATCGGAGTGTGGAGGAAGAATCTTCTTCAGGACGAGATCACCCGTCTGAAAGCTTCTAGGACACACCTTCTTATCATAAGCTTTCTTCATTCGGCTTTGGTATAGACGACCAAATGCAATCGATGCTAACCTCTTCTCATCCATTAGGCTGAGTTGGTTCAGTCGGTTCGTAATCCATTCTGTCTCGTCGAGTTTCACATCAACCAAAACTCGCAAAGAAGGGATCTCCACTTCTAACGGTAGGACAACTTCCATACCGTACACCAAGGAGAAAGGAGCTGCCCCGGTTGACGTACGTACCGTCGTACGATAACCGTGCAATGCAAACGGCAGCATCTCGTGCCAATCTTTGTAGGTCACAACCATCTTCTGAACAATCTTCTTTATGTTCTTGTTGGCTGCTTCAACGGCGCCATTCATCTTCGGCCGGTAAGGAAATGAGTTATGGTGTTCGATCTTGAAACTCTGGCACAGCTCCTTCATCATCTTGTTATTCAGGTTCGAACCATTATCAGGAATGATCCGCTCGGGAATTCCGTAGCGACAGATGATGTCCCTCTTTATGAATTTAGCCACCACCTGCTTGGTCACATTAGCATACGAGGCTGCCTCCACCCACTTGGTGAAGTAGTCGATAGCTACTAGAATGAAGCGATGATCGTTGGATGCAGTGGGCTCGATCTTGCCTATCATGTCGATGCCCCACATGGAGAACGGCCACGGGGAGGACGTGACATTCAACGGGCACGGCGGCACATGAACTTTATCAGCATAAATCTGGCATTTATGACATCTCTTCGCAAATTTAAAGCAATCCAACTCCATCGTCAGCCAGTAATATCCTGATCTCAGGATCTTTCTCGTCATAGCATGCCCGCCGGCGTGCGTACCAAATGTGCCTTCATGGACTTCTTCCATGAGCATACTCGCCTCTTTCTCAACTACACATCTGAGTAGCACGAGATCGTGGTTTCTCTTATACAGAACTCCATCAGGATTGAGATAAAAGTTTCCGGACAGCCTCCTCAGAGTCTTCTTATCCTGGGTTGACGCACCCGCGGGATACTCCTTAGTCATAAGGAAAGTCTGGATGTCATGGAACCATGGCTTGCTGTCGGCGGCTTCCTCGATCGCAAAGACGAATGCAGGTCTATCAAGACGAGAAAGGACAATTCTTGGAGCCTCATTCCAAAAATTGACCTTATACATTGAAGCCAACGTGGCTAAGGCATCAACCATCTGATTTTCCGCCCTGGGCACATGATGGAGTTCCACTCGATCAAAGAACGGAAGTAGCCTTCTGGCATAGTTCATGTACGACACCAAATTCGATTGACGAGTCTCCCACTCCCCTTTAATTTGGTTGATCACAAGCGCTGAGTCACCATATACGTCTAGATTCTTGATTCTCAAATCAATTGCCTCTTCTAGCTCCATGATGCATGCTTCGTACTCCGCCTCATTATTGGTGACTAGAAACGTCAGTCTTGTAGTGAACGGGATGTGGGACCCGTGGGGAGTCGTGATGATCGCCCCGATGCCACTTCCATAGGAATTAACCGCCCCGTCAAATATCAATTTCCACTGGGATTTCCTATCTGGCCCCTCGTCGGGCAACGACTCATCACAATCTTTTTCTTTGAGAAACATAATATCCTCGTCAGGGAATTCAAATTTCATTGGCTGGTAGTCCTCGATCGGCTGTTCGGCAAGGTAATCAGACAATACGCTTCCCTTGATGGCTTTCTGGGACACGTACTGAATATCATATTCCGTTAACACCATTTGCCATCTGGCAATCCTGCCCGAAAGAGCCTGCTTTTCGAAGACGTACTTGATCGGATCCATCTTCGAAATTAGCATGGTGGTGTGATTGAGCATGTACTGTCGTAGACGTTTGGCAGCCCAGGCTAGTGCACAACACGTCTTCTCTAGCATCGAGTAACGAGATTCACAGTCTATGAACTTTTTACTCAAGTAGTAAATGGCGTGCTCCTTTCTGCCCGTCTCGTCGTGCTGACCGAGAACGCACCCCATACTATTCTCAAGAACTGTCAAGTACATGATTAATGGCCATCCAGCCACTGGGGGTATCAAGATTGGAGGTTCTTGAAGATACTGCTTTATTTTATCGAATGCCTTCTGGCAATCCTCATTCCAAGTAATAGCCTGATCTTTCTTTAAAAGCTTGAACATCGGTTCACACGTGGCCGTGAGCTGAGAGATAAACCCTTCAATGTAGTTTATTCTACCCAAGAAACCACGAACTTCTTTTTCTGTTTTCGGCGCTGACATTTCTTGAATGGCTTTTATTTTCGCAGGATCAACCTCGATGCCTCGTTCACTCACGATAAACCCCAGTAACTTTCCGGACCGCACTCTGAAAGTGCATTTGTTAGGATTCAGCCTCAACCTGAACTTCCTAAGCCTCTCAAAAAGCTTCAATAAGTTGACCAGATGCTCTTCCTCTGTTTGGGACTTCGCAATCATGTCATCAACATAGACCTCGATCTCATGATGAATCATGTCATGAAACAAAGTTACCATTACTCGTTGGTAAGTGGCCCCTGTGTTCTTCAGACCGAAAGGCATTACCTTATAGCAAAATGTTCCCCAGGGAGTGATAAACGTCGTTTTCTCCATGTCCTCCGGCGCCATCTTGATCTGATTGTAACCGGAGAAGCCATCCATGAACGAAAACACGGAGAACTGGGCTGTGTTGTCGACCAACACATCGATATGAGGCAACGGGAAATCATCTTTAGGGCTCGCCCTATTCAAATCCCGATAATCGACGCACATGCGTACCTTACCGTCCTTCTTCGGTACAGGCACTATGTTGGCGACCCACGGAGGGTAAGTGGTGACCGCTAAGAAGCCAGCATCAAGCTATTTCTGCACTTCTTCTTTGATCTTAACGGCCATATCTGGTCTCGTCCTCCTAAGCTTCTGCTTAACGGGAGGGCAATCTTCTCGCAACGGCAAGTGGTGGACCACGATGTCCGTGTCAAGTCCGGGCATATCTTCGTATGACCAAGCAAAGACGTCACTATACTTTCTTAGCATCTCGACCAATCTCTGCTTGACATCACTCTACAGCGCAGCCCCTATCCTGACATTTGTGACGAGCTCTTCAGAACCCAGGTTCACGATTTCGATCTCCTCCTCATGAGGCAGAATAACCTTTTCCTCTTGTTTCAACAAGCGGGCCAACTCTTCAGGAAGGTCTTCGTCTTCATCAATCTCTTCTTCGGCTTGATAGATCGGGCAATCGAAGTCGAAGTGAGCCGTAGAAGGTCCAGAGTCGATGTCATCTGTTATGTGGATCCTGCAATAACAAGGGTTAAGTTTAAAACAGGAATATGCAGGTTAGCACAAACCCCATTGCCATTTTACTGTTTTTCAAAACAAATATAAAACAGGAATAACAGAGATCACAATATTTGAATACGAAGAGAACGCCTTTGATTTATTAACAAAATGCATGTACATAATCCAACAAGGCCCTGACAATAAAACCGCTATGCCCCAGGTAGGACATAGGGTTGTACAATGATTGAAAAAAGTAAGTCATTACTCTTCACTTGTCATCTGGATGATATCCTTGATGGTCCAATTGTTGAGGCCCTCACCCGGCTTGCTTGGCTGAATCCAAGAGTCGAGGTCACAATCGCTATCCCCGCTGTCTTCAGACACCGCGTTGATGCTTTCGAAAATCACTCCGCCACTGGTAAATTGGATCGGCCCTTTACCTCGAGACGCACTGCTAGACGAAGAAGAAGAAGCTTCAGCTTTAGGAGAATATCCCAATCCAAACTTATCCTGCTTGATCGGTATCTCCAAAACTCGCCCCCAGCCTGGGGTAGATCCGGCTTGCACAACGGCCCGAGCTTCCTTAAATGAGGAGAGATTCATCTCTGGCTTTTCTGTGACTACAGGAGCTACCTCCTTCACTTTGACAGCCTCGAACGCTTGACAAAGAGTTTCATGGATTTCGCCATCCATTTCAACATACTTAAAGGATGACAAATGGCTCACCATTATGTCGTCCTCGCCGCAAATGGTTACGATGCTTCCTCCGACAGCATATTTGAGCTTTTGGTGCAACGTGGAAGTCACGGCACCAGCAGCATGGATCCATGGCCGGCCCAAGAGGCAACTGTAGGCAGGCATGATGTCCATAATATAAAAGACCGCGTTGAACGTTTCCGGACCGACTTGGATCGGCAGGGTCACCTCCCCGAAAACGTGGCGTTTAGTTCCGTCGAACGCCTTCACCACCAGATCACTGGGTGTGCAGACCACTCCACGAGTATCCAACTTCATTAATTCCTTCTTTGGAAGAACATTAAGCGACGAACCCGTGTCCACCAGCACGTGCGACATGATTGTGCCCCTACACTCTATCGAGATGTGCAGGGCGCTATTGTGATTCCTCCCTTTTGGTGTCAGCTCTAAATCTGTGAAACCTAGCCCATTGCCAGCATTAACATGGGCTACCACCTCTTCTAGCTGATTCACCGATATCTCTTGCGGTACGTAGGCAGTGTTCAACACTTTCAGCAGCGCATTGCGGTGTGCTTCAGAACACAGCAACAAGTTGAGAATAGAAATTTTAGAAGGCGTCTGATGGAGATGGTCTACAATCTTGTAGTCGCTGTTTTTGATCAACCGCATAAACTCCTCGGCATTCTTGACAAGCAAGTCTTTCTCTACCCCACACGGGACCTCTTCAACGACCTTGCTTTTACCCTTATCGGCCGCATCAGCTCTGACCGCTTTATCTGCCACGACCTCTGGCGGTGCAAATACTCTTCCGCTGCGAGTAATGCCACTGATTCCTGCGAGGTTCTCCACCGTCGACCCATACGGCTCTAGCTCCAACTTCTGTCCGTTGCAATAGACTTCAGCCCCATAATGCCACAGAATGGCGTTAGTGCTCTCAAAAGGTATCGGCCCAGCTTTGGTAATAGTAATTGTAGGCGGTCTGGGCGCAGAAATGGTTATTGGCTAGCGAGGGATGGTGATGGTGGCGACTTCATCGGCCTGCTTCAACACTACCTCTCCTGATACACTTTTGGCCTTCCGGCTAAACTGCAGAATCCCTTCAGTCATCAGACTTTGAATTCCTTCTACCAACTGCTCACATCCATCAGAATGTGTGGCACAGTCCATGCATAACTCTTCGCATCCTGGAAAGAACCCTCTTTTCAACAACTTAGCTTTGACGAAGCTAAGCGGCGTCTTTAGGTCTCTGACATCAGTCAACAGATCTGCACTCTCTTCTTCGATAATGGCGTTCACTCCGCCTCCCCTATGATTCGGCATAGGATTCTTCGTGACATTGGGCACATTATCGGAGAAGTTAATGATCTTGGCATCTACCAGGTCCTACACCTTATGCTTGAAGGCTTTGCAGTTCTCGATTGTGTGGCCTGGTGCCCCTGAGTGAAAATCGCAAGTGGCATTTGCGTCGTACCCTGGTGGAGGTGCCCCTGTCAAGGGAGCCATCATCCTCTTCTGGACCAACTGAAGCTGAAGCAATGTCTGCAAGAGTTGCGCATACGACAAGGGCGGTGCCTCGAAGTGACGGTTTGCCAAAGATGCTCGATTCTGGTACTTTCTATATCCCTGTTGATTCGGTTGCTGCTGCTGCTGCTGCGGAGCTGCTGGGATGTTTATACTGGCTATCTGCTGCTGAGGGCCTTTGCCCTTCCTTCGAGCGTTGGTCATGGCGCTCGTCTCTCCTTCTCGTCATTTGCCAGCATAAGGTTTCTTTCCACCTCCTCCAACTGAGGATGACTCACCTTGAATTTTCCCGATCTTGATTCCATTCTCGACGTGCTCGCCCATGATAATGAGAGCTGAGAACGTCCCAGACATACCGCTGACTAACTTTTCATAGTAAACCCCCGGGAGGGTGGCAACAAACATCTGCACGAGCTCGCGTTCAACCATCGGCGGCTGAACCCGGGCTGCCAACTCACTCCACCGCTGGGCGTACTCCTTAAATCCTTCATTATTCCTCTGCGACAGGTTCTGGAGCTGGACTCGGTTCGGGGCCAAGTCGCTATTGTACTGGTAATGGTGCACAAACGCTTCAGCGAGATCCTTCCATGTGCGCACGCTAGTGAGCTCCAGACCCATGTACCACTCGAGGGATGGTCCGGAAAGACTGTCCTGGAAGAAGTGCATCAACAACTTCTCGTCTTCGGAATAGGCAGACATCTTCCTGTAATACGATCTCAAGTGGACACGAGGGCAAGTGGTGCCCTTATATTTTTCAAAGTCAGGCACCCTGAACTTAGGAGGTACCTTGAAATCAGCAATTAATCCCAGCTTGGACATATCAACGCCCAAAGTATTCTGATTCTCAATATCTCTCATTTTATCTTCAAGTGCTTTGAATCTGAGCCGCGCTTCAGCATTCAGCTCCCCTTCAGCACCCCTTTGAGAGAACACATCATCCTGATGATCCTCAAGCCATGGTTAAGGCACCAACAGATTCCCGACGCCTGCATTGCCGTTGCCCGGCCCGATGTTGACATTAGCTCCCAGACTCCCATTGTCGACGCCTGCCGTATTGAGTCCGATGTTGGCCATCACATTTCCATTAGCACTGCCGTTGCCCCCGGCCACGGGGACACCATTCTGCGGAGTATCAACTGGTGGAGGAGTAGGCACGGTCCCACCGTGGAGGATGCCGTTGCTATTAACCCTGGAGATCAAAGGCTGAATCAAAGTTCTGAGCTGATCTTGGCCATTGGCGACCACTTGCATGAGTTCCATGAAGCGATCCATCCTTTCACGGAGCTCCTGAACATCGGTTTGCACTTGATCTATGATCCTGGTCTGATTAGCTCTAGTCGGATAACGGTGAATTAGTCTCTGATCAATCCAGGAACCACCGGAAACAACCTGGGACACCCTGTAAACCTGAAAAACCTGTTAAACACAGAAGGGTTAGGAAAAACAACAAAATGTGCGTCATGCAAATGCTTCATGCAAATGCATGCGTGTGTCTGTGTGTTTGGGAGATTTCCCCCGATCCTAGTGCCTGAGTGCCAGTGCTGATAATAATAATAAGAAGAAGTCTGAGTCCAATCATGGAAACATCAATCTCATATATAAAGAAAGCCTATCAAGGCAGTACATAGCATCAACGAGTACAAGATGAATCAACAGCGTGACCTCAGCCAATAAGCCTGGTGATGGTCAGCATACAACAATGATCAAAACAAAAGGAATACAAATAGTCAAGTACGGCCACGGGCGCGATACTCTTCTAACAACTCCTTCGTCTCTGGATGATCTGGCAGAGTGAGCAACCCCTCGATGAGTAACTCCCTTTGCACAATGGTATACTGAAGTCCTTCAACCGAACTTTCCCATGCTCCTTCGCCGAAGCAATCTTCTAACTTCCGCTTCTTGTACTCAAACTTCAGCTTGCGCTCCTTCAGGTTAGCGAGAGCTTTGTTGAGCTGGCCTTCGGTGGCGTACCTGCGGGCGGTTTCTTCATCAAACTTCTTTTCACTGTCCTTCACCTGGGCTTCCAGCTTGGAGATCTGCAGCATCAGCTTATCCTCCCGCTCTTTCCTGGTGGCCAGGGAAGCCTTCCAGTGCTGGTTGAACTTGGATATCCTCCGATATGCTTCGTCCAAGTGCTGCTTCTTCGTAGCCAGTACGTCGTTGACAGCTTTGAAGTCTCGACCCATGCATTCCCGCTCGGCTATCTGCTTAGTCAGGTCTGTACCTAGCTGGTTCACCAGCTCTGTTTGCCTTTTGAAAGAATGAACGGCTTCGTTCCTCTCGCTTCGGAGCTGAGCTAATTCCTTCTCCAGTTCTTCGTTCGCCCGCTTCAATTCATCCCGCTCAGCTAACACCTGATTATGCTGCTGAATGGGCACAGTAGTAGGCTCTTCGATTGTTGGAGGGCTTTCTGGCTTGGCATGAGGAAACGACATCCCTATAGCATTGGCCCTGGCTCTGATCCAAGTCACGTACGGAGGGTAGGCTTGAATGTTGCTTTTTCCCAGCAATGGCTTTCCTCGCTTACTGATACCATTCCACGCGCGCTGAAGTTTGGACAACAGATCCCCCTCTAGAATACCAGTGAGTTACAGAGATTCCTGTACCTCTTCATCCTTCGGCGGAGTTCTCAAAGCATACGCGAACTGTCGAACCAGCAATGAGGGATTGTAGTTTATACAGCCCTTCCTGCCTATCAAAGGCACATTTGGAAATCCGCTGCAACTGAAGATCACCTCAGTACCCAACCTATCTCTGTTGAACCAGTCAATACCCTCTGCGGATAAACTCATCAGACGCTCGGGCCACTCAGTTGTGGCTGCAGACAAGACAAAAGGACCCCTCTTGGGCAGGTGACTATCAAGCCATTTGTACAGCAAGGGTACGCAGCACGAGACATTCTTCCCCCTCCTGTTCTCGTTTTTGTAGTGAACTGAATGATAGACATCTCCTATCAAGGTAGGGACTGGGTTCCCTGAAGCAAAGATATGAAACGCATCAAAGTCTACAAAATCGAGCATATTGGGGAACAAAATGATGCCGTATATGCATAGAGCGAGGATGGTGTTGAACGCGACCCAACATCCGTCCTTGGCACACTGCTGAGCCTTACCCACTAGAAACTGCAAGGAGAACCCAGGAACCTTGTTCCAACTAGTCAATACTAACTCGGAGGCGTCCAGGTGAAGTGAAGGAGCTAAACCAGCCAGATCAGGCTCAGCATCCATGTGAACAAAAGGCATATGCCTCTTGATAGGCACACCTAGCAAATCAGCATACTCTTCCAGCGTAGGTGCGAGAACAAAGTCCTGAAAAGTGAAACATCTCAGCTGAGGGTCGTAGAACTGTAGCAGAGCGTGCAACCCATTCAACTCGAACACAGAAGGCTTATGAACCAAACTGAGTAACCTGCCGTAGGATTTTATGAACTCATCCTTCACAGAATCATCTGCTAGAGCTATCAAACCAGCCAGCTTAACCACATCAGGGGCAGGGAACTTGTAAGCCACGATCTTCCTCAGAGAGCCCATGACAATACAATAGGAGGCAAGAAATCCTGGATCGGGGAAAACGGTACCTGCAACACAGACACACGTTAATGAAATGCAAATGAGTATGCAAACTAATGCAAAATGCAATCATGCAATAATAGATCCGGGCAAATGGTGCTATGGAGATTCTGCATCAACAACCACTGATAAGAAGAAAACCCCGGTGTAGGACCACAAATCTGATCTGCCAAGACCAACCATCTGATAGGACCATATACATAGGATCATAATTCTGCTCTGTCACGAACAAATGTCTGATAATAAGGACCTCAGATGCAGGATCAAGAAATATCTGCTGATGAGGTATTCAGACCCCAATCAAAAATCTGCTCTATCGAGAACAAACATACAGCTGCTGATGAGATCTTCAGATCCCACACAAAAATCTGCTCTATCAAGAACAAACAACATCTCTGGTGATAAGACCCTCTGATCAAAACCTGCTTTGTCAAGAACAGACATACACCTGATGATAAGATCCTCTGATCAAAACCTGCTCTGTCAAGAACAGACAAATCTGCAACTGAGAAACCCTGGTACCAACAAAACTGATTCACTGTCAAGAAAACCAGGTGGTCTGAAGGTCAAAGTTTCCTGCAATAAACCCAACCCTGCTCACAGGTATGGACCTAAACTGACTCAAGTTCGGCATCCTATGCGTTCATCAGCGTCATAGACATTCAAGAGGGGTGATACAATACCCAGAAGGTGTGGCATCACCAGCTCATGAAGCGGCCTCACTCGGCTGAATCACAAATGATCGGTCCCCAGAGTCGACAATCCACCAAACCAGCAACCGTCTCAACCCAAAGGGTTGAAAGAGAAGCCAACCGGATGAACCTCGTCTGAGCGTGGATTTCATGAGACACTAGTGCCTGCAAAGCAAGCACGCGCCCACTAATTTCCACTCTAAGTCTATAGTGCACTCAAGCCTGGGTCTGGCTTCTCACTCATCAGAACTCCCATCCCAAAACAGCACAGATAATCATATTATACTGAAAAATAAAATGCGGGGAATAAAGTGCGAGAAGTAAAATGCGCTAAATAAACGCAACCCAACAAGTAAACATACAAGCGTTAGGATTGACTCGCAGGGAACCGTTGGAGTCCCCAGTAGAGTCGCCAGCTGTCGCTTGCGCGAAAATAAGGTGCCGGCATGACAGAAGAGTCGCCACCTTTCGTTATTTATCCCTCAGAACGGGAAAGGAAACGATCAGAAAAACCTAACGAAAAAGGGTAAGACAAGGTCGTCGCAACCATTGTCTGGGTTCGGGAGTCGGTTACGCGAGGGGAAGGTATTAGCACCCCTCACGTCCGTCGTACTCGACGGGATCCACGCTTGTTGTGATTACTTGACGGGTTGGTTTTATTCCATCTACCTATCAAGGCTGGCTAAAACAGAAAAGAAAAATGACTCGGCAAAGCGTCGCGCTTTATGCCTACGTATTCTCATCAGAGAATGAGAAATCAGAGTCAACGTAGTTCGGCCTATGACGGGTTATGGGGGAAGGTAGCTCGCCAATACATCAGTATTGTGCCTACATACTCTCAACAGGCATGAGAGATCAGAGCTTACGTAGTTCGGGGCACTACGGTTTATTTCCTGTCTTTTACGAAAGAAGTGTTTTTTATTGTGTTTGCGATTTCAATCGCACTAGAGACTATGACCTGAGAGTGAATGCGTCGCATGTCACCCAAAGGGTACCATACTAAACATCCAGACTGTGGAAAAGAAACTCTCCCACAATCCTTTCTCAGATAGCTTAAGGCTCGTAACGTACGAAAGAAATCATTCATGATTACTGTATCTTAAACTGTTTTGAGATGAGAAGAGAACAGGCCCAACTAGGAGAGAGACTATCAAGTCCTACTGTTGTCATGCCATGGATTCATCCTATGGTCAAGGTTTGAATAGGGAACTCCTAGAAGTTGTCATGCATAGGTTTCAACCTAAAGTTCTATCATCAATTCCTTATCAAAGGAACTGAGAGTCCTAAGGGATCATGTCAATGATACACCAAAACAGACAAAGCATCAGCTTAACAGTAAAATGCATGCAATGCAAGTGAGGGAGGAAATGTGTGTGGGGCTTCAGCCTCCACAAGCTCATCTCAACCTCAAGCCAGAATGGATAACAATAATCATACTAAAATATAAACAACATGCTATCCAGCAAAAACATTAAACTGCAATCATACAGGTAAAATGAAATGAAATTCCATCAGGCAAACAAACCACATGGGCAAGGGAGTTGGGCTCTATCGAATACCCGCAAGCAAAGCCACACAGTAACAGTACAAGCAGAGGGAGCAACTCAACCTCTAGTGCAATCATGCTCCTAGATTCTACCTATTCTAGATATGGACTTATTCTAATGCATCAAGCAATTCAAACAAAACACATCAATACAACAAAGAAAAAGAAAGCAGATCAACTCCTCTCTCAACCTCAAGCTTCAGCTTTCCCAACAGCAATTCAGTCTTCAGACTTCCATCACTCTTGACAAATATCAATTTGCTTTTCCAGGTTTCACCTTTCAACATTAGTTTCAACTTATCCTCTCTGAGCTTCAGCTCCTTGATCAGCTCCACCTCCAGGCTTCACTTAATCTTCAGTGGTCTTCAAGTATCAACTTGCTCTTGTTGCTCTTCAAGCTTCAGCTCTTCAGAATAATCTTAATCACTTTGAAGTGTAAACTTCATCCTTCAGTCTTTACTTCATCTTCAGGGGTCTTCAAGTATCAACTTGCTCTTGTTGCTCTTCAAGCTTCAGCTGGAATGGCAATGCTCAAGGATTCATCCTCTTCTACACTCTTCATTGAAGTCTTTATCTTCAAACTCAAGCTCAACATCTCTCAAGAAAATCAAACCAGAGGAAATCACTTACTGGATAAGCTGGGGATATTGAACTACTTATTGACCACCAAAGGTGACCTATAAGGGTTCAACATCAAAGGAATGGTTCCCTCAAAATTTCTACTTCCTAGGTACAATCACTTATCCCTCCAAAGGAGAGAGGTGTATACCATGGAAGGACTTTGAATCATAGGGAGGAATGGAGGTGAAAGATACCATCCGTGTTTAAGAAAGAAGTTAACTAAGTCTAAACTCTTCCTAATCCCTAACCCTAAACAATCAACAAAACAAATAAGATCAAGCTCTCAAGCTCCTCCTATGCATCTTCAAGTATTCTACTATGCTCCTCAATGCTCCTTAGAACAAAACCAAGCAATACCAAGCTTCCCAAGCAAAGCAAACAACAATACAAGCCCACAAGGGCAACACAAACAATCATCAAATACAAAAATCATCTAAAAATAGTATACCACTATATTGAAACCTAATATAATTTCTAAGGGATCCTACATACCTACCCTTAATACCCTTATATGCCCCAATACCTATCTTGACCTATAAACCCAAAATTCTAATGTTATTGTGGACCTATGTTAAGGATTGACCTAATTCTACACAACCTAATGTCATCAAAGAAAAACTAGCCTAAAATTCATCACAAAATTATGAAATAAATCCAGGGGGAAGCTATAGCTTATATCTAACTATCCTAAAAAGAATGGCCTAAAAATGTTAAGGGAACTACATAAACAAAATTCTACAAACTCATACATCAATATAATAGAAATAAAATGCAATAAAAGTAGAAAATATACAAAAAAATATTAAAAATGCATGAAGTGAAGATATTTTTATTTGATAATTTTCTAGACATGAATATGAAATGGGAGCAAAAATTCCCATTAAAAAATATTTAATTTTCAATTTGATATGATTTTTCCAAGATTGAAATAAAATGGAAGAAAATAAAATGAAATATGAAGGGAGGTGGTGCAGATAGTAATGCAATGCAGTTCAAATCATTCATGGGCTAACAAAGGGGGGTTCAGATAGTCATGCGCCAGGCCCATCACTTAAACAGAAAATCAATTAACAAAAATAAAAGAAAAAGGAAAAAACCACGGTGCAAATAGAAACCAAATATAGTGCATTATCCAATTGGGCTCGCGTGTGGGGTGTGGGTAGCAAAAGATCACTTAAGCCCATAACCAAACTTAAATGAAACGCTTGCGTTTCAAGCTTCTCAGAATTTCCCTCCAAGCTGAAATTAAATCGTGCCCGTTGGATCTAGAAATGGTCAACCAGTCTTGCTTGATCTAATGGCTGGGAGGTTGTCTTCAACCTTCAGCTAGGGTTCTTTGAACCTCCATGAAAACGCAGAGCTCAAACACTCATCTTCCTCAACTCGGATTCCATTGATACCTCACCAAATGCAACAATTAAAAACCCTAGATTACTCCAAATTTCATCAGGAATCTAGCCATGGCATCAGAATTTATTGAAGCTCTCTCAAACCTAGAACCCGATAGCAACTTCAAATAACTGATCAAGAACCAATCTTAACAATTCTCACAATTAAAGGTCCTAATCTCATCCTCATGTTTCCCTGAACATTTCTTGCTATTAAACTCAGATTATCCCCCAATATTCAGTGAGTTCTTGGTCCATAAAGAAATGGTGTCAACAGCAAAATCACCACCAATTCTCTTCAAACTTTCCAGAAATGATCTCCTAGTTATCCTTAACCATTCTAACCTATTAATTCTATCTAATTCTACTTAAATTAGAGTGTAGAGAGAAAGTTACAAACCTGGTAAAATCGAGTGAACAGATGAAGAAATCCCTCAATTCAGACCTTCAATCTTTCCCAATTCCTTCACTGAGTAGTATTCTAGCTTCTGTATGCAAAAAGAATGGTTGAAACTGCTTGATTCTTGGAAACCGATCTTGAATTGCAGAGGTGAAAATCCAAAAGCTCATGCACGATTCATCAATGGAATTGCCCTCAATTTGATCTGCACACCCTCACTATAATCTATGGAATGTGTTTGTGTAGAAAAAAGGAATGGAAATGAAGAAGAATGTGAAATTGCAACTTGACTTGCAATAGAAGCAACAAGATAGCACTCTCTCTTCTCTGCACCAAGTCTCACCAACCTTTGCTTTGAGCAAGTTCTAATCATCTTATAGAACTTGTAGGAACTGTCCAGAACCTTCTGGAACACTCCAATGATAAAATGAATATCTCATCTCATGACATTTGATTTCATTTCTCACCATATGCTATCTCATGCCATAGTCCCTTTTAACCTTTGATTCTGACTTGAAATTCTCCCCATATGAGATTTACGGTGTGTTACAATGCATAACCAACTTGTTTATTGAGTTTTCTTGAGTTTTGCTTTGGTACCTTAAGATGCAAGTAAGCCTTTTCCAAAGCAGCCCTATGATCTAAGCCTCAAATCAAAATTGTGGCTGAACCATTGTTCTTAGAATGTCCTTTGGAGTCAAAATGACCTATTATATGACATGGTTTGGATGTATAACTTGTGATTTCCAATTTTCAATTTCAACTTATTTAACTTATGCCTCCATTTTAGGCCATTTTCATCACTTTTTGATACAAGCCTTTTCAACATCTCATGACCTCCCTAATAGCATTAAAACATCATTCTAAGCAAGTTTGATGTTGAAGATTTTTCCATTTGAAGCTTGGAAATAGGAGATATGGCCTTATGCTTGAAATGACCTGTAACCTCCAAATGACCAAAATGCCCTTGACTTGTCAGAGCCATAAGTTGAGTTCTACAAATCCTATCAAGGACTTATAGTACTCTATAGAAATATAAGAAGATTCTCTACAACATTCATGTTGACCAAGAACCCATAAGAATCATCCTACTAGGACAAAAGTTGGATGCAAGTTGGGTGACTTTCAAGGACCCAGATTCACATACCTCAGATGACCTGTAATTTGTCAAAGCCATAACTTGAGCTCTACAAATCCTATCAAGGACTTCTAGTACTCAAATTAAAGCTAATAACATTATCTACAACATTCTTGTTGTTGGGAAGATGAGATGACAATCACATCTTGAGCTACACTGCCTTGAAGATAGGGATCAAACTAGGGGATTTTACACTGTCAATCCTTAGAAACCCTAGCTTGAAACTTCTCAAACTCCTCAATCATGATGAGTTGGTCTAGGAATTATCCTTATAGCATCTCAATGCATCATTCCATGATCACATGGCTCTTGGATTAGGTTTCAACCCTCTCCAAATCATCAATTGACCTAGGGTTGACCCAGTCAAACCCTAATTCCACCACTCCTGGCTGAATCTTCTGAATTCTTGTACAATGACCTCTCTAGGCTTCATGATGGCTTTAAAGACATCTCATAAGCTTTCTCAAAGATTCAAGTCCATCCTCATAGTCTCAGAATCATCTGAGGAGCTCCCACAACTCTCAAGTTATGAGACACACAACCTTGGTTTCAACCAATTCCTCTGAGGATCTCTTGAGTTCTCTGACAAAGATATCAATCCTTGGTCACTTGAACAACTTTCTTGTCTAGCTTCAAAGTCTCATACAAATCTTGTAGGGTAAATAAATGTTGGTCAAATTTTGGGGTGCAACATATATAGTTCAGTTACCCACTTGTTGTCATGCAACCCAAATGTGTCAATCATGTCATCCCACTTGCGCCGAAACTCGCATAAGTCATAGTCACCCAACATGCATTTCCTAAACAGACTAATAAATTCAGGAACTCCAATTTTAAACATTTCATTGTGAATTAGATGCCAAGCACACAACCTATGACAAGCACTCGGAAACACCCTTTGTATTGCTTTCTTCATTCCAAGATCGCCATCAATAATGACAGATATAAGCGACTTACCTGACATTGCTTCTAAAATTTGTTCAAGAACCCACACATATGTTTCTTCTTTTTCATTTGCAACAATAGCACCACCAAATATAATATTATGATTATGGTTATTAACTCCAGAAAATATCACTAAGGTGCAATGGTATTTGTTCGTCCCGTATGTGGCATCAAATGCCAACACATCACCAAAAACTTTGAAATCCATTTGGCTTACACCATCGCACCAAAAAAGATGTTCAAGCCTACCTTCTCCATCAACAGTGTGGCGATAAAACATCATCGGATCATCTGATGCCAGCCCACGAAGATAGTGTAAAGCATTTTTACCATCACATCATTGCAAAAGGAGTTGCTTTCCTATTTGATTATATATATCCTTCCTACGAAACCCTATTTTTTCATACCTTCCTGATTGGTTGGCAAAAGAACCATAGAATTGAGACAACCTTATACCAACCTTCAACATGTCGTTCATCTGCATTATATCTGACTCTTTCATTTTTCGATGTGAAGCAAGCATTCCATGGTACTCTTCATCTAAAAGATCATGATTGTGTTGATCATTAAAAACTGTTATCCACCAACATTGTGAGACCATGTTTATATGCACTCGAAATTTTGCTTCACATCCACACCGAGTCTCAAGTTTACACTCACGCTTACGATTTTCTATCGTTAAACCTCTATCCTCCCTAAACCCCTGTCTGTGACAAACAAATGTCTGCTGTAATATTTCTCCTTTCTTGATTCGAAGGATCTTACTCTTGCGAACTGCAAACCCGTTCACTTTAGCATACTGGTTGTAAAACTCATAAGCCATGTCTAGACTTGGAAACTGAAATTTCCTTGTCTCATGGGGACTTAATCTTTTCAGGTCCATGCCAAGAATATCCTCCATGCTATCAATATTTATAATTTTTTCAATAGATTCTTCATCCTCAGCACGAATGTCATCAACAACAGTGGTCTTGCATGTTGCTTCATCAACTACTCCAGTTGACAAGTCTTCTAGTCCCTATCACAATAAACAACATAGTTTTAACATAATTGCCAAAGTACAATAATACTAGTATTTAAAAATTTCTCCTTTTACCTCCATACCGCCTACAACTATTCGACTAATAGTATCATTTCTCTTTCTCTATTTCCTGCACGAATTATCATAACCAATGAAATTCAACACAATCAAAATCAAATATCAACATCAAAAATATAAAAAACATTATAATTATTACAATTCACAGATAAAAAAACGCATTCAATTCATATGAATCTGAACTGAAAAGAGAATAATAATAATTATTATAGAACTAGAAACTTTACCAGAAAATTTTCTTGGTTTTGATTGGAATGAATTTCAGCCTTAAAATCCTCTCCGACGACCTCGCCGGCCAACCGTCTTGTTGAAACCTTGTTTTTGGTAGAAAACCGTCTGTTGTGTTGTAGGCTGTAGCTTTTGGGACAAAGGGTTTCTTTAATTACTATGAAAAATAATGAAGATGATGAAGTTGCAAACAAATTGTCACGAGGACTCGCGTTAAAGGAAATGGAAGGAGAAATGGTTAAAATAGTGAAAATCATGAAAAATCACAAAAATGCCGCGTTAAAGGAAATGGAAGGAGAAATGGTTAAAAGAGTGAAAATCATGAAAAATGTGCAAAAGAGCCCTCGCTGAGGGTTGAACACGGGCTTACAAGGCATGGCAAGTTTTTGAAGGCAAGGCAATAACCACTGGGGTGGTGATACATCCATTGTATCAAGCCACCCCATTTAAATATATCCCTAAAAGGCGTATTTTCTGGGCATTTGAGCTGAGCAATTCAAAGCAAAACTCCAAAACGATTTCAATCCAATCTCACAAATTCTTCACCAAATTCAACAAAATAAAAGTCAAACACACTTGAATTTTGATAAGGAATGCAATGGTACCAACCATTTTTCTAAATACTGCCCACAAAAATAAAATTTGAATGGTAATGCAAGTATGAGCTTTTGAGATGCATTTTGAAACTCAAAGATCAAAACATGTGTATTTAGAGCAAGAGACTGGTATGAGCAAGTTTCAAGTATAGTATGTGATGAGTTCCAACAGAATATTTGATCGAAAAACACTAGAATGAGAAATTGGCATATGAGTTGTAATTTGATGAGATTGGTGTTTTAAGAAAAAAACTTTACAAATCAACAATAGCAATAACTTTATGACAAGTTTTTTTATTTTATTTACACAAACCAAAGCAATGGTAACAGACTTTGACAACCACATAGCCAAGATAAAACTGATCATTAAATGCTTCAACAACATTTCAATAGAAATTACTAAAACCAGCATTGTAACATGGCTGAACATTGTTTGTAGCTTCAATGGAATTGACAAATTTCAACTCAGAAATGGCTTCACAGAACCAAAACATATTTAAAATCAAGTTTCAAAATAGCTTTTCCAACATGTGGGAACTGAAAACAATAGCCATTTAAAAATTACATGACAATGCTAATTGGTTTATGTCAAACTAAACTCAAATACTAATCACTCATTGCTACCAACATATTAAGGTAAACCAACTCAAAATAAAACAACAAGTAAAGAGTTGTCAAACTCAATCCCAAATCTTAACATGAACCTCAATAGAACAAAGTCCTATGACAGTAGGCAGTTTGAAGCATAACTGCATTGCTCTTAGTATAACCATACCGTCAATCCAAAAATAGCATATCTTGTGCAAAAATAATAATAGTCACAACATTTCAAGTTTCTCATTCTAATGCTCCATTGCATAAATGGCCACTACATTTCAAGTTGATGACTTGAGAGACAGTGGAGTCTCCACTTAAAAAGTCCTTTGAAGTTTGACGATAATTCTTGTACCTGTGGCATGTCCACCTGATATCCAATTTCATCAAAAGTGATAGAAAATGGGTGTGAAAGGAAGAACCATCTCCCGCTTCCTGCTGTGATCAGTTTCACTAATGCTGCCTACTTCTGCTGACACTGTCGTAAAGAAAAACTTCTTCGAATTGCATTTCCTTTGGCTGCATCGAAATTATGTCGATCATCTTAAACTGAATTATCATATGAATTAAAATAGGAATAACTTTTGTAAGAAAATTTGTAACTCACCCGAAGAACATTAGCTTTTAGGCGATAATCCAATTATATGTCCGTCTCCAGCAGTGGCAGCATTTCTCTCAGCCAGGGCTTCTTCTGATATTATAGCTTGTGGTTTATCAAATGCTGCAGTCAAATGATGCTAGTGAAAATCAACTGAAAAAATGAAATCAAACATGACTCAATTTGAAGTAGCACAGATGGACAATGAACAATTTTATTATGAATCTGAACTGAAAAGAGAGCCAACGATCAAAATTAAAAGAAAATAATAATAATTATTATAGAACTAGAAACTTTACTGAAAAAGTTTCTTGGTTTTGATTTGAATGAATCTCAGCCTTAGAATCCTCTCCGACGACCTCGCCGGCCAACCGTCTCGTTGAAACCTTATTTTCGGTAGAAAATTTTCAATAGAGAGAAAATTGTAAAACCTTGTTTCTCTGTTGTGTTGTTGGTTTTAGCTTTTGGGACAAAAGTTTTTTAATTACTATAAAAAATAATGAAGATGATGAAGCTGTAGACAAATTGTTACGGGAAAAACTTCTTACGAAAAGTAAGAATAGGGTAATATTTGTGTAAAAGGAATTAGCTGTAATTGATTTTACATGTTCTCATTTTAATTATATTAAATATAAATCATCCATTTAATCTATTGGTTATTGTTTGGAGTTTCACTGGTGAGGGACTTAATTGAACCCTCACCCTAGACTTAACCATAAAACAATAATCTACAAAAATATACAAAATAATAATCTACAAAAATATATAAAGGGAATACTTTGTTTTGATTTAGTATATTTTTCTACTATTTTTACCCTTATTTTATTTTGTAAGTTACTTAATAACTTTCATTAAAATCAATATTATTAACTTCCACATGTTGTATTTAAAAAAATTATATTTAAATAAAAAATATTTCTTATATTTTCATTAATACGCATTAAAAAAGCAAACAAACTAGATGCTAATAATAATAATAATAACAATAATAATAATAATAATAATAATAATAATAATAAATGTCTAAATATGCCCTCACAGGCTATGTGTGCTGCCTAGGAGTGTTCATGGGTATGGATCGACCCACGGACCCACTGACCCAAATCGAACAAACCTATAAATTAGTCGAACCCATTCATTTACGGGTATACCAAATCCAATCCATAACAATCTATATAGTTTTGGTTCGGATATTGGATTTGAGTTTTGCAACCCACGGACCCGTTAATCCAACTCATTGATGTGACTTTAGTAATTTCTTATTATTTTAAATAAAAATATAAAATTAATATCTCACCGATAACCATAATTTTTTAAAAAATTTTGTTCTTCACCAGTAATACTTTAGACCAATGAATTTACGTAATTCTAAGACTAAATATTATTTCTTATTTTCTTTTGTATCATTTCCAACTTATGTATTTTATGGAAATATCGTGTTTTGTTGATGAATTTTATTAAATATTACATTATGTATTTCATCTAATTTGAGTGTTATAAATGAGTATGATTATATTGAGTTATGTTACATTTTTTTAAAGTGACAAAAATCATAAAAAAATATTTTTTATTTGAAACACAACCAGCGAACCCAATCCAACCCATAAATGAGGGGGTCCGGTCGGGTCAGTTTTGATAATGAAATTGCAGGTTGAACGAAGAACCCAATCCATTGAAGTTTGATCGAGTTGGGTAATTGGTTAGGGCAAACCCGATCCAACCCAACCCGTGTACACCCCTAGTGCTGCCAAACTATAAACCTCACCGTCGAGTTCACAAAACCAATAAGATTATCCATAATGACTGCTATCATCTATAGTCGTCGAGCGTCATCCATACAAAGTGGAGGCGGCAACACGTCTTCAAAAGGCGCCTCAACATTAGCATGAGAAAATCCAACATGTGATGATCCAATATGAGAAGGTCCATGTTGCCGTGAGAATCAGATATCAAGCTATTAATTAACTTGAATCACAAATCTTTAAATATTCACCACCGAGCTTTGATTTATCCATAGAAAAGGATAAAATTCGAAGAAAACCCTAAGCGCGCTACGTAACAACGAAGCTAAGAGATTGGGGGGTTCGGTGATTGGTTATACTAAGGGAAGGTATTAGCACCCTAAGTATCTATAGTATTCTACAGAAGCCTCTTGGTTGGTAGTTGTGTTATTGTTAGGGTTTGTTTACTAATGGTTATATGTTAAGGTAAAAACCTATGAGTACATGAACTAAGGATGCTCGCCAAGACGTTGCATCTCGTGCCTACGTATCCTAACAAGGATGGAATCAGAGCAACCGTAGTTCTCCTAACTAGGGTGGAAGAACTCTTGACTATGGTCAAGGTTCAAAGGGGATAAGCATCCATAACAATGGTACTTATATAGCATTGACAACTCTCTAAGTTTATGTTGAAAGACTAACTGGGGGTTTGACTTTAACAAAATCCAAAAGGGGAAAAGTGAGTATCCATAACAATGGTACACACATAGAGTTAACAAACTCTAGACCTAAGCTCTAATTTATAGGATTTCTAACAAGGTATGCTAAAGGTCTTGACTTGACAAAGTCAAAGGTAGTGGGTTCTAACTTAAGGCTAAGTTTGAAGTCCTAATGACTCTAACAAGGTCAAAGAGGGAGGTGGGAATAAAAATGAGCTATTTATGACATTGAGACAATAGAGAAACTTTCCTTTGGAGTTAGGAACACAAGGCAACTCTTAAGGATGAGAGCTAACAAGCTGCATCACTTGGGGAAATTATCAAAGCTTAAGTATACATATATGTTCATTCAAACACGATGAAGATAAAAAATGCTGACAGTAACCAAGAAAGTAAAGCAATCATGTGACAACATCAAGAAAAACAAATAACAAGGTTACAACCAAGTATTCATCCATGAAAGTTTTAGAATTAAATCAAATGGTTACAGCCAAAGGTAAACATAGATGTTACAACATCTAAATGGCTATGAATTAAGGTTCTTACAAGATCAAATATCATAGATGACAAGTACAAGTGAATCATGCATAAGTCAAAACATTACTTATCATGGAAAAGTTAAAAAATCAAGATCAACATGCATAAATCATAACAATATTTAAGGCATGGATACAAATCAAGTAGAATCATGCATAAGTCAAAACATTACATATCATGGCAAAGTTCAAAGATAAAATGCATAAATCATAACAATATTTAAAGCATGTATACAAATCAAAAGAATCATGCATAAGTCAAAACATTACTTATCATGGATATAAGTCAAGTAGAGGTAACAACCAAAGAAAACTTTGAACAAGGGTGTGACATGTGTGACAACATGAACAAGAAGGTAACAACCTACATGTAAAAGGAATTCAATCATGGAAGATGAGAAACATCTCAAAGGTTTTCATGCATACTAAACATATTTCAAAGAAAAGTAGCAAGTGTTTAAGACCACTCAAGGCAAGGTATGAGAGACATAAGGCATATGCACATTAAAATCAATTGATCATAGAAGAGAATCACATGTCAAGGGCAAGGTAACAACCATGGTTTCAATGATATTCAAACATGCATTCACATATGAACATGAACTTGAAAAAAAGCAATAACCATCATGCAACAACAAGGGTATGCAAATTCATACATTAGGTGAGGTTCATACAAGGTATGTTAGGTTTATACAAGTCAAAATGTGCATGGAGAATCAAGGGAATCAATAAAATGATAAAAAAAGAAACCTAAAAAATCCTAAAAATTCACATACTTTGGACATGTACAAGTACCAAATAAATAATTCTTTTTGTATTTTTCTTGAAGAAAACAAAATGTAGACATCCTTATGAGCATTTAGTAAAAAGAGTGGTATCAAAATGATAAAAATCAAAGGATTTATGATCAAATCAATTTGTGAAGGAAAATATGAAAACAAGACATTAAAAATATGGAAATGCACTCAATTAGGTTTGAACACACGCTGCTAGGGTTCTTGGCTCAAAACACTAACCATTCAACCAAGAAGCGCATTGTGAATCATAGGTGGAAGCAGTCCAATATATGTGAAACAAGCCTTAAAAATGAGAAAAATTGCAAAAGGGTGGTCGCTAGGACTCGAACCCTGGTCAGGCAAGGCAAGAAAGTACTAATGCGCGCATGGTAAACCACTGGGGTGGTGATACATCCATTGTATCACCTCCCTCAATAAAAACATAAACCTGGAAGTGACCTGAAGCCCACCCAATGCGCCATGGCCATACCTCACCTTCAAATTTCCAGTTTGCAAGAGCACCTGTAACTCTCTAAATACTCCATAAAAATGGATGATCCAAAGATCAAACTTGCGTATTTTCCACAAGAAATTCAATGGTACCATTGGTTTTGGCTAACAATGTCTCCAAATTAAAATACGATAGTGTAATAAAAAAGAACACATTCTTGCATTTTTTATGGCACAGTCTTATTCATACAAGATAAGTAGCAAATAAATGAGTGAACACATCCACAATATCATGACAAACAAGTTTTATGTTCAATGTACATCAGGATATGGCATGATTTGCAAAGTGTCAAGTTTAGGGAAACTTACCTCTTAATGCAATTCTTGAAAATCCTTCAAAGGTGTTACAACTTCACTTTGATGATTTGGATAGCCTTAATACACCTTTAAGGAAGCTTTGGGATACTGAGGGGACCTTGGAATCTCTTGGAATAGACAACACTTTCCTTCATACAAATGTGTGAAAAGTGCCAAAATGAAACTTCACCTAAATGAAGTTATAGTTGAACAAACAGGTCTTGAACAGCCCAGGGATGTCTTATAAGGTGTATTAGAAGTGTTATAATGATTGTAAGTGGTATGGATAGGGTTTTGGAATGGAAGATGCAGAAAGTCAACAAAACTTGGTTTTGAAGGTTGACTTTATGTTCTAGAAGGTTTTGGATGGAAATGAAGGTTTAGACACCTTCAAAATGTGTTTTTTGATGTGTTTAAATAGGTGTTTGAGTGGTTTGGTATTTGGAAATGGAGCTGGCTATGTTTGTCCAAGATTGAGATTCTTGGCACATGTGAAGATGATTTGTAAGATGCTACAGCAAGGGTGGTTTAGAGGATGTGTTTGCTGGTTTTTTTCTCTTCTTTCCAAGCTCTTATGTCCTCCCTTCAATCATGAATTAAACTTCTATTTATAGGGCAATGATTGAGATCAGATTTGTGTATAATTTGCAACTTGGTAGTTTCATGGTTTGGTTGGATTCTAACTTGAAGTTTGGTGATTTTCAATGGTTTCAACGCAAAGGTACAATGAGATCTCGAATGGTTGGATACTCTAGATGTTGCTTCTGCAAATGGAACAAGTTGTGGTCTCAAGAAAAAATAGCTGTACTTAGAATTGCTTTTTGAAAATGGCATTACAAGCTTTATGTAAAAAACTTCCATAAATGGTATGAAATTTGAACCATGACTCAAACCTTTGTGCAATGACTTCAAAAGTAGTACAATATTCTGATTATAGGTAGATATGCAAGTTTCAAGGTTGTTAATTAAAGGGTTTTGCAGATTGGCTTGAAAATGACCAAAACTTCAAGTGTGGAAGGCTAACTTCCCTTCTTCGAAATTCATAGCTCAAAAATGGTATGGATGAGTTCTTATAATTTTTGAAAAGTTTTAAACATGCTCTACAACTTTCATGTTTGGTGAAACTCTTGAATCTAAGGGGATTATGGTGAAAACTGGCCTTGAAGTTGGTTGAAAATTGGAGTAACAAAGCTGTCTTGAAAATTTTCTAAGTGTTTAGAAATTCTTCCAAACTTTGAAGCTTCATAACTCAAAAATTTAAGCATATTTTGCTCATAGGTCACTAGGACACTTTTTTAGTACATGAGGAGATCTTTTATTTTATCTTTGGAGCTCAAAAAATGGATATGTGGGTTGCAAGTTATGGCCTTTCAAAGTTGGTACCAATTAGGGTTTCTTCCCACACTTTCCACAACTAATGCTAGGTACACTCAAGCCTGGGTCTGGCTTATCACTCATCAGAGCTACCCTCCCATAATAGCACAGTAGCAACAGATAATAATATAGTGCGGAAAATGTAAATACATCAGTATACAAAATACAACACAAAAATAAACACCCAAAGACAAGTAAACAAGCGCTAGGATTGAATCTCGCACCGGGGACATTGGATCCCCAGATTGACTCGCATAGGAGACGTTGGATCCCCAAGAAATCATCGCACTCCCCAGCAGAGTCGCCAGTTGTCGCTACCGCGAAAATAAGGTGCCAGCAAAACAGAAGAGTCGTCACCTTTCGTTATTTATCCCAAAGAAAGAGAAAGGAAACGATCGGAAAAAACCTGACGAAAAGGTATAAGACAAGGTCATCGCAACCATGTCTGGGTTCGGGAGTCGGTTACGCAAGGGGAAGGTATTAGCACCCCTTACGTCCATCGTACTCGATGGGATCCACACTTGTTGTGTTTATCTGACGGGTTGGTTTTATCTATCTACGCTAAAAGTCTGGTCTGAAAAGAAAAGAAAATGACTCGGCAGAACACAACAGTTCTATGCCTATGTATTCCCGTCTAGAATGAGAAATCAGAGTCAACGTAGTTCGCCTAACTACAGAAAAGGGGAGAAAAGGGAGCTCGTTAGGATCATCGCAATCCAATGCCTACGTACTCTCGTCTGGTATGAGAGATCAAAGCAAACGTAGTTCGGCGCTCTGCGGAAAACAAGTCTCGATTGCACAGGGGCAAGAGAAGGGGTCTCAATCGCCTGAATGCGAGAGAAAAAGGGTTTCGATCGCACGGGGGCGAGAACAAAGAGGAAGCAGGCCTAACACACCTAAACGGGAAGGAACTCGGGACACACACGCAAGAACCTAAGGCATAGGAGCGAGCACGTCGTATATCACCCAAAGGGTGCTAGACTAAACACTCTAAACGATTAAGGGGAGACCGCTCAATTGTCATTTCCCATGTATCTAACGCTACAGCTCACAACACTCGACGGTTGCATGAAGACTTGAATAAGAAAGATGTTATCGAACGAAGCGGTTCCGTTGGCCCTCGACACTGTGCGCAAGCTCCATTCCAATCTTCTCCTCTCTGGATCCTTGATGATGACGTTTGAGTCAGAACCAATGTAACGCTAAACCATCATGATTTGACTTATACGATAAATCAACTCTAAGAGGTAGCGTATTGATATTCGTGTCAAAGACAAGATAGAGAAATGATATTGAAAATCATTCTCCAATTGAATCATGTCACACGGCCAAAATAAAATCCAAAATAAAATCAGATAGCAGAAGAGAAATGAGGAGAGAAATCCAATAACAAATGGAAATAATATGCTACTCCTAAAATATGCGATAAATTCCTAATAGAAAACTCTAAAGAAATATTAAAAGGAAATTGCATATATAAAAAAAAAAGAATATAAATTCTATCTAAAACTCTATAATATGCTATAATTTCCTAAAAAAGAAAATAGAAATGAAAATTCGATATAAACTATATACTAAAAGAAAAATAGAAAAGAATTATAAATTCTAGAATATAAAATCTATATACGTAATATGTAATAATATTCTAAGAAAAAATAAACTATAATCCCTAAAAGAAAAATAGAAAAATAAAACTACAATCTAAGCAAATATCCAATACAGGCAAAAAATTAGAAAATAAAGGGAAGGGGGTACAGCCTGAATAGGGGGTGGAATGCAGAAAAACACAATTGGGCTAGAGCCCACAATACAACAGCAAAAACCCACAAAAACAATGGAATTGGGGGGTGCGTTTGGAACGGAGGGGTATTAGCCAGTAAAATGTTGTTGGGCCCAGCCCACCCAAAAGAATCCCTCAGCCAAAAAAGAAAAAAACAAGGGACGGGGGGTGTAGGAGTCAAACGCAGGTGTAATGCAGAAATTGATTGGGTCACAGGCCCAATGAACCCAAACCAGTCCACCTCTCGTCTTCCTCATTCTCCCCTTCTCCAATCAGAAACCCTAGCTGCCTATCTCCTCTCCACTCAGCCGTCGTCGAACCGACCTCCTCCGTACTCCAAAATCTCTCCTCTTCCTTGACTCAAATGGAACTCCGACTCCAGAATAAGAAAATAAATCGCCAACCTCATCCATGAACGACTTCGTCTTCTTCCCTTGCTCAATCTCGTTTACCCTATTCTATTCTCATGATGTTCAAAGTTACGGAAGGTTTGCATGTTGATGAAAGATTCTGGAGAAGCTTCTGATGTAGATCTTGAACAAGATCTGATGAAGATCGCTTGGAACTTATGAAGGTTTCTGAAACGGATGAAATTTCACTTGTGACTGTGGACTCGTGCGAGGATGGTGGAATCAGATCGTGATGTTGATGAAGATCTAGATCTGGATCGTTGATGAAGTTTTTGGAAACTTGAGGGATGAACGCGTTTGAAGTAGTTTTGTTGTTGATCTTCATGAAAACGAAGAGATCTGGGAAACGAATTGCAGTCCCGGAAGTTGCTGGTTGAACGTTCTGGATGAACGGATGAGGAAGTTTTTGGAAATCTGGACGGAGATCTATGAACACGATGAAGGTTCTTGGTTTTCTGGGAAACTGGAAAAGTTGGTTGAAGTTTCTGGTGCATTTTCTGGGCGAAAACGATGATGGACAATGAACATTGATGGAGAATGATGAAGTTCTGGAAATACTTACGAACAGGTGATGAAGGTGATGAACGTTCTGGGAGATTTGGATGAAGTTCTGTGAAGAGTTGGATGAAGATTTCGGTGACGGTTGCAGTTTCCGGCGGGTAGTTACGGTGTGGATTTGGCCGGCGGGAGATCCGGCGAGTTTGCATGCCGGTAGTGTGAGGTGGGACGCGTGGAAGAGTGAGGATGAAACGTGTGGCGCATGCAGATAGTGATGTGGCGGCATGGGAGTGTGAGTGGAATACATGTGGCGGAAAGAGAACGTGTGGACTCTTTATATGCTGCCAAGTGGCAGTGAGGTGGATCCGTGGGCCTCCAAAAACGACACTTGGCCCACGAAAATGAGTTTACTGATTCAATTAACTTCAATTAATGACTATTAGACTCAATTAATGACTAATCTGAATAAAATCCCACTAACAAAACTAACTACAGCTAATTAATACCCTAATTAAAATGCTTAAAAACTGGACCTAATTAACTGCTAATTAATCTAACTAAAATTGAATTAGAGACTTAAGATCACTTAAAATCCTAATTAAAAAAATGATTACCAATCTAATTAACATCTAAGAATTAATTCTAAAAAGAAAAGAAAATCTTATTAAAATCTAATAAAACTAATAATACTCTATTAATGTTCTAAAAAAACAATTATTCTAAAAGAAATTAAAATCCAACAATTCAATTAATATCTAAAAAAACAGAATTAAATCTATTAATTTCTAAAACACATTAAATCTAAAAAAGAATTACATCTATTAAAAAGACCTATTATATCTAAACAAATTCAATTAATATCTAGAAATTGATAAAAAATAGAAAAACTATTTAAACCTAATAAAATCTATTATTTTAGAAAAAAAATTCAAATAATATCTAGAAATTATTTAAAATCTATTTTCTAATATAAAAAATATCTTAAAAATATAGAAACTAATTAACGGAATAAAATCCCAGGAAAATGCTAATAATTCCACAAGGAATAAAAACAATGCAAATCAATTAAATCGGCGAACAAAACTGCGAGAACGCAACAAGATAACCGGTAAAAATACAAACATCGAAATATCCTAAAAAACAACAGCAAAAGCTGAAAAACACCGGGAAGATCACAACTCCTAAAATAAATCTCCGTACTCGAAATGGTTTGAACTGCCCGAAACGTGTGAAGAGGGCTGTAATCCCGATAGAATCAATCTGGCTATTGAAATGCAATGTATGCGAATGCAAAATGCAAACTGAATCGAAACATAAGCCAAATACAAGAATTGGTTGGTCAAATTTTGGGGTGCAATACTAAGGCTTGGAAAGAAGTTTCCAAAGCATCTTCATCAGCTTCAATGTACCTGAATGATGATAAATTTTTCACCATTAGATCCTCTTCTCCATGGACGACCACCAATTTGTCATCTACTATGAATTTCATCTTTTGGTGAAGAGTAGAGGTCATTGCACTAGTAGTATGGATCCATGGTCTTCCCAACAAACAGTTGTATGCTGGATTGATATCCATC
This sequence comes from Lathyrus sativus, assembly GCA_963859935.3. Taxonomy (NCBI): domain Eukaryota; kingdom Viridiplantae; phylum Streptophyta; class Magnoliopsida; order Fabales; family Fabaceae; genus Lathyrus; species Lathyrus sativus. Next base: position 93,251,134 of record OZ012737.1, read on the forward strand.
CCCTGGAAGGTAATGTAAAATACATGAGGTCCAACCATAACAGGTAAATCCACTTCGCCTATTACCGTTCTTCTGGAACCGTCAAAATCCTTGACAATCAAAGAGGTAGGTCTCATGTCAGTCCTCTTATATGCCAATTTGGTGAGTTTCCTTTTGGGAAATACATTCAGAGAGGAACCAACGTCCACCAAGACCCTTGCTAGAGTGTCCTCTTGGCACTTTACTGATACGTGCAAAGCACGATTGTGCTTACGACCTTCGGTATGTAATTTATCGTTGTTGAAGCTTAGGGTATTACATGAAGTAATATTGACAATCACTGAATCAAATTGGCCAACTGTTATGTCCTTGGTTACATGGGCTTGTGCCAACAATTTTTGTAATGCAGACCTGTGGGCAGAAGAACTCAAAAGGAGAGACAAGATCGAAATTTTTGAAGGAGTCTGATGTAGTAGTTGATCTATCATTTTATAGTCACTTCTTTTGATGATCCTTAAAAACTCTTTATTTTCTTCATTTGGTACTTATTTTCTTTTTTCAGGTTCCACAGGGATGGTTTATTTGAGAGGGACCACATTTACCTTAGGTTGGTAGATTCGACCGCTTCAGGTTATTTTGCTCGTACCAGCAATGTTAGAGACATCTTCGTGTTTACTTTTCATCCCTTCATTTTTCACCTCTTTCCTAGATCTCTGATTTCTCCACGTGTCATCATATATCCAAGGTACTGCCTTTGCACTCTTGAAAAAGAACGGTCTGGGTTTTTGAGTGTTGACCGACTTTGGCTTACTAGCCGCTGGTTTGGCAGGTTTTTCAATATTGAACGCTGGTTTGGGTGCTGAATCTTTTAAGCTGAAATTTGGAAGATTGAATATGGGCACTTTTTAAGTCCCCTCTGGTATGTTGAAAATAGGTTCAATCACTGATACCTCCTATTTCTTCATTTTACTGCAAACTTGTAAAAGACCATCATTCATCAACCTCTGGATGTCTTCTTGGACTAGAGTGTAACACTTGGAATTCTCAACACATTCTTTGCATTCTGAGTGGGTACTCTCAATCATACCGACTTCGACTAATCTTCTGTGGAGAGCCTGCAATGGAGTTTTGATTGTTGTCACATCAGAAATTACTGTTTCATGCATGTCTTCTATTGCACTGACACTTCCATGGTTAGGTAATTGGTTGTTTTTGACATTGGGTTAACGATCCCCATAAGACAGAATATTTTTATCCAATAGTTATCCAATAACATGCTTCAAAGCAAAACATCCTTCTAGATCATGTCCGACTCCCTCTTCATGAAATGCACATCGGACATTGGGATTATAGAGTGGTGGGAGAGGATTTGGTGGCAGTCCTATCTTTCTAGTGGTAATCAGACCTTGTTGTACCATGTATGGGTACAATTCAGTGTAGCTCATTGGAATTGGTGGGATAATAGGTCTTTCCCCTGGTCATCTGTTTTGTACATTTTGTCTAGGGATTGGAGCCCTAGGTTGTTGTTGTTGATAGGCGGAGGCGGTGGGCGCCTGCTGATATGCGGGTGGCGGTTGATCTGGCTGAAAAACTGAAGTTTGATTGTGAAAGGTGGGCGTTATGGCTGCCACATAGGGTTGTTGAGTGTACTGCATAAGGTATGATGGTTGTTGTCGAAATTGCTGCTGATGCTGAGGTTTTCTGAGCTGACTTCTTCTTTCTGCAAAAATGGCACTGGTCTCACCTTCCTTCTTCCTATAGACATTTACAAAGGACTTCTTAGTGGTACTTCCACTTGAATTTCCGGCGATACTTGTCATCTTTCCTTTTTTCAATCCCAACTCTACTTTTACTCCCACAACCACAATGTCAGAGAAGTTAGAGCTCACACTGCGAATCATCCTCTCGTAGAATTCCGACCTTACTGTGTCCATGAACCAATCAGCTAGTTCTTTCTCAGTCAGAGGGGGTTCCACTTGGGAGGTACTTTCCCTCCAACGTTGGGCATACTCTTTGAAGGATTCAAAACTTTTCTTGGCCATGCTTAACAACTGTCTTCGGTCCGGAGCCAAATCCATGTTGTATTTGTAATGTTTGATGAAAGCATCAGACAAGTCTTGAAAATTATGAATTCTTGATTGGTTCAAACTCAAGTACCATTTAGCTGAAGCGCCCTTAAGACTGTCTTGAAAACAGTGGATCATCAACTTATTATTTTCCACATAGGCCGCATCTTCCTATAGTACATGATCAAGTGGGTTCTAGGGCAAGTAACCCCCTCATATTTGTCGAAAGCCGGATTTTGAATTTTGGAGGAATCACTAATCCAGAAACCAAGCCATGTCTCTCGCATCAGCCCCAAATACGCTATTACCTTCCATAGCCCTGATTTCCTTGCCATAGTTTCGAAATCTTCCCTCATCTTTTCATGGAGTTCATCTCCTTCTTCCGACTGATCAGAGATATTGTAAACCTGATGTTTGTTATTAAAGTATGGATGTGCTTGTGTTTGCATAATAACTGGAGTGTAAGTAGGGATATTATAAGGAAAATCAACATTCAGAGGAATAGTCTACTGAGGTATCTGCTGAGTAGTCTTTACAGTGACTGGCGGTGGTACAAAGTTAAATGGTGGTCCAAAGGGTGGATCACTAGGGGTAACAGTTAAAACTGGTTTCAGTTCCATCACTGTGGCATTGATCTCAGAAACCACGGTATGTTGAGTGTCTATCTTTGCACGGATCACTTGCAACATCTCCATCATTTGGCCCATGCTGCCTCGTATGTCATCCAACTAATTGTCGACTCTGTCAAACTCTTGATCTTGCTCATCCATTCTCCTTTGGGCTTAAGCTTTGGTGTTATAAGGATGTGAAGGACTCAGTGTGACAGACTGGAGGTAAAACGACACAAATAAGCCACATAATGTGTATGCAATGCTTATGATGGGATGATGAGATGATGCACAAGCAACACATATACAAGTATTCATATATAATACATATGTACGCAAGCAAAGGTCCTAGGTTTGGGTTACAAGCATGGAGCCATGGTATACCCTTCCCAACTGACATGTATTATGGGTTATTTTTACATGCACAACGGGTTCTACAAAGTTCCCCGAGTCATCGATAAATCTTTCGGATATTATCAACCTACATGACTACTCATGTGAGTAAAAAATATTCTCAAGATAAACTCGTCTGAGTGTAGTATCGCATATCAACCATTCGAGAATACGTCCTAAAAAGGCCAAGTGGGGTAAATGAGTAACCAAAAGGTCCTTAGTTTCACGGACTCCCAGGTCGGAAAAAGTAATGAACGTACGACTACTCATACGCCAGTAGTAATCCCAAAGGGGCCTCAACTGAGCATGGTTACATCATATGTCAAACATGTTAGGACTACTTCCAACCATCAACTATTTATCATACCACAATCCTATCATAGGTATACACTCAAGTCCGGGCTAGGACTTATCTCACCTCTCAAGGTAGAAAATCAATGCACATATGCAATACAATATGTAAAATATACAAATATTTACAAATACACATGTATAAAGCAAACAAACATGAACAAAACACAACTGTAAACAAGGTGTGGTTAACCCTCAGGACATCCCCAGTGAATTCGCCATTTCTGTTGTGGTGAGAATCAAATATCAAGCTATTAATTAATTTGAATCACAAATCTTTAAATATTCACCGCCGAGCTTTGATTTGTCCAAAGGAAAGGGTAAAGATCGAAGAAAACCCTAAGTGCGCTATATAACAACGAAGATAAGAGATCGGCGGGTTTGAAGGTTGGTTATACTAAGGGAAGATATTAGCACCCTAAGTATCTATAACATTCTACAGAAGCCTCTTGTTTGGTAGTTGTGTTATTGTTAACGTTTGTTTGCTAATAGTTATGTGCTAAGGTAAAGACCTATGGGTATATGAACTAAGTATGCTCGCTAAGACGTCACACCTCGTGCCTACGTATCCTAACAAGGATGGTAACAGAGCAACTGTAGTTCTCCTAACTAGGGTGGAAGAACTCTTGACTATGGTCAAGGTTCAAGGGGAATAATCATCCATAAAAATGGTACTTATATAGAGTTGACAAACTCTCTAAGTTTATGTTGAAAGGCTAACTAGGGGTTTGACATTAATAAAATCCAAAAGGGGAAAAGTGAGTATCCATAACAACGATACACACATAGTGTTAAAAAACTTTAGACCTAAGCTCTAAGTTATAGGATTCCTAACAAGGTATGCTAAAGGTCTTGACTTGACAAAGTCAAAGGTAGTGGGTTCTAACTTAAGGCTAAGTTGGAAGTTCTAATGACTCTAACAAGGTCAAAGGGAGGTGGGGATAAAAATGAGCTATCTATGATATTGAGTCAATAGAGCAACTTTCCTTCGAAATTAGGAACACAAGGCAACTCTTAAGGATGAGAACTAACAAGCTGCGTCACTTGGGGAAATTATCAAAGCTTAAGCATACATATACATTCACTCAAACATGATGAAGATATAAAATCATGGTAACAACCAAGAAAGTAAAGCAAGCATGTGACAACATCAAGCAAAACAAATAACAAGGTTACAACCAAGTATTCATCCATGGAAGTTTTAGAATTAAATCAAATGGTTACAACCAAAGGTAAACATAGATGTTACAACATCTAAATGGCTATGAAATAAGGTTCTTTCAAGACCAAACATCATAGATGACAAGTACAAGTGAATCATGTATAAGTCAAAACATTACTTATCATGGCAAAGTTGAAAACTCAAGATCAACATGCATAAATCATAGCAATATTTAAGGCATAGATACAAATCAAGTAGAATTATGCATAAGTTAAAACATTACTTATCATGGCAAAGTTCAAAGATCAACATGCATAAATCATAACAATATTTAAAGCATGTATACAAATCAAAAGAATCATGCATAAGTCAAAACATTACTTATCATGGATATAAATCAAGTAGGGGTAACAACCAAAGAAAACTTTGAACAAGGGTGTGACAACAACATGTGAGTTATAATGAATCATGTTAAATAAGAAGGTAACAACCAATATGTAAAAGGAATTCAATAATGGAAGATGAGAAACATCTCAAAGGTTTTTCATGTATACTAAGCATATTTCAAAGCAAAACAACAAGTGTTTTAGACCACTAAAGTAAAGGTATGCGAGACATAAAGCATATGCACAGTCAAATCCATTGATCATAGAAGAGAATCACATGTTAAGGGCAAGGTAGCAACCAAGGTTTCAATGATATTTAAACATGCATTCACATATGAACATGAACTTGAAAAAAAAGCAATAACCATCATGTAACAACAAGGGTATGCAAATTCAAACATCAAATGAGGTACATACAATGTATGTTGGGTTTATACAAGTCAAAATTTGCAAGGAGAATAAGGGAATCAATCAAAAGATAAAAAAGAAACCTAAGAAACCCTAAAAAGTCACATACTTTGAACATGCAAAAGTACCAAATAAGTATTTAGTTTTGTAATTTTCTTGACATGAAAAAAAGTAGACATTCTTATGAGCATTTAGCAAAAAGAGTGGTATCAAAATGATAAAAAACAAAGGAGTTATGCTCAAATCAATTTGTGAAGGAAAACATGAAAACAAGGCATTAAAAATATGGAAATACACTCAATGGGGTTTGAACCCACGCTGCTAGGGTTCTTGGCTCAAAACACTAACCATTCAACTAAAACACATATTGTGAATCTTAGGTGGAAACAGTCTAATATATGTGAAACAAGCCTTAAAAATGAGAAAAATAGCAAAAGGGTGGTCGCTAGGACTCGAACCCTGGTCAGACAAGGCAAGAAAGTACTAAAGCACGCATGGTAAACCATTGGGATGGTGATATATCCATTGTATTACCTCCCTCAATAAAAACATAAGCCTGAAGTAACCTGAATCCCATCCAATGCGCCATGGCCAGACCTCGCCTTCTTCAAATTTTCAGTTTGCAAGAGCACGTGTAACTATCTCAATACTCCATTAAAATGGATGATCCAAAGATCAAACTTGCGTATTTTTCAACAAGGAATTCAGTGGTACCATTGGTTTTGGCCAACAATTTCTCCAAATTAAAATACGATAGCATAATAAAAAAGAACACATTCTTGCATTTTTTATGGCACAATCTTATTCATACATGATAAGCAACAAATAAATGAGTGAACACATCAACAATATCATGACAAACAAGTTTTATGTTCAATGTACATCAAGATATGGCATGATTTGCAAAGTGTCAAGTTTGAGGAAACTTACCTCTTAATGCAATTCTTGAAAATCCTCCAAAGTTGTTACAACTTCACTTTGATGATTTGGATAACCTCAATACACCTCTAAGGAGGCTTTGGGATACTAAGGAGACCTTGGAATCTCTTGGAACAAACAACACCTTCCTTCTTGCAAATGTGTGAAAAGTGCCAAAATGAAACTTCACCAAAATGAAGTTACCGTTTAACAAACAGGTCTTGAACAACTTAGAGATGTTCTATAGGGTGTATTAGAAGTGTTAGAATGATTGGAAGTGGTCTGGATAGGGTTTTAGAATGGAAGATGCAGAAAGTCAACAAAACTTTGTTTTGAAGGTTGTCTTTCTGTTCTAGCAGGTTTTAGATGGAAATGAAACTTTATACACCTTCAAAAATTTTTTATGATGTGTTTGAACAGGTGTTTGAGTTGTTTGGTGTTTGGAAATGAAGCTGGCTATGTTTGTGCAAGATTGAGATTCTTGGCACAAATGGAGATGATTTGCAAGATGCTGCTGCAAGGGTGGTTTAGTGGATGTGTTTGCTGGTTTTTTGTCTATTCTTTCCAAGCTTATCTGTCCTCCCTTCAAGCATGAATTGAGCCTTTACTTATAGGGCAAGGATTGAGATCAGATTTGTGCAGAATTTGCAACTTGGTAGTTTTATGGTTTGGTTGGATTCTAACTTGATGTTTGGTGATTTTCCATGGTTTCAAGGAAAAGGTACAATGAGATCTTGAGTGGTTGGATACCCTAGATATTACTGTAGAAGCGAGCTTCAAGTGCATAAAAGTTTTGATGAAGACAACAGGTTTTCTACGCAACATGTGTATGCAAAAAGCAAGAGACTCAAATGACATAAAGTTTCAAGATGGTGTTCTAGCATATGTCAAATGGATCAAAGCTTCACATACATACTAATCAAGTTTCAAGTATTGAAGATAGAATGTTGAACAACAACTCAAAGGTATACCAAATATCATTTAAAATACTTATACAAGTGTTCAATTATTCATCTCTCACTTCACATATATCATAATACTTTTTAGAACACTTTTAGTAGCTCACTCTTTTTAAAATTAATTTTGTTTTGAAAAACTTTCAGTGTTAACCGATTAACCCCTATGGTTAACCGGTTAACGGATTCTACAATATATTTTTTCTGAATTAGTTACAGTGTTAACTGATTAACTTATATGGTTAACCGGTTAACAATTGTTGTTTTGAATATTTTTAACGTTAAAAGGGTGTTAACCGATTAACCTATATGGTTAAACGATTGACACTGAAACAGTAAGCAAAAATGACAGCTTTTCATGAAAATATGCATTGCTTTCTATTTGATTTCTGACTATTTTTGCTGCATAAAATCACACCCTTTTGTAAAGGTTTTTTGTCAGTATAAATTGGATCAAATTTCAAATTCCAATTCACCTCCAAGAAACTCAATCATAAAAATTACTCATTCTCTTCATCTCTCAAATTTTTATAAAGTGTTCATAAACAGTTTTTGAAAAGAAGCTTTTTGAATAAATTTTCACATTATCATAACTTCATTTCATTTCTTTTTTAAAAGAACACTTGTATATTTCTTTGAGTAATATTTGTTTCAAGGAGAAGATCGATTGTTAAGATTGATAGCATCATACTCTCAAAGATATCAAACTTATTTCAAGATTAATATTTTGTATTACCTTGTTATCCAGGATTGTTGGAAACAAGTGAAGTGTTTGAAGAGGATTGTTCTTCCTACACTTGGATTACCTATAGATTAGATAGTAGGCTTCACCATTGGTGTGATTAGGCTGTGCAATCATTCTAAACTATAGTGAAATCTCTTTCGAGTCGAAAGGGTAGTGGAGTACTCTCGGAGTATGAGGGGAACCACTATAAATTTCTTGTGTCTCTTTTTCTTTTCCGCACTTTTTTTTTCAAGTCCTAACATCATAACCGAAAAAGAACCAAGAACCGCAAAAGATTGCAAATAATTTTGAGAACCTAATTCACCCCCCCTCTTAGGTGCATTTACAAGTTACAATTACTTCTACAGATGTAACAAGTTATGGTCTCAAGAAAAACCAGTTGTACTTAGATTTGCTTTTTGAAAATGGCATTACAAGCTTTATGTCAAAAACTTCCATAAATGGTATGAAACTTGAATCATGGCTCAAAACTTTGTGTAATGACTTCAAAAGTAGTACAACCTTCTGATTATAGGTAGGTATGCAAGTTTCAAGGTTGTCAATCAAAGGATTTTGCAGATTGGCTTGACCTTGTAACTTGTCCTTTGCATGAAAATGACCAAAACTTCAAGTGTGGAAGGCTAACTTCCCATCTTCGAAACTCATAGCTTAAAAATGGTATGGACGAGTTCTTGTACTTTTTGGAAATCCATAAAAATGCTCTACAACTTTCATGCTTGGTAAAACTCTTGAATCCAAGGGGATCATGGTGAAAAATGGCCTTGAAGTTGGCTGAAAATTGGAGTAACAAAGTTGTCTTGAAAAATTTCTAAGTGTTTTGAAATTCTTCTAAACTTTGAAGCTTCATAACTCAAAAGTCTAAGAATATTTTTCTCATAGATCACTAGAAAACTTTTGTAGTACATGAGGAGATATTTAATTTTATCTTCGGAGCTCAAAAAATGGATATGTGGATTGAAAGTTATGGCCTTTCAAAGTTGGTACCAAAATTAAGGTTTCTTCCCACACTAAGAAAAAATTCAAGTTATCCAAGTTTTCTTCTTTTGCAAGAAACCTCTCAAATCTTGATTTATTCATGATCAAACTCATTTATTAAACATATTTTGATGAAATTTGGCTTGGAAGCTTCAATTTGGACCAAAAACCCTAAAAGTCAAAGAGTTGACTTTGTCAAATGAGTTTTGTATCGGGTGAACTCAATTGTGTGATCTTCAATGAATTTGAACCTTGAGACTTCCCAAGTATCATAGATAGGATTTAAGGATGTATATGAACATGTTGAATCATGTTACAAGGCTTGGGATCTTGCTTGAATCAAAAGTCAAAGGCACAATTGACTTTTCCTAACAAAACCCTAATTTAGGGCCAAATGAAATTAGGATTCAATTAACTTGTAATGAGATCAATTAACACTTGATTCTTGTTGATTATAAGCTCCTTGAATGTAGGGAAACTTGATTTGATGATGAAAAATCCAAAATATTGACTGATCAAACAATAGTCCTCTTGATTCCCAAGGTGCAAAACCCTAATTCAGATGGATCTCAACAACAACAAACTTGAAACAAGGTTAGGGTTAGGAAACAATGGTTGATGCTCCTAGAATGATAATGGAATCTAGGGGTCAAACTTTGGAGTATGAAAGTCCATCATCATCTCCATGCTGCCCAGGTGAGATGATGTGAGGGTATGAAACAACAAGTTGTAAAAGTAACCTTTGTTGTATAAATTTGATTAAATTAGAATTACGAAAAATATAATGTGTAATTGTTCATGCGAACTGTTATGGTTGGTCAAAAGGAAGACACAATTTGACCGAATAATTGAATACATGTGATGATAAATATGTAGTCATTATTAAGTTTATTCACGTGGCTAATGATTATTGTCAAAGACATCCATTATCAGACAAAACTTATTACTAATATTTGATCATTGTGAGAGAGTATCACTTACAGTTAATTTTTATAATAAAAAATTGAGAATTGATGGTGTTTTTCGGTATCTTGTTCATGTCTTATTTAATTTACATACAAAGAATATTGTGTGTGTCTATATGGTTATTTGACATGTCTACTATTGTTGTTGTATGTTTGATATTGTTTTCAATTGATCCAGTTGTCGCTGCTACCGCTCCATAGTTTGCTGCTTATATTAACTCTATCCATAAGCTGAGTGGAATGAACTTTAAATCTTAGAAAGAATCTGTGAAGATCGTTTTTGGATGCATGGACTTAGACTTATCCCCGAGGAAAGAGTGCATCATCGCTATTGTTGAGAACCCAAATGCATCTAAAATAGAAAAATGAGACCAATCTAATCGGATGTTGTAACGCCTAACTTATTATATAAGCAATTTATTCAATTGTTTGCATGATTTAGTGGTTATATGAGAATTGTGATATTTTTGGATTGTAGGGGGTGATTTGGTAAATTACTAACTACCAAGGTTAAGAACTATGAGAGTAGATAAATAAATATCATTTTATTTATTACATAAGTTTTCGAAAATAAAATAAAATAATGGGAAGTGGAGAATTGTGATTAAATAATATTTGAATATTTATTTGATTTAAATAATAATTTAAAGGATTAATAAAGAGAAGGGCCAATTTTGTGATTAATGGAAAGTAGAAGGTAGAAGGAGAGAGAATTGAATTTATTTAGGAAAAAAGCGTAATTTTAAAAAATGAGTCCATATAAATACTAAAAGTTGTGACAAAATTATGTTAGAACCCAATTTTGTCAAAACGTGAAAGAGACAGAAGGTTTTTGGGATCGTGAAGGATTTGAGAGCGAAGAACCAAAAGTATTTTCACGGAGTTCAAATTTACGAAAAATTTGAGGTAGGGAGAGATTGTGTACACTTAGGTGGTTTTAGGCTTGCAGGATAGTGAGGGTTCCTTACCCTTCTATCAGCGTCCATAAGGATTGTTTTGGGTTTCCCTAATTTTTCTTGCATATTGGATTCTGTTATGTTAGATTGTTGTTGTTTTGTGTTTGATCATAGACCCAATTAGGGGATTTAGGATAAATCCCCTAAGGGCTCTATACCTCATTGTTGAAAGTAATAACCGTATGATATGATATGATTACATGATTATTTGGCTTTTTTTTATTTGTTTGCTATTATGTTGAAACTTTCCCTGGGGGTTTCGAACAACTCCGTTAGGGTCGTTTGATTCCCCAGATTTGTGATTTTTGGATCTGAAATGTGTTCCCAATTGTCTTTTTCTAAGTCGACCATTTTTTTTCTAAAATTTCCCTAAAATTACATAACTTATTTTTTTAAAGCTGTTTTACGAAGAAAATCACTTTTGGTGAAAACCTCAAACTATTTTTTTTTTAAAATTTTACTTTCGAAAAAAAAATTGAAAATGTGTACAATAGGGAGAAAAACGCATAAAATCGCAGGTAGACATAGAAGGGGGTTGACCGCCTTATTTCAGGCATAACTTGAGTTTTGTAAGTCGGTTTGAGATGCCATCAGCTGTGTTGGAAAGCTAATGCAATAATCTTTCTTTCTAAGTAGATAAATTGTGTCTAGGGGTGCTATAATAGTAGCAATTCACTGGTTTTAATACCAGAGGCGTTGTCAATTTGTATCATGCGTTAGTCATCATGTTTCAGGCATAACTTGAGTTTCATAATTTCATTTGGGATACCGTCAGTTGTGTTAGAAATATAATTTAATGATATTTTGAAATTGAAATTTTCATAATTTTTTTCATAAATATACAAATTTTTGCGCCATTTTAAAGTCAGGCAAAACATATTGCCCGATGCGAGAACCCGTTCATGTTGATTGATTAAACTGAACCGATTGGTGTATTAAGTCCTGAAATAAAAATCATATTATTAAAATAGATTCTCCAAGATTTCCAGAATATATTCATTTTCTTAATTCCGATCCGTTTGATATTTTAAATAATTATTCGAATATGATGTCTAACTAGTAGGAACACGATTTTGAGGCTGTTTGATGAGCTTATAGTTTTTATTGAGTAGTCTTGAGATGTTTAGAGTTATGAGAGTGTAATTAGTAGTTTGATATGTTTTATAGTTGCCTTCAAGCAACTCTGATAAGTTTGAGAGAGAGATTCGTCACCTTAGAGTTGTCAGAGTTATTATTTGAGTAACTTTGATATGTTTTAGAGTTGTGTTGGTATGTCTTAGTGTTGAGGGTTATTACCCTGTTGATGGTCTAACAAAAGTAATAATAGTGAATTAATATATGGATGAGTTTTTGAGACATTCTCGGGCGGTGATTTACGTGCGTTTTAGACTTTTCGATGTTTTAGACTTTTTTGGCTTTTCGAGTTTCGGGAATTTTTTGAAGCTTTTGAGTTCAGGAGCATTTCAGTGGTATTTTTGAGTATCTTGACGATAGAGTTCTTTTGGTGACCTTAAAGTAATTTTTGAGTAAATTGAGGAAGTTATCTGTCATTATCCTAGTAGAGTTATCACTCGTGAATTGTTTAAAACCTTTTTGAGTCATTTTGAAAAAAAGAGTTGAAAATTTTGAGAAATTATGAGTTTTTGTGAATTTTGAGAAATTAGAGAAATTATGAGTTTTTGAGAATTTTAAAAAACTATGAGTATTTGAGAGTTTTTTTTATAGAAAATATTAAGTTTTTGAGAAACTATGGGTCTTTGGGACTTTTTGAGTAATTTGATGAGTTGAGAATATTTCATAATAAAATAACTTTACCTTGTGAGATAAATAATTAACTTGTTTTGAAAATATATTTTGAGTATAGTAATCTAGAGAGGGATTATAGTGATGAATGGCCTTGAATGACGTTTTGAGTTAGTAATCCAGAGAGGGATTACAATGATGGTCTTGAATGGCGTTTTGAGTTAGTAATTTAGAGAGAGATTATAGTGATGTTCTTGAATGACATTTTGAGTTAGTAATCCAGAGAGGGATAATAATGATGGCCAAGTATGGCGAACTATAGGTTCGAGAGTGGAACTTTTTATGAATAATTGAGACTTGTGTTTGTTATGATTTTGAGATGATATTGATGTTACATGTTATGTTATTTGCGATCATGCATTCATGTATTTCGGAGATAGGTAGGAATTTAGTCCAGTGATGGCCTGGTTCAAAGAGGGACTATGACAGTCTCACATCCAGAAAGAGACATAATTTAGCGAGGAATAAGAGACATGGGAATTTTAATAAAATACCTTTGATCCCAATGATTTTGGTACCACATGCATATGAGATGAAGATAGTTGATATTGTTAGAACACATATTGCTGTTTAATATTATCTCTATGTTTTGATGATAACTCTAATGAAATTTTGTATTAAGAAAATATATACTCTAATTTTGTTCAAGTGTCTTGTGTTTCAGATATTAAAATAAATATCATTATGGAAGCAAAATGCATCTGAACAGCAAGTTACACAAAGCTCTGAAGCATCAGATGCAAGTCATCAGAAGACTCTGAGCGCTGCCAGAAGAAACTATGAAGCAGAAGCTACAGAAGCATCTGAAGCGTAGCTGAAGATTTTGTATGAAGAGTTTAAAGCATTGTTTTAGAAGACTCTGAATGTACTTTACGCTGTAAGAACAAAGGCTCTAAAAAACCAGTATGCTCTGATCAGATCACTCACGCTAAAGCACTATGGCTGCAACTCTGATATCATTGAATCTGATCTGAAGAACCAGAAGCACATCAGTGGATCTGATGTTGTTTACATTTTAAAAGATGTCAGCACGTGAATAGACTTGGTACTATTCTCAACGTCCTCTCCGACGGAACTATTCCTTTATTTGTGATAGACACAAGGATTCAGGTAAGAGGCATTTCTCTGAACATTCTACTTCTGAGAAAGGAAAAGTCACGTGAAGACAAAAGGCTACAGCTAGTCTATTTGCACGGTCTTCAAGCATTGGACTTTCAGCACTATAAAAGGACGTCTTCAACATCGCTTCAAAACTAACGAACTATTGAAAAACTCATTGAAATTATTCTCAACTCTCATACGATCATTCAAAGCTGAATAGTTTTATTTGTTCTTAAACTAAGTGCAAAAATCACAGTTTGTGATATAGCTTTTTAGAAGCATCTAAACACTTGTTTAGTTTACATTAATTTGTAAAAGGTTCCTTGAGAAGACCAAGTTGTGGTCAGAATTTCTTGAGAATACTAAGACAGTTGTTCTTAGTGGTTGACACTGTAATCTGTTTGAATATAGTGGATTAAGTCCTTGAGGAGAAAGGCAAATCACTCTTGATAGGGTGGACTGGATTAGTTGAGTTCAACGAACCAGGATAAAAATCATTGTGTTTTTATTGCCATATTTATTTCAAAACCCTTATTCAACCCCCCTTCTAAGTGTTTTTCTCACCTTCAGTTGGCATCAGAGCTCCGGTTCTGTTAGTGCTATCACTTCACCATGAACAGAAAAGATCCAGTTGAGAAAACTCTTGATATATTTTGGTTGATGCATTATGGCTGAAGCTTCAACATCCAACAACAACAGATATGAGGACAGAGATAGAATCAGCATTAAACCCCCTATGTTTGATGGGGAGAAGTTTGACTACTGGAAAGACAGGATTGATAGTTTCTTTCTAGGATATGATGCTGACCTTTGGGATTTAGTCATTGATGGCTATGTTCACCCCACTGATGGGGATGGCAAAAAGATAAACAGAAAATCTATGACTGAAGCTCAGAAGAAAGAATTCAGAAATCATCATAAAGCAAGAACCATACTACTAAATGCTATATCTCATACTGAGTATGAGAAGATTATTAACAGAGAAACAACATTTGGTATATTTGAATCTTTGAAGATGACTCATGAAGGGAATTCTCAAGTCAAGGAGACCAAGGCTCTGACGCTGATCCAAAAATATGAAGCCTTCAAAATGGAGGAATCAGAATCTGTAGAAGTTTTGTTCTCTAGATTCCAGATTCTCACAGCTGGCTTGAAAGTTCTGGACCAGGGTTACTCCACTGCATATTGTTGCACCCCAAAATTTGACCAACAATTATTTAGTCACTGAGTGTTTGAAAGTTGATATCTTCATCAGGCAGTTCAAGAGATCTTCAGAGGAATTGGTTGAAACCAGGGTTGTGTGCTTCATAGCTTGAGAGTTGTGGGTGCCCCTCAGATGATTCTGAGGCTTTGAGAGTGAAATTGATGTTTTGAGAAAGCTTATGAGATGTCTTGATAGCCATCATGAAGCCCAGAGAAGTCATTATGCAAGAATTCAGAGGATTCAACCATGAGTGGTAGAATTAGGGTTTTGACTGGGTCAACCCTAGGATAACTGAAGATTTGGAGAAGGTTGAGACTCAATCCAAGGGCCATGAGATCATGGAATGATGTATAGAGATGTTATAAAGATGATTCCTAGACCAACTCATCATGATTGAGGAGTTTGAGAAGTTTTGAGTTAGGGTTTCTGAGGATTGGCAGTGAAAAAACCCTAATTTGATCCCTATCTTCCAGGCAGTTTTATCTCTAGATGTGATTGATATCTCATCTTCCCCACAACATGAATGTTGTAGAGCTTGTTCTAAGCTTTAATTTGAGTGGTGGAAGTCCTTGATAGGAGTTACAGAGCTCAAGTTATGGTTTTGACAAATTACAGGTCAGCTGAGGTGTGTGAATCTGGGTCCTTGAAAGTCACCCAACTTGCAGACAACTTTTGCCCTAGTAGGATGATTCCTATGGTTTCTTGGTCAACATGAATGTTGAAGAGGATCTTCTTAGCTTTAATTTGAGTGGTAGAAGTCCTTGATTGGATTTGTGGAACTCAACTTATGGTTTGAACAAGGCAGGGGTATTTTGGTCATTTGTCAGTTATAGGTCATTTTAGCCAATGCCTAAAACTCCTATTTCCAAGCCTCAAATGGAAAAACTCAAAACAGGAAAGTTGCTCAAAATGTGATTTTAAGTCTAGAAAGAAGGTCACAAATTGTTGGAAAAGCTCATAGCACAAGATTACATGATTGGTCAAAAATGAACTAAAAATGGCTTATAACTTTGAAAAGTTGAAATTGAAAAGTGATTTGGGAGATCCACAAATCCAAAATAGGTCATCCAATATATCATTTTGATTGGAAAAACCATTTTGAGAACATTGGTTTAAGTAGAATTTTCATTTGAGGCTTAAAAAATGAGGTTCCTTTGGAAATTTATTACTTGAAAAAGAAGGCAATGATGAAAAACCCTACACAAGCCAAAAATGCACTTGATTTTCACTCATCCCTTCTCAATATCTCACATAAGGACATTTTAAGACAAAATTACAAGGCATGGCATATGAGATGAGATAACCATTATGGAATATCATGGAATTTTCAAGAAACTTCCATCACCCTTCTAGATGAATCTAGAAGCATCCAATCAATCAATATATAAAGAGTGCATTGTGGAGAGTCTAAGGTTGGTGAAACTTGAGCCAAGTCAGAGGAGAGAGAGAGATACATTGCCATTGGAGAGGTTTCTTCAAGTTGAAGCAACTTGAGTTTTCTTCCACTACAAGCCACCTCCTTCCATACAAGTGCATACAGAAGATATTCCACCATTAGTAGGGTATTGTTGAGAGGTTACAAGCTCTGGATCGTGCTCAGCATCACCTCATCTCATCTTCTTGACAGGTTTTTTCTTCACCTTATATCTCCTAAATTATGCAGTGTTAGTTAGTTTAATAGGTATAGAAATGATTCACTAGGGTAGAGGATCAATCCCTGAGAGTTACAGCCTGTTCCATGAGGTTCCATGGCAGGTGTATGATTCTTGAATCTTCAAGAATTAGTTGTTTAATGAGTTTTAATCAGCATGAATTGGTTTAGAATGGCAAGGGTAACATGTAGAGTACCTGTATACCATTAGACTGAAGTTTGATGAAGGTTGATAGCAGTTGAATATGGTTGTACCAAGATGTTGAAGTATTCTGTTAGAACAACCTAGGTCGAATCAGTGAAAACTACTCGTACCATTGTATTCTAGGCATTTAGTAGGGCATTTCTTGTTTTGGAATCGAGTCAAACCATGGCGTGTGGAGAGAGCTAGAGG
The DNA here is from genome assembly GCA_963859935.3 of Lathyrus sativus. Taxonomy (NCBI): domain Eukaryota; kingdom Viridiplantae; phylum Streptophyta; class Magnoliopsida; order Fabales; family Fabaceae; genus Lathyrus; species Lathyrus sativus. The sequence continues at coordinate 93,268,155 of OZ012737.1, forward strand.
AGCTCGAAGGTTTGATTGCATGGGGGAGGGTTTCTGCAAACCCTAGTCTGTTTGGAGAAGACGAAAGGAGAGCCATTGGATTGGTCTCTCATGTTGACAAATTCATTAGATCGTGTGGCCACGGTTAAGTCTGAGAAAAGAGAGGGAAAATTTGAATTCATCCCAAACGCTGCGTTTCATTAAACCAGCGCTGGGCCCAGAATTCTATCCCCACCCCCCTTATTGCTGGCCCATTTATTTTGAACTAGCGCGTGTGCTTGTTGCACCCCCCCTCCCTTAATTAATTTAATTATTTTATTTTTCTTCTTTTATTTTTTCTGTTTTGTAAAATTCATTAAAAATTGGAAATTAATTCTTTTTTAATTCTTTTTTTTTTTCTGATTAGATAAAAATGTGTAGAAAATTATAAAAATAAAAATGAGATTTTATTTTTAGGTTTAATATTTTTAATAGATTTTCCAAATAAATAGCTTTTAAATAGTCTTAATTTGGTATCTGATTTTGTAGGAATTGTTTGATGACCTTCCCTTAGGGTTTTTAGTCCATTCTTTTTTGTGCAATTAGATGATGAATCATAGTCCCCCATAGGATTTTTTCTAGATTTTTAGAATTAAATCTTGATTAGTTTAGTTAGGGTAGATTTAGGGTATCCTAATTAGGGTTTAAATTGTGTTTAGGTGATGAATCACTTTCTTTGAGCAAGTCTTGCCTTGATTTTTAGGTAGAGGCCTATGTAGATGTTGTGGGTAAGTGTTTAGGACCCTTGTGAATAATTGTTAGATTTTTCCCCATTGGTTTAGTATTTTTTAGGTATTTTCTGAAGTTGCCTATTGATTTTGTCCCCCTTGTGGTTATCTGTCCATCTCTGGGGCTTGTTCTGAGGAATTTGTTGAAGGGCTTGTGTTGCCTTGAGGATATTGATGGAGAGCATCACGAAGGGAAGATTGAAGATCAAGACTTAGAGACCCAGAGCTTGGCTTGTTCCCTGTCTGTGAGGTTTGAGATCCTGAAGTTTGAAGGAAGTTCATGGTACTTTCCTGAGGAAGGCACTATGAATGACTTTCATTCTTTCTTCTCACCTCTTTCTTAAGTATCCAATGATGTTGGAGCCAACTTGTGAGTTTAATTTCTCCTGAGGAGGAATGTAAACTGATCACATGTTGTTGAGCCACATGGGATACAACTCCTAAGTGGAAGCCTCCTAGTACTTTCCTGAGGAAGGTCCTATGGGTCTATTCACTTAGTTCCATTAGTTTATCTAGGACTTCTCAAGTATCCAATGATGTTGGAGCCAACTTGTGAGTTTAATTTCTCCTGAGGAGGAATGTAAACTGATCACAGTTGTTGAGCCACATGGGATACAATTCCTAAGTGGAAGCCTCCTAGTACTTTCCTGAGGAAGGTCCTATGGGTCTATTCACTTAGTTCCACTAGTTCAGATAGGATTTCCTAAATATCCAGTGATGTTGGAGCCTGCTTGTGAGTTTAATTTCTCCTGAGGAGGAATATAAACTGATCACAGTGGTTGAGCCACATAGGGTATGACTCCTGAGTATACACCTCCTAGTGTTCTCCTGAGGAAGACACTATGAGTCTGCTTACTTAGCTCCCTGTCTTTGGTAAGCTTGTTCTGAAGCTTGAAGGCTGGGAATGATTTCTCTTGTTTAGAGTTTTGCTTGAGCGCTTTGCTTAGATTTGATTAGGATTCTGTGTTAAGGTTAGGATTAGAGAGTAGGTGATTCTTTCTCATGTGTGTTTTGTTTGCTTGATGGCACTTCATTTCTTTTCATTGCTTGATAGCATGTTGTTTATTTTCAGTATGATTACTGTTATTTCACGACTGGCTTGAGGTCGAGACGAGCTTGTGGAGGCTGAAGCCCCACACACATTTCCTCCCTCACCTGCATTGCATGCATTTTACTGTTAAAGCTGATGCTTTTGTCTGTTTTGGTGTATCGTTGACATGATCCCTTAGGACTCTCATTTCCTCTGATGAGGATTTGATGATAGACTTTTAGGTTGAAACCTATGCATGACAACATCTAGGAGTTCCCTGTTTAAACCTCAACCATAGGATGAATCCATGGCATGATAACAGTAGGACTTGATAGTCTCCCTCCTAGTTGAGCCATTTTTTCCCGTAGTTTCCCGAACTACGTTTGCTCTGATCTTTCATGCCAGAAGAAAGTACGTAGGCATAGGATGCGACGTCCTAGCGAGCAACCTTCCCCGTCTTCCCCCGTAGTTAGCCGAACTACGTTGACTCTGATTTCTCATTCTCTGATGAGAATACGTAGGCATAAAGTGCGACGCTTTGCCGAGTCATTTTTCTTTTCTTTTTCAGCCAGCCTTGATAGGTAGATAGATTATAACCAACCCGTCCAAGTAAACAAACAAGCGAGGATCCCGTCGAGTACGACGGACGTGAGGGGTGCTAATACCTTCCCCTTGCGTAACCGACTCCCGAACCCAGACAATGGTTGCGATGACCTTGTCTTACCCTTTTTCGTCAGGTTTTTCCGATCGTTTCCTTTCCCGCTCTGAGGGATAAATAACGAAAGGTGGCGACTCTTCTGTCATGCCGGCACCTTATTTTCGCGCAAGCGACAGCTGGCGACTCTGCTGGGGACCGAACCCAGAATCTCTGGTTCTCCGGTTCCCTATGAGATTCAATCCTATCGTTTGTGTGTTTGCTTGTTGGGTTGCGTTTATTTATCGCATTTTTACTTCCCGCACTTTACTTCCCGCATTTTTCCGCATTTTATTTCCAGTTTGGTATGATTATCTGTGCTGCTGTGGGAGAGGGATGCTACTGTGAGTGAAAAGCCGGACCTGGGCTTGAGTACACACCTAGATATAGTTGCGGAGAAGTAGTAGACGAACATGTCTGCTGAGCAGGCACAGTTCCCTACGAAAATCTGCGCTCAGACGAGATTCTTGCAGAGGTGCTCCTTTCCGGTCCTGAGGATCTGAGGGGAGTCCAGACGTAAGGATTGTCGACTCTGGGGACCGATCATTTGGAAGTCAGCTAAGAGAGGCCTCTTCATGACTTGACGATGCCACTCCTTCTGGGAATCGTATTGTCACTCATGAATGTCTGTGACGCTGACAACCGCATAGGATGCCGTACCTTTGTCCGTGGATTAGGTCCATCATACCTGTGAGTGGGGTCGGGATATTGCAGGAAACTTTGACCTCCAGACTACCCGGTTTTCTTGACAGTGAATCAGTTATGTTGGGTTCTCAGTTGCAGAGATGTTCTTGATAGATCAAGGGTTTGATCCAAGGATTTTATCATCAGGTGTTCGTCTGTTCTTGACAGAGCAGGCTTTGATCAGTGTATTATTATCAGAAGTTTGTTCTGGACGGAGCAGATTTTTGAATGGGGTCTGAGGATCTCGTCAGCAGTTGTTATCTTGTTCTTGACAGGGCAGATTTTGAGTGGGGTTTGAAGATCTCATCAGCAGCTGTGTATTTGTTCTTGAGAGGGCAGATTTGTGATTTGGGGTCTGAAGGCTTCATCAACAGATATTCCTTGATCTTGCATCCGGGGTCTTTATTATCAGGTTTTCGTTCTTGTCAGAGCAGAATTTTGATCTCGATCCTACCAGATGGTTATTCACAGCAGATCAGATCAATGGTTTACACCGGGGTTTCCTTCTCATCGGCAACTGTTGACATCGAATCTCCACAGCAGCCACCCAGATATTGTTGCATACCTGCATTTTGCATTAGATTGCATAATCATTTCATTAGCGTGTGTCTGTGACAGGTACCGTTTCCCCGATCCAAGATCTCTTATTGTGTTACCGCAGCCTCTCTCAGGAAGACTGATGCGTATGAGTTCTCGATCCTTGATATGTCGAATCTGACTATTGCTATGTGAGATTACTGTTTCCATGATTGGGCCCATAGTCCTCTCCTTATTATTGTCAGCAGGTGCCAGGATCGGGGAAAATCTCTCAAGCACACAGACTCACGCGTGCATTTGCATGAAGCATTCTTGCATGACATACATTCTGTTGCTTTTCCTAACCTTTGATGTTGACAGGTTTTTTTCAGGTACTCAGGTTCCGAGTTGCTTTCGATCTCCAGGATTGATCAAAGATTCATCCACCGCTACTCAACTCGCGCCAATCAAACGAGAATCATGGACCAGGTACAGTCAGATGTTCAGGAGCTTCGTGAAAGGATGGATCGTTTTATGGAGCTGATGCAAGTAGTTGCGAACGGGCAAGACCAGCTTCGTACTTTGGTTCAACCTCTCATCTCCAGGGTTGACAGTAATGGAATACTTCACGGCGGGGCCGTACCCACTCCTCCTCAAGGGGATACTCCACAGAACGTTGTTCCTGCTGCCGGGGGCAACGGTAGTGCTAACGGCAATCTTATGACTAATCTCGGACTTAACGCGGCGGGCGCCGTCAATGGTGGTTTGGGAGCCAATGTTACCGTGGGGCCGGTCAACGGCAATGTTGGTGCAGGAAATATGGTGGTGCCTCAACCGTGGCTGGAGGACCATCAGGACGATATTTTCTCTCAGAGAGGTGTAGAGGCTGAGTTGACTGCTGAAGCTAGACTCAGGTTCAAGGCGCTGGAAGATAAAATGAGAGATATAGAAAATCAGAACACATTGGGCGTTGACATGTCCAAACTTGGGTTGATTGCTGACTTTAAAGTACCTCACAAGTTTAAGGTGCCTATCTTTGAGAAGTATAGAGGCACTACTTGTCCCCGTGTTCACCTCCGATCTTATTACAGGAAGATGTCCGCTTATTCTGATGATGAGAAGTTGCTGATGCACTTCTTTCAGGATAGTCTTTCTGGCCCATCGCTTGAATGGTATATGGGTTTGGAACCCGCTGCTGTGCGCACGTGGAAAGATCTCGCTGAAGCGTTTGTCCTCCACTATCAGTATAATAGCGACTTGGCTCCCAACCGAGTTCAGCTTCAGAATCTCTCGCAGCGGAGCAATGAAAGCTTCAAGGAGTACGCCCAGCGGTGGCGTGAATTGGCTGCTCGGGTTCAACCGCCGATGGTTGAGCGTGAGTTGGTACAGATGTTCGTGGCTACACTTCCCGCAGTCTATTATGAGAAGCTGATTAGTGGCATGTCCGGAACATTCTCGGCTCTTATCACTTTGGGCGAGCATGTTGAAAATGGTATAAAGATCGGAAAGATTCAAGGCGAATCATCCTCATCTGGAGGAGCTAGCAAGAAACCTTATACTGGCAAGCGTCGAGAGGGCGATGCCAGTGCTGTCACCAATGCTAGGAGAAAGGGCAAGGGCCCTCAGTCTCAGATCGCTAGCATAAACATCCCAGCTGCTCCCCCGCAGCCGCAGCAGCAGCCTCAGCAACAGAATAATCCGGGATATAAGAGATATCAGAATCGGGGTCCCCTCGCAAATCGTCAGTTTGAAACTCCCCCTATGACATATGCGCAGCTTCTGCAGACGCTGCTTCAGCTCCAATTAGTTCAGAAGAGGACGCTGGCTCCCTTGACAGGGGCACCACCACCAGGGTACGATGCTAATGCTACTTGTGAATTTCATTCTGGGGCACCAGGCCATACAATTGAAAATTGCAAAGCTTTTAAGCACAAAGTCCAGGACTTGGTCGACGCCAAGGTGATCAACTTTTCTGACAACGTGCCCAACGTCACCAAAAATCCAATGCCTCATCATAAGGGGGGCGGAGTGAATGCTGTTATCACTGAAGAGAGTTCAGACTTGCTGACTGATGTCAGAGATTTGAAGACGCCGTTGAGTTTTGTTAAAGCCAAGTTGCTGAAGAGAGGCTTCTTTCCCGGGTGTGGAGAATTTTGTATGGCATGTGCTACACTTCCTGATGGGTGTGAGCAGTTGAGCGAAGGTATCCAGAGTCTGATGACCGAGGGTATTTTGCAATTCAGTCGAAGCGTTGAGAATGCGTCCGGGGAAGTTGTGTTGAAGCAGGCGGACGAAGTTGCTACTATTACCATTCCTCGCCACCCCATCACTATCTCTGCACCTCGTCCGCCTACTATTACCATCACCAGGGCTGGACCAATCCCGTTCGAGAGTACCAATGCCGTTCCATGGCATTATGGTGCCGAGGTTTATTGTAATGGTCAGAAGGTAGAGATTGAGCCGTCCAGATCGACTGCGCAGAATCTTGCTGAGGCCAGTGGTATCACCAGAAGTGGCAGAGTATTCGCGCCGGCGGAGGTCGCCGCAGAGAAAGTAGTCCGGGCTGACGCTGCGGACAAGGGCAAAGGTAAAGCTGTTGAAGAGGTTCCTGCGGGGGCAGAGAAAGACTTGTTGGTTAAAGATGCTGAAGAGTTCATGCGACTGATCAGGAAAAGTGACTACAAGATTGTAGATCATCTTCACCAGACTCCGTCAAAGATCTCGATTCTTAACCTGTTGCTGTGTTCCGAAGCGCACCGCAACGCGTTGCTGAAAGTATTGAATGCTGCATACGTGCCGCAGGAGATATCAGTTAATCAACTTGAGGAAGTAGTAGCCCATGTCAACGCTGGTAATGGGCTGGGATTTACAGACCTGGAGCTGACGCCCAAGGGAAGGGATCACAACAATGCCTTGCACGTCTCGATAGAGTGCAGAGGCACGATTATGTCACATGTCCTAGTAGATACAGGCTCCTCGCTTAACGTGCTTCCGAAGAAGGCACTGATGAAGTTGGATACCCGGGGACTGCTGTGCACGCCCAGTGATCTGGTCGTGAAGGCCTTTGACGGAACCAAGCGCCACGTCTTCGGAGAATTGACCCTGCCAATTCAAGTTGGACCAGAGACGTTTAATGCGGTGTTCTATATTATGGATATCATGCCCGCCTATAGTTGCCTCTTAGGTCGGCCATGGATCCATTCTGCTGGTGCCGTGACGTCCACGCTGCATCAGAAGCTTAAATATGCTGTTGGGGGCAGCATAGTGACAGTCTGTGGAGAGGAGGACATCATGGTAAGCCACCTGTCGTCCTTTAAGTATGTCGAAATGGATGGCGAGATCCATGAGACTCTTTGCCAGGCTTTTGAAACCGTCAGGGTGAAGGAGGTAGCTCCCGTTGCTACAGAGAGGCCAGAGATGAATCTCTCCTCATTCAAGGAAGCTAGGGCTGTTGTAGAAGCTGGTTCCACCCCAGGCTGGGGGCATGTCTTGGATATACCATTCAAACAGGATAAGTTTGGATTGGGATATTCTCCTGAAGCTGAAGCTTCATCTTCTTCTGGTAGCTCATCTCGTGGGAAAGGGCCGATCCTATTCACCAAGGGAGGAGTAATCTTCGAGAGCATCAACGCTACGTCGGAGGACAGCGGGGACAGCGATTGTGATCTTGATGCCTGGATTCAACCGAGCAAGCCAGGCGAGCGCCTTCACAACTGGACCATCAAGGAGATTATCGAGCTGACAAGTGAAGAGTAATGATTTGCTTTTTACAATCTTTGTACAACCCTATGTCCTGCCCGGGGCATAGTGGTTTTACTGTCAGGGCCTTGTTGGATTATGTGTATGCATTTTGTTAATAAATAAAAGGCGTTTTCTTCGTAATCAAATGTTGTGTTCTCTGTTATTCATATTTTTTGTTTGTTTTGAAAAACAGCAAAATGGCAACGAGGTTCGTGCTAACCTGCATATTCTTGCTTTAAACTTAACCCTTGTTATTGCAGGATCCACGTAACAGACGACATCGACTCTGGACCCTCTACGGCTCACTACGACTTTGATTGCCCGATCTATCAAGCCGAGGATGAGATTGATGAAGACGAAGACCTTCCGGAAGAGTTGGCCCGCTTGTTGAGACAAGAGGAGAAGGTTATTCTGCCTCATGAGGAGGATATCGAAATCATAAATCTGGGTTCTGAAGAGCTTATCAGGAATGTCAGAGTTGGGGCTGCGCTGCAGAATGATGTCAAGCATAGACTGGTCGAGATGCTTCGAGAGTATAGTGACGTCTTTGCTTGGTCGTATGAGGATATGCCCGGACTTGACACAGATATCGTGGTTCATAGCTTGCCGTTGCGAGAAGATTGCCCTCCAGTCAAGCAGAAGCTCAGGAGGACGAGACCAGACATGGCTGTAAAAATCAAAGAAGAAGTCCAGAAGCAGTTGGACGCAGGATTTCTAGCCGTTACCACTTACCCTCCGTGGGTCGCCAACATAGTGCCTGTACCGAAGAAGGACGGTAAGGTACGCATGTGCGTCGATTATCGGGATTTGAACAGGGCGAGCCCTAAGGACGATTTCCCGTTGCCTCATATCGATGTGTTGGTCGACAATACAGCCCAATTTTCCGTGTTTTCGTTCATGGATGGCTTCTCCGGTTACAATCAGATTAAGATGGCGCCGGAGGACATGGAGAAAACGACGTTTATTACCCCCTGGGGCACATTCTGCTATAAGGTAATGCCCTTCGGTCTGAAGAACGCAGGGGCCACTTACCAGCGAGCAATGGTAACTTTGTTTCATGATATGATTCATCATGAGATCGAGGTCTATGTTGATGACATGATTGCAAAATCCCAAACGGAGGAGGAGCATCTGGTCAATTTGCTGAAGCTGTTTGAAAGGCTTAGGAAGTTCAGGCTGAGGCTGAATCCTAACAAGTGCACTTTCGGAGTGCGGTCCGGAAAGTTATTGGGGTTTATCGTTAGTGAACGAGGTATTGAAGTTGATCCTGCAAAGATAAAAGCTATCCAAGAAATGCCAGCGCCGAAAACAGAGAAAGAAGTTCGTGGTTTCCTGGGCCGAATAAACTACATTGCAAGGTTTATCTCTCAGCTCACGGCCACTTGCGAACCAATGTTCAAGTTGTTAAAGAAAAATCAGGCGATTACTTGGAATGAGGATTGCCAGAGGGCATTCGATAAGATAAAGCAGTATCTTCAAGAACCTCCAATCTTGATACCCCCAGTGGCTGGACGGCCATTAATCATGTACCTGACGGTTCTGGAGAATAGTATGGGGTGTGTTCTCGGTCAGCACGACGAGACGGGCAGAAAGGAGCATGCCATTTATTATTTGAGTAAAAAGTTCACTGAGTGTGAATCTCGATACTCGATGCTGGAGAAGACGTGTTGTGCATTAGCTTGGGCCGCCAAACGTCTACGACAGTATATGCTCAACCACACCACTATGCTAATTTCGAAGATGGATCCGATCAAGTACGTCTTCGAAAAGCAGGCTCTTTCGGGCAGGATTGCCAGATGGCAGATGGTGTTAACCGAATATGATATTCAGTACGTCTCTCAGAAAGCCATCAAGGGAAGCGTATTGTCTGATTACCTTGCCGAGCAGCCGATCGAAGACTATCAGCCAATGAAGTTCGAGTTACCTGACGAGGACATTATGTTTCTCAAAGCAAGGGATTGCGATGAGCCCTTGCCCGATGAGGGGCCGGATAGGAAGTCTCAGTGGAAGTTGATATTCGACGGAGCGGTCAATTCCTATGGAAGTGGTATCGGGGCTATCATCACGACTCCTCACGGATCCCACATCCCGTTTACTGCGAGACTGACGTTTCCAGTTACCAACAACGAAGCCGAGTATGAAGCATGTATTATGGGTCTAGAAGAGGCAATTGATTTGAGAATCAAGAATATAGACATATATGGTGACTCAGCGCTTGTAATCAATCAGATCAAAGGGGAGTGGGAAACTCGTCAAGCAAATCTAGTGCCGTACATGAATTATGCCAGGAGGCTGCTTCCGTTCTTCGACCGAGTAGAACTTCATCATGTACCCCGGGCTGAAAATCAAATGGCTGATGCTTTAGCCACGTTGGCTTCAATGTATAAGGTCAATCTTTGGAATGAAGCTCCAAGCATTGTTCTTTCGCGTCTTGACAGACCAGCATATATGTTCGCAATCGAGGATGCCACTGACGGCAAGCCATGGTTCCACGACATTCAGACCTTCCTTATGACTAAGGAGTATCCTGTGGGTGCGTCAACCCAGGATAAGAAGACTCTGAGGAGGCTGTCTGGAAACTTTTACCTCAATCCTGATGGAGTGCTGTATAAGAGAAACCACGATCTCGTGCTACTCAGATGTGTAGATGAGAAAGAGGCAAGTATGCTCATGGAAGAAGTCCATGAGGGCACATTTGGTACGCACGCCGGCGGGCATGCCATGACGAGAAAGATCCTGAGAGCAGGATATTACTGGTTGACTATGGAGTCGGATTGCTTCAGATTCGCGAAGAAATGTCATAAATGCCAGATTTATGCTGATAAAGTTCATGTGCCGCCATGCCCATTGAATGTCATGTCCTCCCCTTGGCCGTTCTCCATGTGGGGCATTGACATGATAGGCAAGATCGAGCCCACTGCATCCAATGGTCATCGTTTCATTCTGGTAGCTATCGACTACTTCACCAAGTGGGTGGAGGCAGCCTCGTACGCTAATGTGACCAAGCAGGTGGTGGCTAAGTTCATAAAGAGGGACATCATCTGTCGCTATGGAATTCCCGAGCGGATCATTACTGACAATGGTTCGAATTTGAATAATAAGATGATGAAGGAGCTGTGCCAGAGCTTCAAGATTGAACACCGCAACTCATCTCCTTACCGGCCGAAAATGAATGGCGCCGTTGAAGCGGCCAACAAGAACATAAAGAAGATTGTTCAGAAGATGGTTGTGACGTATAGAGATTGGCACGAGATGCTGCCGTTTGCCTTGCACGGTTATCGTACGACGGTGCGTACGTCGACCGGGGCAACTCCTTTCTCCTTGGTGTACGGTATGGAAGCTGTCCTACCGCTAGAGGTGGAGATTCCCTCTTTGCGAGTTTTGGTTGATGTGAAACTTGATGAGGCAGAATGGGTGACGAGTCGCCTGAACCAGCTCAGCCTGATGGACGAGAAGAGATTAGCATCGATTGCATTTGGTCGCCTGTACCAAAGCCGAATGAAGAAAGCTTATGATAAGAGGGTGCGTCCCAGAAGCTTTCAGACGGGAGATCTCGTCCTGAAGAAGATTCTTCCGCCACACTCCGATCACCGGGGCAAGTGGACTCCAAATTACGAAGGGCCGTATGTCGTCAGCAAGGTTTTCTCAGGAGGAGCTTTGTTGTTATCCACGATGGATGGTGAAGATTTTGCATCCCCGGTGAACGCGGACGCAGTTAAAAAATACTTTGCTTGAAAGCGACCCGCTGGACAAAAAAGAAAGAGTCCAGGCAAAAAAGGGGCATCCCGGCGAACCAAAAACAGAATAAAAGGTTCGGGCAAAAATTAGGGATATATTGAAAAAATGTACACCCGCGAAGTCGAAAACCTACACTGGGCGGCTTCGGCAAAAAAGGGTATCCCGGTGAACTGAAAACCCTGAAGGGCGGTTCACGCAAAAGTTAGGGATTTAAATAAGCAAATGACTGCGTTCCGCGTATGGACTTTCATTGTTTAGTGGTTCGGAAGACCTGAGGGCCGTTTATCTGAATCAATCTCTTCCAAAGCTGAAGCATCGGAGAAGTATCGAAGTCGAGTGGGTCTTAGAGGGATCAACTCATGGTGTTCGTCTACGCCTCGATTGCCGACATTTGTATATACTGATGTATATTTATGTTTTCTTTTTGCGCGGCTTCCTCATTCCAGGAGCTTGCCTCTGTTGTAAAACATTTTTGCCCATTCAGGGGTTCATCATCAATAAAATGCACATTATTCAGCAATTCTACTTGTCTGTTTAGCATTTACCTGTTTTGTTTGCGAATGATAACGCCGATATGTTTTTGATAAAATGCGCATACATAAACTTGCGGGCCTAAGCCCATTGATTGTTGAAACAATTAACTAACTAAACATTGTCACAAGATAATAACCCTGATAGGCCCCTTTGAGGAGGGTATCTTGTCTGTTTGTTTGTGTTGTTGCAGGTGTAGCACCTCGCCAGAAGATGTGTCGTGCGTATCCCCGAAGCAGGATGAGTCCTCCTTCTCCAGCAGAGTTCAGTAGGCTCTTCTCCGCAGAATCAGAATCAGAATAGTGAGCATTGATATGTCTTCCCCATGCAGAGATGATTCTCTTCCCCCAAGCAGACGCATCCTGAAGGAATGTCACCTCATCAGCTGAGCCAAGCACCGAAGAATGATGTCGTCTTCCCCAGCACCGGGTCACAAGTGCAGATTTCAGAGAAATGTTCGGGTGCTGAAGCTCGGGTTTCCCCAGTAAAGTCTCCAGCGGAATTGAGATTCCTCACCAGAATCAGGCTCTCTCCTGAAGTTCGATGATTCCTTCTTCCCCAGTAGAGTGTGGGAATGGCTGATGTTGTATTCCCTTGCAGAGTTGTACTCTCCCCCGAAGTCAGATGATTCTTTCTTCCCCAGTGGAATCGAATTCCTCATCAGAGTCGCACTCTCCAGTGAAGTAGAATGATTTCTATCCCCGGCTGAGTCCGCAGAAAAGCAGAATCCTTGGAGGTTGATCAGATCATGATCAATTTTCCCCAGCAGAGCATGGGGCAGCTAATGCTGTGTTTCCCCAGAATCGATCCTCTCCAGCGAAGCAGAATGATTTCTCCTTCCCCAGCCGAGTTTGCAGATGTCCAAGAGAGCCGAATCCGTGGGAGTTGATCAGATCATGATTGGTTTTTCCCCAGTGGAGTGTTGAGCAGCTGAAGTTGGTTCCCCACAGAATGGTCATCCCCAGAGGAGTGGCTGAGACGGCCGCGCAGTTCATTCTCGCAATGGATATCAGCAGATCCAAGTTCTCGTAGAGCTTCATCCCCTGCAGCAGTCAGCTGAAGTTGTTCCCCTGCAGCAGTTCGCGGAAGATCAGTTCCCCAGACAGAGCCTGATTGATATTGGCGTGTTCACATTCTCCTCAGCAGGACGATTCCTCTATCTGAGCGGTTCTTCCTCCTTGACAGGAGGATTTCCTCCCCTTCGGCATTTATTTTGCTGATGGGATCGCATCATTGTGCATGATTGCATAGCATTGTGCATGATTGCATAGCATTGTGCATGACTGCACAGCATTTAAACGTTGCAATAGCATTGTGCATAATTGCATGGCATTTAGCATAACCGCATATCATTCCCATGTGGGGCATAGTGCAGAAGCATACGCATCATGAGCATGATCTAGGTCATCATCATCCTTGTTGAACAGGTGTATCCCCAAAAGACCGGTTGCTCAGGACGATTCTTGATGTTCTCCCCAGCAAGGTTGTTTTCTTAGATGATTCTAAAGACCCCGGTGTAATCCCCGCAGTTCGCTCGCTCAAGATGATTTTTGAGATCCCCAGCGAAGTCTTCAGTCCGAGACGATTCTTGAATCCCTCAGCAGGGCCGTTTGCTTAAGATGATTCTAAAGACCCCAGTACAGCTTCCCGAGTTGTTTGCTCAGTATGATACTTGAGCTCCCCAATAGCACCCCAGCAAGAGTTGCCCAGGAAGATTCCTGGAATACCCAGCAAAATAAAAGTCCCCAGAAAGGTTATCAGTTCAGGATGATTCTTGAAGGTGCCCGACGGAGTTGTTTGTTCGAGGTGATTCTTGAAGCCCTTAGCAGCGTGATATGTCTGCTCCAACAGTGATGGCTAATCTAAAGATTGGTTTCGTAAACGCCTGAAGGTGATATCAGAATGTTCTTGCGGATTCGGATTTCCGTGTTGATGAATCAACGTGTGTCTGAGGACAAGGTTCCAAAGCTTGTGTATGCAAGGTGATCCGTGTTGGTCTGAAGACCAAGTCGGTCGTCCTGAGGTGATGATTGATTGCGATCAAGTGGATAGTGTTTCTTCTGACTGAAGTCGAAGATGTTTCTCCAGCTGAAGCGGAGTTTTGCCTGAAGGCGAAGTGTTCGAATCCCCGTAGAGTCGTGAATGGCTCAGGATACCATTTCTCTGACCGAGGTCATAGATTTCCCAAGCTGAAGCGAAGGTGCCTGAAGGCAAGGTTGTCCCCAAGGTCATGAATGACCTAGGATTCATTGTTCGGACTGAAGGCCGAAATATATCCCTGACTGAAGTCTCGGATGCTCTATAGCAGAGGCGGAGTTGCCTGAAGGCAGGTCCCTGTATCCTTGAAGGCCAAGGACCATTTCTTTAGACTGAAGTCAAAGATACCTCCTGCAGAGTTGCCATCCTTGAAGGCCAAGGATGCTTATTTTCAGAAGTACTTGAAGGTTCTTTCTAGCTGAAGCTGGAAGTGGCCAGGGGCCAGGGTTTCATATATATTTAGTGTCGAAGTTCTACGGCAGGCAGTGTGCAGCAGTATTCCGATGTTCGTTATGGTTCTGAGGGTGAACCCCAGATCAGAGTGTGCTCGGTTAAGTCTCTCATTCCCAGCAGAGTAGGCAAGTGTACTTTACCAGGGGTGAACCCCAGGTCAGATTTGTTCAGTATGGTGTTTTGTTCGACGGCGAGGTTGAATGTTTGCTTTGACGGCGAGGTCAGATTATGATTTGTCCGATGGCAATGTCAGACTCTTTAATCCCCAGTAGATATGATGTTTGTACGACGGCGATGTCGAGTGTCTCTCAGAGCGATGTTTGTTTCCGACGGCGATGTCAGATTCAGTTCTCCAGCGGCGAGGTTGGGTGTTGTGGTTGTCTGAAGGCAACGTCAGAAGAAGTTAATGTGAATAACTGACAGTGATGTCAGGTCGGTATTTCTCCAGCTAGTTGTTGAGCGGCTAGTGTTGCAGTATTCAAAGATTTGTTCCCCGCAGAGTTCCGTGTGCTTGTGCAGTTGGCAAATTTTCGGGTTTACCGGTATTCAACCGCCTCGTACCTTGATTGGGTGAGAGCCGTTCGCTCCTCACCCAGTCAGGTTCAAGCCGTTTGAATAGGGGCAGCTGTTGCACCCCAAAATTTGACCAACAATTATTTAGTCACTGAGTGTTTGAAAGTTGATATCTTCATCAGGCAGTTCAAGAGATCTTCAGAGGAATTGGTTGAAACCAGGGTTGTGTGCTTCATAGCTTGAGAGTTGTGGGTGCCCCTCAGATGATTCTGAGGCTTTGAGAGTGAAATTGATGTTTTGAGAAAGCTTATGAGATGTCTTGATAGCCATCATGAAGCCCAGAGAAGTCATTATGCAAGAATTCAGAGGATTCAACCATGAGTGGTAGAATTAGGGTTTTGACTGGGTCAACCCTAGGATAACTGAAGATTTGGAGAAGGTTGAGACTCAATCCAAGGGCCATGAGATCATGGAATGATGTATAGAGATGTTATAAAGATGATTCCTAGACCAACTCATCATGATTGAGGAGTTTGAGAAGTTTTGAGTTAGGGTTTCTGAGGATTGGCAGTGAAAAAACCCTAATTTGATCCCTATCTTCCAGGCAGTTTTAGCTCTAGATGTGATTGATATCTCATCTTCCCCACAACATGAATGTTGTAGAGCTTGTTCTAAGCTTTAATTTGAGTGGTGGAAGTCCTTGATAGGAGTTACAGAGCTCAAGTTATGGTTTTGACAAATTACAGGTCAGCTGAGGTGTGTGAATCTGGGTCCTTGAAAGTCACCCAACTTGCAGACAACTTTTGCCCTAGTAGGATGATTCCTATGGTTTCTTGGTCAACATGAATGTTGAAGAGGATCTTCTTAGCTTTAATTTGAGTGGTAGAAGTCCTTGATTGGATTTGTGGAACTCAACTTATGGTTTGAACAAGGCAGGGGTATTTTGGTCATTTGTCAGTTATAGGTCATTTTAGCCAATGCCTAAAACTCCTATTTCCAAGCCTCAAATGGAAAAACTCAAAACATGAAAGTTGCTCAAAATGTGATTTTAAGTCTAGAAAGAAGGTCACAAATTGTTGGAAAAGCTCATAGCACAAGATTACATGATTGGTCAAAAATGAACTAAAAATGGCTTATAACTTTGAAAAGTTGAAATTGAAAAGTGATTTGGGAGATCCACAAATCCAAAATAGGTCATCCAATATATCATTTTGATTGGAAAAACCATTTTGAGAACATTGGTTTAAGTAGAATTTTCATTTGAGGCTTAAAAAATGAGGTTCCTTTGGAAATTTATTACTTGAAAAAGAAGGCAATGATGAAAAACCCTACACAAGCCAAAAATGCACTTGATTTTCACTCATCCCTTCTCAATATCTCACATAAGGACATTTTAAGACAAAATTACAAGGCATGGCATATGAGATGAGATAACCATTATGGAATATCATGGAATTTTCAAGAAACTTCCATCACCCTTCTAGATGAATCTAGAAGCATCCAATCAATCAATATATAAAGAGTGCATTGTGGAGAGTCTAAGGTTGGTGAAACTTGAGCCAAGTCAGAGGAGAGAGAGAGATACATTGCCATTGGAGAGGTTTCTTCAAGTTGAAGCAACTTGAGTTTTCTTCCACTACAAGCCACCTCCTTCCATACAAGTGCATACAGAAGATATTCCACCATTAGTAGGGTATTGTTGAGAGGTTACAAGCTCTGGATCGTGCTCAGCATCACCTCATCTCATCTTCTTGACAGGTTTTTTCTTCACCTTATATCTCCTAAATTATGCAGTGTTAGTTAGTTTAATAGGTATAGAAATGATTCACTAGGGTAGAGGATCAATCCCTGAGAGTTACAGCCTGTTCCATGAGGTTCCATGGCAGGTGTATGATTCTTGAATCTTCAAGAATTAGTTGTTTAATGAGTTTTAATCAGCATGAATTGGTTTAGAATAGCAAGGGTAACATGTAGAGTACCTGTATACCATTAGACTGAAGTTTGATGAAGGTTGATAGCAGTTGAATATGGTTGTACCAAGATGTTGAAGTATTCTGTTAGAACAACCTAGGTCGAATCAGTGAAAACTACTCGTACCATTGTATTCTAGGCATTTAGTAGGGCATTTCTTGTTTTGGAATCGAGTCAAACCATGGCGTGTGGAGAGAGCTAGAGGAGCTCGAAGGTTTGATTGCATGGGGGAGGGTTTCTGCAAACCCTAGTCTGTTTGGAGAAGACGAAAGGAGAGCCATTGGATTGGTCTCTCATGTTGACAAATTCATTAGATCGTGTGGCCACGGTTAAGTCTGAGAAAAGAGAGGGAAAATTTGAATTCATCCCAAACGCTGCGTTTCATTAAACCAGCGCTGGGCCCAGAATTCTATCCCCACCCCCCTTATTGCTGGCCCATTTATTTTGAACTAGCGCGTGTGCTTGTTGCACCCCCCCTCCCTTAATTAATTTAATTATTTTATTTTTCTTCTTTTATTTTTTCTGTTTTGTAAAATTCATTAAAAATTGGAAATTAATTCTTTTTTAATTCTTCTTTGTTTTCTGATTAGATAAAAATGTGTAGAAAATTATAAAAATAAAAATGAGATTTTATTTTTAGGTTTAATATTTTTAATAGATTTTCCAAATAAATAGCTTTTAAATAGTCTTAATTTGGTATCTGATTTTGTAGGAATTGTTTGATGACCTTCCCTTAGGGTTTTTAGTCCATTCTTTTTTGTGCAATTAGATGATGAATCATAGTCCCCCATAGGATTTTTTCTAGATTTTTAGAATTAAATCTTGATTAGTTTAGTTAGGGTAGATTTAGGGTATCCTAATTAGGGTTTAAATTGTGTTTAGGTGATGAATCACTTTCTTTGAGCAAGTCTTGCCTTGATTTTTAGGTAGAGGCCTATGTAGATGTTGTGGGTAAGTGTTTAGGACCCTTGTGAATAATTGTTAGATTTTTCACCATTGGTTTAGTATTTTTTAGGTATTTTCTGAAGTTGCCTATTGATTTTGTCCCCCTTGTGGTTATCTGTCCATCTCTGGGGCTTGTTCTGAGGAATTTGTTGAAGGGCTTGTGTTGCCTTGAGGATATTGATGGAGAGCATCACGAAGGGAAGATTGAAGATCAAGACTTAGAGACCCAGAGCTTGGCTTGTTCCCTGTCTGTGAGGTTTGAGATCCTGAAGTTTGAAGGAAGTTCATGGTACTTTCCTGAGGAAGGCACTATGAATGACTTTCATTCTTTCTTCTCACCTCTTTCTTAAGTATCCAATGATGTTGGAGCCAACTTGTGAGTTTAATTTCTCCTGAGGAGGAATGTAAACTGATCACATGTTGTTGAGCCACATGGGATACAACTCCTAAGTGGAAGCCTCCTAGTACTTTCCTGAGGAAGGTCCTATGGGTCTATTCACTTAGTTCCATTAGTTTATCTAGGACTTCTCAAGTATCCAATGATGTTGGAGCCAACTTGTGAGTTTAATTTCTCCTGAGGAGGAATGTAAACTGATCACAGTTGTTGAGCCACATGGGATACAATTCCTAAGTGGAAGCCTCCTAGTACTTTCCTGAGGAAGGTCCTATGGGTCTATTCACTTAGTTCCACTAGTTCAGATAGGATTTCCTAAATATCCAGTGATGTTGGAGCCTGCTTGTGAGTTTAATTTCTCCTGAGGAGGAATATAAACTGATCACAGTGGTTGAGCCACATAGGGTATGACTCCTGAGTATACACCTCCTAGTGTTCTCCTGAGGAAGACACTATGAGTCTGCTTACTTAGCTCCCTGTCTTTGGTAAGCTTGTTCTGAAGCTTGAAGGCTGGGAATGATTTCTCTTGTTTAGAGTTTTGCTTGAGAGCTTTGCTTAGATTTGATTAGGATTCTGTGTTAAGGTTAGGATTAGAGAGTAGGTGATTCTTTCTCATGTGTGTTTTGTTTGCCTGATGGCACTTCATTTCTTTTCATTGCTTGATAGCATGTTGTTTATTTTCAGTATGATTACTGTTATTTCACGACTGGCTTGAGGTCGAGACGAGCTTGTGGAGGCTGAAGCCCCACACACATTTCCTCCCTCACCTGCATTGCATGCATTTTACTGTTAAAGCTGATGCTTTTGTCTGTTTTGGTGTATCGTTGACATGATCCCTTAGGACTCTCATTTCCTCTGATGAGGATTTGATGATAGACTTTTAGGTTGAAACCTATGCATGACAACATCTAGGAGTTCCCTGTTTAAACCTCAACCATAGGATGAATCCATGGCATGATAACAGTAGGACTTGATAGTCTCCCTCCTAGTTGAGCCATTTTTTCCCGTAGTTTCCCGAACTACGTTTGCTCTGATCTTTCATGCCAGATGAAAGTACGTAGGCATAGGATGCGACGTCCTAGCGAGCAACCTTCCCCGTCTTCCCCCGTAGTTAGCCGAACTACGTTGACTCTGATTTCTCATTCTCTGATGAGAATACGTAGGCATAAAGTGCGACGCTTTGCCGAGTCATTTTTCTTTTCTTTTTCAGCCAGCCTTGATAGGTAGATAGATTATAACCAACCCGTCCAAGTAAACAAACAAGCGAGGATCCCGTCGAGTACGACGGACGTGAGGGGTGCTAATACCTTCCCCTTGCGTAACCGACTCCCGAACCCAGACAATGGTTGCGATGACCTTGTCTTACCCTTTTTCGTCAGGTTTTTCCGATCGTTTCCTTTCCCGCTCTGAGGGATAAATAACGAAAGGTGGCGACTCTTCTGTCATGCCGGCACCTTATTTTCGCGCAAGCGACACATATCATGTTAAGAAGATCATCAGAAGTTTGCCAATCATATGGAGACCAATGGTCACTGCTCTGAAGCTAGCTAAGGATCTGAACAAGATCACGTTGGAGGAACTGATCAGCTCTCTGAGGAGTCATGAGATTGAACTAGAAGAAGACGAACCCCAAAAAAAATGTAAGTCTGTTGCTTTAAAGTCTAACAAATCTGCCAAAGCTTTGCAGGTTTTAGAAGAAAGTTCTGAAGAATCTTCTTCTTCTGAAGAATCTTCTTCTTCTGAAGAAGATGAATTGTCCCTGCTGTCCAGAAGGATCAACAAACTCTGGAAGCATAAACAGAAGTTCAAGAACTTCTAGAAACCAGATCAACGTAAAGAGTCTTATGGACACAGAAGATCTGGGAAGAAAGAGGTTGTCTGCTATGAATGCAAGGAACCTGGGCACTACAAGAATGAATTCCCAAAGCTTCAGAAGGAGAAGCCAAGAAGGAAGCCTGATCATAAAAAGAAAGTTCTGATGGCAATCTGTGATGATTCAGATGCATCTGAATCTTCATCAGACTCAGATGAAGAATGTGCAAACATGGCACTCATGGTTGACGTAGAAGACCATGCAGAATCATCTGGATCAGAATCAGAATCAGAATCAGATTCTGAGGAGGTATTTTCTGAACTTTCTAGAGCAGAGCTTATTGAGAGTTTATCAGAAATGTTAGAAAACTATAGTAAGATTAAGCTCAAGTACAAGAAGCTTGAAAGCAATCTTGTATCGGAGAATGATCTTCTGAAATCAAAAGTTGTTGAGCTCTAAGCAAACAATTTAAAAATTAAAAATGAATTAGAAAAAGCTCAACAAGATTCTGAAGTTGAAACTAAGTCTAAATCTAAAAACATTTTAGAAGAATATTACTATAGTTTTCAGAGATTTCTGGAAAGAAGCCTAGAGAGAAGCAAGATGGCTTCAATGATCTATGGTGTTAGCAGAAATAACAGGAAGGATATTGGATATGAATCTTCTTCTGAGAAGGATTTAAATCCAACATCTGTTGATAAACTAATCATTAAGCATACTCCTCTGTATTTTACTTTTAAGTTTGGTCATCTTAATGATATTAAACACACACGTTCTGGTCAGAACATTCCTGTGTTTAAACCTAAAGTTAGTCAGAACAAACCTGCTGTCAGAAGACAGAAGTTCAGGCAAAACTTTAAGGCAACTAACCCTAAAGGACCCAAAAAGATCTGGGTACCTAAAGACAAAATAATATCTGTTGCAGACATCTTTAGCAGCAAAGTCAAAACACCAATCTTGGTACCTGGACTCTGGGTGCTCGCGTCACATGATGGGAAAAAGGTCTATGTTCCAAAGCCTAGAACTTAGATTTGGAGGAGACATCAAGTTTGGAGGGAACTAGAGAGGCAAGATAGTTGGCTCTGGAACTATTGGAAATGGTAATCTTCCTTCCATTTCTAATATCTTACTAGTTGAAGGATTAACACATAACTTATTGTCCATAAGTCAATTAAGTGACAATGGTTATGACATAATCTTCAATCAAAAATGTTACAAGGCTGCCAGTCAAAAGGATGGCTCAATCCTATTTAATGGAAAGAGGAAGAACAACATTTATAAAATCAATCTTTCAGAACTTAAGGTTCAGAACGTAAAATGCCTTCTGTCTGTTAATGATGAGCAATGGGTCTGGCACAGAAGATTGGGGCATATTAGTATGAGACGTATATCTCAGATTAATAAACTCAATCTGGTCAGAGGACTTCCTCAGTTGAAGTTCAACTCAGATGCTCTTTGTGAAGCATGTCAAAAAGGAAAAATTTCAAAATCTTCTTTTAAAACTAAAAATGTTGTCTCAACCTCAAGACCATTAGAGTTACTTCATATTGATCTATTTGGACTAGTGAAAACTGCTTCCATCAGAGGCAAGAAGTATGGATTAGTCATTGTTGATGACTACAATAGATGGACGTGGGTGAAATTCCTAAAACACAAGGATGAGTCACATTCTATGTTCTTTGACTTCTGCAAACAAGTCCATAATGAAAAAGATTTTAAAATTGTTAAAGTCAGAAGTGATCATGGAGGAGAATTTGAAAACAAATATTTTGAAAAATATTTTAATGAAAATGGAATTGCACATGATTTCTCCTGTCCTAGAACTCCACAACAGAATGGAGTTGTAGAGAGGAAAAATAGAACATTGCAAGAAATGGCCAGAACCATGATCAACGAGACTAATCTGGAAAAGCATTTTTGGGCAGAAGCAATAAACACAACTTGTTATATTCAGAACAGAGTGTCTATAAGACCTCTTCTAGAGAAGACTCCCTATGAATTGTGGAGGAATAGAAAGCCCAACATTTCTTATTTCCATCCTTTTGGATGTGTATGTTTTATATTAAATACTAAAGAGAATCTGAACAAGTTTGATTCTAAAGCACAGAAGTGTTTCATGCTTGGGTATTCTGAACGCTCTAAAGGCTACAAAGTATACAATACTGAGACACAGATTGTGGAGGAATCTATACATGTTAGATTTGATGATAAGCTTGGAAATCAAAAGCCAAAGCAGCTTGCTAATTCTGCAGATAGAGAAGTAATTCTCACAGACTCTGAAGACTCAGAGGCAGAAAAGGTTCAAATAAAAGAACCAGAAGCAACGCCAAATGCAACTCCATTGGCTGCTCAAATGAACAATTTGAATATTTTTGAAGAACCAAATGTTAAGGGATCATTATCCAGAATCAAGGCTTCTCATCCAGAGGATGTGATAATTGGGAAGAAGGATGACCCTATCAGAACAAGGTCTTTCCTTAGATCATCTGCAACGTCACTTTTTGGGTTGATGTCTATCATTGAACCAACTTCTGTGGATGAAGCTCTGAATGATAACGAGTGGATACTTGCTATGCAAGAAAAGCTAAATCAATTCACCAGAAATGACGTTTGGGATCTGGTACCAAGACCAAAAGGATTCAATATTATTGTAACTAAATGGGTCTTCCGAAACAAATTAAATAAGCAAGGAGAAGTTGTAAGGAACAAAGCAAGGCTAGTTGCTCAAGGGTATAGTCAGCAAGAAGGAATTGACTACACATAGACTTATGCTCCTGTGGCCAGGTTAGAGTCTATACGCCTACTCATTTCTTTTGCTGCACAAAATAACATCACTCTTTATCAGATGGATGTTAAGAGTGCCTTCTTAAATGGTATTATACAAGAGAAAGTTTATGTTCATCAACCTCCTGGCTTTGAAAATGATAAATTTCCAGAACATGTTTTCAAACTTAAAAAATCACTCTATGGCTTAAAACAAGCTCCCAGAGCTTGGTATGAAAGGCTGAGTAATTTTCTTTTGGAAAAGAATTTTATTAGAGGCAAAGTGGACACAACTCTCTTCTGTAAATCATTTAAGAAAGATTTGTTAATTTTTCAAATTTATGTAGATGATATTATATTTGGATCTACCCATGTTACGCTGGGAAAGGAGTTTGCTCTTTCTATGCATGCTGAATTTGAGATGAGCATGATGGGAGAACTCAGATTCTTTCTGGGAATCCAAGTCAATCAAACTCTAGAAGGCACCTACATACATCAGACTAAGTATGTGAAGGAGCTTATGAAGAAGTTTAATATGACTGAAAGCAAGTTGGCCAAAACTCTAATGCATCCTACAAGCACTATTGGTAAGGAAGAGGTTAGTAAGAAAGTAGATCAAAAGATTTACAGAGGTATGATTGGATCTCTTCTGTATTTGACTGCTTCTAGACCTGATATTCTATTCAGTGTTTGTCTGTGTGCCAGATTCCAATCAGATCCTAGAGAATCACATTTAACAGCTGTTAAAAGGATTCTAAGGTATCTGAAAGGTACTACTAATGTGGATTTATGTTACAGAAGATCTGATGATTATAAATTAGTTGGATTCTGTGATGCTGATTACGCTGGAGACAGAGTTGAAAGAAAAAATACTTCTGGAAGTTGCTAGTTTCTTGGAAGTCATCTGATCTCTTGGTTCAGCAAGATGCAACCCACTATTGCGCTTTCAACAACAGAAGCAGAATACATTGCTGCTGCTGGTTGTAGCACTCAGATGCTCTGGATGAAGAGTCAGCTAGAAGACTATCAGATCCATGAGAGTAACATTTCAATCTTCTGTGATAATACTTCTGCTATATGTTTGTCTAAAAATCCTATTTTATATTCTAAGGCAAAACATATAGAGATAAAACATCACTTCATCAGATACTATGTTCAGAAGGGAGTTATCAGTTTAAACTTTGTTGATACAAATCATCAGTGGGCTGATATTTTTACAAAACCCCTTGCTGAAGATAGATTTAAATTTATTCTGAAAAATTTAAGTATGGATTTCTGTCCAGAATAAAATGTTTATCAGAAGAAAATTTTCTCATATGAAAATGTTTTAAATCTGAAGTATTATATCTATTCATTTATTATTTATTATTTTATTTGTTGTGTGCAAATCTGAACTAACAAACCTTAGAGGATCTGAACGTTGGCTAACGTTTCATTTCTCAAAGAAGTTTCTGAAGCACATGCAAGCAAACACGTGTAACTCTGAATCTGAAAAGGTGGAGTGCACAATACTGAATTGACGTTTGAGGTACTGTTTTTGAATATTAAAGTTTCTCGTTTTCCCCCAATTGTCAGAATCATTAATTACTTGAAATGATTATATTTTTTTCATTAAATGCTAAGTGCAAGCGTGCTGAACGTGTGACTCTTGTGTGCTCTAATTTCTTCTATAAATGCCACAACTTTACACATTTCACACTTTTCCCTCTCACGAACACCTTGTATGCATTTCTTCTTGTTTCATTGTTTCCATCTCTCTCCCAAACCCAAACATCTCAGTAACCTTAAATCTTCAAGAACAACAATGGCCACTTCATCATCAACTTCTGCTCAGTTCCAATCTTCAATGGATGTTGATTCTTCCTCAAACATGGGTGCTGTTGCGTTTAAGGAACCTATTAGAACTTTGCTCACACCTGTTGACAAGTTGGAAGTCTTGTGTGAATCCATTGTTAACTTTGAATCGTTTGCTGAAAATGGGTATGATCTTCATCCCATTGTTGATGCACAGTGTTGGACCAAATTTTTTGATAGGCTGATGGGACCAGTTTATCCTTGTCTGGTGAAGGAATTCTGGATACATGCTTCTACTTGCCCTAAGTTCATAGTTTCTTACATTCTGGGCAAAGAAATTGTTATTACTGAAGATTTGATAAGGAAACTCATAGGATATGAGGAAACTGATGGAGTCACTAATCTGCCAGCTGGGCGTGTAGATATGACTGATGTGTATAGAGAAGTTTGCTCATCTGGAGACGCTTTTAACAAAGTAAAGGACTTGAAGCCAACTTACAGGATCTGGGCTAAGATTTTCATGAGTTGCATTCATCATAGAAAATCTTCCAATTCTCTAGACTATGTTAACACTGATCAACTATACTTCATGTATTGTCTGAGTCAGAGCACAAAGGTGGATATGCCATATCTTCTGTTTAATCATCTGTGGACACACGTTAAATAGTCAAGGGAAGAGGTCAGAACCAAACATCATAAGATAAGAAATTGGATTCCAATGGGAAGACTTATCTCAGACATTCTGACTAAGAATGGTCTTGTTGGTCATCTGGTAGAAGCTGGACTGAAGGAAGAGTTAGCTTCTGTAATTGGAAAACCTCTGAATGGGAAGAGTCTTTAGAGGATGAAAGTTGTAGAAGAAGTTACTTCTGCTCCAAAGAAAATAAACTCTAAAGAGGTCACTCAAAGAAGGATTCCAGTTGATAATTTTCCTATGTTCTTTGCTAATGAACCAAGGGAGATTATTTTGAATTACATTACAGAGTGTATGAACGATGGAATTCCTCTACTAGCAAATCTGGTTCAGAAGGCAGGTGAACTTGCTCCAGATCTATATGAGGCCAGACACAAGAAGAAGAGAAAGATTGCTGAAGAAGGATCTTCTAAACCCAAGAGGAAAGCTACTGGTGAAGCTGCTGCTGTCAAGCCTAAAAGGGTCAAGAAGCAAAATTTAAATCCTCCAGAGGCACGTTTAGACTATATTCTTGAAACTGTCAAAGAGGTATTAACATCTGACCAAACTCTCCATGAACCTTTACCATCACCTTCACATTCTCCTCCTCGTGTTTCTAAACCTAAGAAACCTTCTGTTACAGCTTTTTCTGTACCCCAACCTCAAGCAACTCCATCTGAAAAGTATACCTCAGAACCAACACATTCTCAACCATCTGAAGTTCCCCCACTAGAACCACAAAATTCAAAACCTACAGAACTAACACCACAAGAACCAGAACAAGAACAACAACAACCACAACCAGAATCTATCCAACCATCTGAACCTTTCATACCTAATTCTGTAGTCCTAGATATTCAACCTTTGACAACTTTGGTTGATATCTCTTCCACCTCATGTCATTCATCTGAATCATCTGATTCATCTGAATCTGACTTACCACCAGAAGTAAACTCACCACCCTCTCTCCGTGGCTATGAACCTAGAACATCCGAGTTCGTATCTTTTGCTTCATTCAAACCTCATCCCTCTGATCCCCTTCCATATGGTCTAAAACTTAAAAACTTTTACACCAGAATAGAAGCATCTGACCCTACCATTCCACATAAACCTATTTCTTCAACTATCCTTCCATCTATTCTTCAAGCCTATCTAACACAACAACCAGATATCATTTTACCTGAACCTCTGCATTCTCAAAACTATGTTTTTATCCCCTATACCTCTACACCCTTTGATGTCATTCCCTCTGCATCAAATTTCAAACAGTTCTTGTTTCCCACATCATCTTCATCCAGATTCAAAGCTTTCACTTCATCATCTAAACACCCTTCATTACCTTCATATCCTCGTCCTCTATTCATTATCCCAAACTTTACCATACCACCCCCACCAGAACAACTCAAACCATCACCTCTGGAAGCCTACCTTAAACCTAAATCCAGATTAGATGTTAATGTGTTATTTTCTAATTTCAAGAAAGAAATAAAGATGAGTTTAGACTCTGTTAAGGAAGAATGTCTCTCAAGCATTAATCCAGAAGTTTCTGAAGAATGCTGGAATAAGTTCATTGCCAGATTCAACTCTGTGGCTTCTAATCTGAAGACCATTTGCTCTGATGATGCAAAGGTCAGATTTGCTGAAGTTGTCAGACATACGCTATGGAATGTGAATAGATCTCCAACATTGCTTCTTGAGGATGCACCTTCAACTTCTCGAGTAACTGCTACTTATGAGATTTTTGAAGAATCTGCTTTTGAAGTCACTCTGGAAACCAATCCATTAGCTCTTATGATTGTTGACCAACCATCTGAATCTGTGCCTCCAGAATCTGCATCTGCAATGGTCATTGACTCTGCTCCTACTCCTGCATCTGAATCTGCTCCTTCTACTTCTTCTGAAGTTAAGAAAGAGAATCCAGATCTAGACGACAAGATTGTTGTGCTGGAAGCTGGTCAATCTAAAATTAAATCTTGGATGGCAAAACAAGATGAGGAGACAGATAACATATAGAAATGGATGGCTAAGCAAGAGGAATCTACTTCTGAGATGACCCACATCCTTAAGCTTCTTGCATCACGTTTATCTTAGTTCTTATGCTTGTGCACTTTAAGTGTTATTTTATTACGTTTTTGTTTTTCTGAATCATGTTTTATTCTGAATGTACTTTGATTATCTATGAACGAATTTGACTGTTTGATTATTTATTGATGTTATCAACTTTATTTTGTTTTCTTATGTTAACCTTTATTTTTCTTTAAAAGTTTTCTTTTTGATTATGACAAAAAGGGGGAGAAAAATAAATTCTGTTTGTTCAAATATAAACAGTTACTAAAATGAAATTCAGACATAACAAATTATATCTAACATTGAATTTTAGTCTTTCAGAACTAACGTATCATCTGAAAAAATTCATTGAAGTTACCCTGAGAATCCCCAAAACAGATCTTTATTCAAACCAGGTTTAACCAGGCTCTGATAAGTCAAACCAAGTTCTGATTACCAGGCTCTGATTCTAGAAGCTAACTAGGCTCTGATTATGAAATATAAATCAGGCTCTGTTCTTGGAAAGAAAATCAGTAAGAGTAAATCAGGCTCTGTTTCTGGAAAGTAAATCAAGCTATTACCAGGCTCTAATTCTGGAAGGAAAATCAAGCTCTGATTCTGGAAAGTATATACTAACCAGGAATTTTACCAGAATTTTTTCAACCAGGCTCTTAATCTGAATAGTATACTCATGCAAAAAGGGAAGTATTTTCTTCTATTTAGAGTATTCATTTCAGGGGAAGATTCTTTATCTCAGGGGGATTTATATATTTATCCTTTTTATTGAACAAAATTTCCTATGTTTTGTCATCATCAAAAAGGGGGAGATTGTTAGAACACATATTGGTGTTTAATATTATCTCTATGTTTTGATGATAACTCTAATGAAATTTTGTATTAAGAAAATATATACTCTAATTTTGTTCAAGTGTCTTGTGTTTCAGATATTAAAATAAATATCATTATGGAAGCAAAATGCATCTGAACAACAAGTTACACAAAGCTCTGAAGCATCAGATGCAAGTCATCAGAAGACTCTGAGCGCTGCCAGAAGAAACTCTGAAGCAGAAGCTGCAGAAGCATCTGAAGCGTAGCTGAAGGTTTTGTATGAAGAGTTTAAAGCATTGTTTTAGAATACTCTGAATGTACTTTACGCTGTAAGAACAGAGGCTCTAAAAAACCAATATGCTCTGATCAGATCACTCACGCTAAAGTACTATGGCTGCAACTCTGATATCATTGAATCTGATCTGAAGAACCAGAAGCACATAAGTGGATCTGATGTTGTTTACGTTTTAAAAGATGTCAGCACGTGAATAGACTTGGTACTATTCTCAACATCCTCTCCAACAGAACTATTACTTATTTGTGATAGACACAAGGATTCAGGTAAAAGGCATTTCTCTGAACATTCTACTTCTGAGAAAGGAAAATTCACGTGAAGACAAAAGGCTACAGCTAGTCTATTTGCACGGTCTTCAAGCATTGGACTTTCAGCACTATAAAAGGACGTCTTCAACATCTCTTCAAAACTAACGAACTATTGAAAAACTCTGAAATTATTCTCAACTCTCATACAATCATTCAAAGCTGAATAGTTTTATTTGTTCTTAAACTAAGTGTAAAAATCACAGTTTGTGATATAGCTTTTTAGAAGCATATAAACACTTGTTTAGTTTACATTAACTTGTAAAAGGTTCCTTAAGAAGACCAAGTTGTGGTCAGAATTTCTTGAGAAGACTAAGACAGTTGTTCTTAGTGGTTGACACTGTAATCTGTTTGAATATAGTGGATTAAGTCCTTGAGGAGAAAGGCAAATCACTCTTGATAAGGTGGACTGGATTAGTTAAGTTCAAAGAACCAGGATAAAAACCATTGTGTTTTTATTGCCATATTTATTTCAAAACCCTTATTCAACCCCCCCTTCTAAGTGTTTTTCTCACCTTCAGAAATGCATTGCATCGACATTATGATCTATTTGATTGTGTTTTAAGCGTGATTTAGAACACTTTTACATTCGTGATTACTATCCTGTTTGGCTGTTATTCACCGTTAATAATTGTTAGATGTATTATCACCCCCTGTTTGTTTTTGTGGTGTCAGTGTTCCTCTAGAGTATAAACAATCAGGTACAAGAGTAGCTCCTGAGTAGGGGATGACGTCTATGCTCCTAAGAGACAGATCCAGAGCATGGCTACAGTCTTTACCTGTAAACTCCATCACTACATTGATCAAAATTAAGAAGGTATTCTTTTCCAGATACTTCCCACCAAGCAAAACATTAGTGGTAACGAATCACAGAGCCATGTTTAGACAAATCGACGGAGATTCACTCTTCGATGCATGGGTATGATACAAGGACATGATGATATTATGCCCTTATCACGGTCTACAGAAATGGATTATCATCCATACCTTCTATAGTGATCTACTTTATAACACAAGAATGACCATTGACGCAACTGGCGGTGTCTTAAAGGACAAACTCTTCAATGAAGCTTACCAGATGTCATACCCCAAATTTTGACCCCCTATATTCCATTATCACCCTAGGATCATCAAGAATTATTTCCTAACCCTGACCTTGTTTCAAGATTGTTATTATTAACATTCATTTGAATTAGGGTTTTGCACCATTAGAATCAAGAGGATTATTGCTTGATGAATCAATGTTTTGGATTGGTCATTATCAAATCAAGTTTCCCTATATTCAAGGAGCCTATACTAAAAAAGTATCAAGTGTTAATTGATCTCATTGCAAGTTAATTGAAGCACAATTTCATCTGGCCCCAAATTAGGGTTTTGTTAGGAAAAGTCAACTATGCCTTTGACTTTTGATCCAAGCATGGTCCCAAGCCTCGGGATATGATTCAACATATTCATATACATCATTGAAGAATATCTAGGATGCTTGGGAAGTCTCAAGATTCAAATTCATTGATGATTACACAATTGAATTCACCCGATACAAAATTCATCTGACAAAGTCAACTCTTTAATTTTTAGAGTTTTTTTGTTCAAATTGAAGCTTCCAAGCCATATTTCATCAAAATATGTTAAATCAATGAGTTTTTTCATGAATAATTAAATATTTGAGAGGTTTCTTACAAAAGAAGAAAACTTGGATAACTTGAATTTTTCTAAGTGTGGCAGGAAACCCTAATTTTGGTACCAACTCTGAAAGGCCGTAACTTTCAACCCACACATCCATTTTTTGAGTTCCAAAGATCAATTTAAAAGTCTTCTCATGTACTACAAAAGAGTCCTAGTGACTCATGAGCAAAATATGCTTAGATTTTGAGTTATGAAGCTTCAAAGTTTCAAAGAATCTTTAAACACTTAGAAAATTTTCAAGACAACTTTGTTACACCAATTTTCAGCCAACTTCAAGGCCAGTTTTCACTATGATCGCTTTGGATTCAAGAGTTTCACCAAACATGAAGGTTTTAGAGCATGTTTATATCTTTTCAAAAAGTAAAATAACACATCCATACCATTTTTGAGCTATGATTTTCGAAGAGAGAAAGTTGAGGTCCAAAGTTTCATTTCTAGGTCCTTTCTACACAGATTCACTTTGCAAAACCACTCAAATCTCCAAGGTTTTGTTTGTAAGACCTCATTACTTGTTAATATGGTTTAAGTCAGATACTTACACATGCTTTTAGTGCATTATTCAAGTGGTTGATGCTTTATCTCAATGATCTTTCCATTTTTGGCATAAAGGCATGACTTTCATTTTGATAAAGCATGGCTTTTCCCTAAAGCAAGCTTCTCGAGCCTCCAACTTGTCTTCTCTGCACTCAAACACTTTCAAGGTCAGAAGCAATATCTCAACCACCCTAGAGATATTGTACTTTGCATGGGAACTACCACAATCCACCAAACTACCAATTCAATCTCAACCGAACCAAAACTTCATGAACTTTAGATTCTGACCAGCTCACAAGTCCTCTACTTTTCCTATAAATAGAGGAACCTCTCAAGGTTCAAAAAATGAGAATACCAATACTTGAAACCCGAAGAATTAATCTCTCCAACAGAATTTGCAAAATACCTCTAAACTTGCAAAAACACCCCAAATACACATTCCATTCGTGCCAGACACAAACAAACACCATAAACCTTCTCTAAACACTCCATATACCTTGTTCCAACCCTCAAATAAGTTCTAGAATACCTCAAACCTTAATCACCATCTTCAAGCTCCAAATTTCAAGAAGGCACGAGTTTTGTTCTTGAAGCTACTTCCAATCCATTTGAACATTCAAGTAGTAACACCCTTTTCTACCCCACGAATATTATGGCAAAATAATAGAATTTATCAGAGTAAAATTTTAAACACCATAAAAATCACCTCAAAGGGCGTACATTTATCATTAAATTCAAATCAAGGTCAATGCTCCGTAAGCAACGAGTTTTCTCAAAATTACTCAAAAGTGCTCAAATGGCAGCAGAACTCAAGGCAAAAATCCAAAGTTTTCCTTTTACCGCAAGGAAATCAACATAACAAAAACTCAATAAAATAGTTTGACTCAAGGACCCCAACCCGATGTTACACTATCAGAGCAAGACCGTCTAAGTCAACCACAATGGCCAACGACCCAAAAACTTCAAAAGTCCTTCACGACATCCATGACTAAACCTGGTCATTTGCATGTTACCCACGTGGAGGCAACATTCAAACAGACAGGGTGAGTAAAACGATTCATAATAATCAATATTTCACACCAACCACCGAAAATCACCAAAAATACAAACATTTATATTGAAATAAATTAAATAAATATTCCAATAAATTTGGGGTGTTATAACTCTCCCCCACTTAAAAGAATTTTCGCCCTCGAAAATTACCTCAAGGAAACAGAGTCGGATATGACTCCCTCATCTGATCCTCACGCTCCCAAGTCCAACTTTCTCTTGCTGGTCCTCCCAAAACTACCTTTACCAAGGAAATCTCTTTACCTTGCAGTTACTTCACTTCTCGTTTATCAATTCGTACTGGCAATGCCTCAACAATCAAATGATCTCTCAGTTGTACATCATCAATCTGAATCACATGTGACGGACCTGAAATGTACTTCCTGAACTGAGACACATGAAACACATCATGTAAATTCGCAAGCGATGGAGGTAAAGCAGTCCGACATGCTACTTCTCCCACGCTTCTGTTGTGCCACTCTGATACGGACCAAACAAACTCGGTGTGAGCTTTCTGGACTTCAAAGCTCGGCCAACACCAATTACCGATGTAACGCTCATAAACACGTGATCTCCTTCATGGAACTCAAGTGCTTTCCTTCTCTTATCATGGTAACTCTTCTGACGACTCTACGATGCTTTCATCTTTTCTTGGATCATCTTGATCTTTTCAGTCGTCTCTTGCACAATCTCAGGTCCGAGTACAACACTCTGGCCTGATTCATACCAACATAAAGGAGTCCTACATCTCCTACCATACAATTCCTCATATGGTTCCATTCCGATACTAGAACGATAACTGTTGTTGTAGGTAAACTCAATCAACGACAAATTACTATCTCATGATCCACCTTGATCCAATACACAAGCTCTCAAGAAATCCTCTTTAGACTGGATAGTTCTTTTTGTCTGTCCATCCATCTATGGATGATAGGCAGAACTCAACCTCAGCTTAGTACCCAAAGCTGTCTGCAAACTCTCCCAGAATCTCGATGTGAATCTCAGATCTCTATCAGACACAATACTTGAAGGAATACCATGAATTTTCACAATCTCATCAATATACAATTCGGCCAGCTTCTGCAGCAAATAATTGATCCTTATCGGTATGAAATGAGCCGATTTGGTCAATCTATCGACAATCACCCAAATTGAATCATATCCCTTCAACATCTTCGGTAGACCTGTCACAAAATCCATATAAATTCTATCTCATTTCCACTATGGAATGTTAAACGGTTGCATCAGAACCAATAATTTTTGATGTTCAATCTTCGACTTCTGACAAGTCTAACCAGCATACACAAACTCAGCCACTTCTTTCTTCTTCCCTGGCCACCAAAACAATTTCCTCGAATCCTGGTACCTCTTAGTGGCACCAGTATGGATACTCAATCTACTTCGATGTCCTTCCTCAAGAATACTCTTTTTAAACTCAATAATATCTAGAACGCAAACTCTATCACGACATCTCATGATACCATTTTCATTAATCAGAAAATCAGCTCTCCGACTTTGATCCATCAAATTCAACCGATATACCAACTCAAATCAGATTTTTGACCTCCTCGAATCTCATCAAGAATACCACTAGTAAGCTTTAACATACCAAGCTTAACTACATACGAAGACTCTTCACAAACCAAACTCATATCACGAAATTTCTCAATCAGTTCTAACTCTCTTACCATCATAATTGGTATATGCAAAGATTTCCAAATCAATGCATCAGCTACCATGTTTGCTTTACCCGAATGGTAATTCAAACAAAACCATAATCCTTCAGAAGTTCCAATCATCTCTTCTGCCTTGCATTCAATTCTTTATGATCAAAGAAATACTTTAAACTCTTATGATCACTAAACACCTCGAATCTCGAGCCAAATAAATAATGCCTCCAAAGCTTCGACACAAACACAACAACAACCAACTCTAAATCATGCGTCAGATAATTCCTATTATGCACTTTAAGTTAAAACTTGTTGATGTTGCATTAACACACCTCCCAATCCCATCAACGAAGCATCACAATATACAAGAATTGTTCTGCCGGATTCGGCAAAATCAAAACATGAGCCACTGTCAGCCTCCTCAAAAGCTCTTGAAACTTTTTTCACACTTTGCATCCAAAACAAAAGCTTGAACCTTCCTAGTCCACTGCGTCAATGGAAAAGATAACTTGGAAAAATCCTTCAATGAATTTTCGATAATAATCTGCCAGCCCAAGAATACTTCTAATCTCAAAAACAGGTTTTGGAGCTTCCCATTTCGATACAACTTCAACCTTCGACATATCAACCACAATAACTCTACTTGAGATCACATGACCAAGGAAACTCACTTCCTTCAACCAAAACTCACACTTTGACAATTTTGCATACAACTGCTTCTCTTTCAACGTTGATAACACAATTTTTCAGATTCAAAGCATGCTCCTCTTTACTCTTCGAATATATCAAAATATCATCAATGAACACAACCTCAAACTTGTCCAAATAAGGATGGAAAATCTTGTTTGTGTACTCCATAAATACACATGGTGAATTAGTCACACCAAATGGTATCATGAAATACTCATAATGTACATACCTTGTTTTAAAAGTTATCTTCGGAATATCATCAGGCTTCACACGAATCTGATAATACCCATATCTCAAATCTATCTTACTGAACACATTTGCAACAACCAACTAGTCCATAAAATCATCAATCCTTGGAAGTGGACACTTATTCTTGATAGTAACCTTGTTCAATTGTCTATAATCCACACAAAGCCTCACAAAACCTTATTTCTTCTTAATCAACAAAACTGGTGCACCCCACGGTGAAACACTCGAACAAATGAATCTCTTCTCAATCAAATCTTCAAGTTGACTCTTCAACTCTTTCAATCCCAATGCAGACATACAATATAAAGCCATCAATATCAAACTAGTTCTAGGAACTAAGTCGATCACAAACTCCACTTCATGTTCTGACGGTAAATCACTTACCTCATTAGGAAAAAATTTCGAAAAATCACAATAATTGGCACACCACCAACTTCCCCACTTTATTAATACTCAAAGTTTCCATCAAAATAAATGTCTCAGCACCATCGTGCATCGACTCACCAAAACAATCTGTAAGCACTTAGCTTAACTTAAAACAATTCACTGCATAAGCCATCTAAGCTTGCAAGACACGTCTATCCCATCCAACATGATTCTGTCTACTATCAACAAGAGATTAAGGGTGACCAGTTCCTCATTTTATCAATAGACAGCCGAAAATCATGATGGGGCATAAACCATCTTTACCAAACTATAAGAGCGTTCATCGACACACTGACCCACCACTCCACACTTGAAGCATCTTGGAGAAGCACAAAATTCTCCCCACTTATTTCATTCCCACTTCTGCAGACAAAGATTAGAAAACAAACGTGTATCGACAGTGTTTTCACACACATGTTGCATACTAGGGAACAATTAACATTAGACAACATGGTCGGACGGACCGACCTGCTCTGATACCACTAATGTAACACCCTTTTCTACCCCACGAATATAATGGAAAAATAGTAGAATGTATCAGAGTAAAATTTTAAACACCATAAAAATCACCTCAAAGGGCGTGCATTTCTCAATAAATTCAAATCAAGGTCAATGCTCCGTAAGCAACGCGTTTTCTCAAAATTACTCAAAAGTGCTCAAATGGAAGCGGAACTCAAAAGGAAAAAATCCAAAGTTTCCCTTTTACCGCAAGGAAATCAACATAAAAAAATTCAATAAAATAGTTTGACTCAAGGACCCCAACCCGATGTTACACTATCAGAGCAAGACCCTCTAAGTCAACCACAATGGCCAACGATCCAAAAACTTCAAAAGTCCTCGACGACATCCACGACTAAACCTGGTCATCTGCATGTTACCCACGTGGAGGCAACATTCAAACAGGCTGGGTGAGTAAAATGATTCATAATAATCAATATTTCACACCAACCACCGAAAATCACCAAAAAAACGAATATTTATATTTAAATAAATTAGATAAATATTCCAATAAATTTGGGGTGTTACACAAGTCATCTCTCTAAGGACTAACAAAGCCAAGGAGGTTGTCATTTCTTTTTTGTAAGAGTATTTGAATAAACTTTAGACTATCTCCAAGAGGTAAGCTTCTTTATCTTTGAACTTTTTGAGTCATGTATTATTAGTGATTCATTTGTGAAGCAAACATGTAGATATTATCATGTGCTAGATGTTTCAACCACTATTTGTATTGTATGAGTTGCACATGTAACGTTTTGACATGTGATATTATTGATGTGTTTCACTGTTGTTGAATAAGTTGTAAATTACTCAGTTGTTTTTAGGACAAGATATTATTATATTCTTGATCCTTATGAAAAAAGCTACAGCTTTGATCTTTATATCATTGAAAATGCTTGAGAGATGAGAAAATTATGGAAGGTTCAAAATCTGGCCATGGATGATGTTGCTAGGGCACGAAGAAGAGAGAAAGTGAGAGAGCGTGTGAAGGAGATGAAGTAAGTGGAAAATCCAGTCAGCATGACATGGCGCTGACTGGGTGCTGATTTGATAGTTTGGAAGTGTCTTTTAAATAAAAACATTTAGAGGCATATTATAATTGGATGTAACAGCCACCCCAGTGGTAGAACCTTGCCTTGCCTTGTGTGCCTGGGTTCGATCCTGCTGATAAACCCTTTTTCTATTTTTCTCATTTTTGAGGCTTGTCTTACATATATTGATCTGTTTCCACCTATGATTCACAATACGTGTGTGGTTTAGCTGGTCAAGATTTTGAGCCAAGAGCTTTGAGGACATGGGTTCAAACCCAATTAAGTGCATCCCTTTATTTTTAATGTCTATTTTTTTGTCTATGTCAAGAAAAATCCAAAAAATATTTATTTATTTGACCCTTGTGCATGTTCAAAGTTTGTGACTTTTTAGGATTTCTTAGATTTTCTTTTGATCCTTTTAATTTGATTCCTTTGATTCCTCTTGCTTATATGAACCCAACATTGCTTGTATGAACCTCACTTGATGTGTGAATTTGGATACCCTTGTTGTTACATGTTGGTTATTACCTTTTCAAGTTCATGTTCATATGTGAATGCATGATTGAATATCATAAAACCTTGATTGTTACCTCTACCTATATCCATGCTTAAATATTGTTATGATTTATGCATGTTAATCTTGATCTTTGGACTTTGTTATAAGTAATGTTTTGACTTATACATGATTCTCTTGATTTGTATCCATGCTTAAATATTTTCATGATTTATGCATGTTGATCTTTGTTATAAGTAATGTTTTGACTTATACATGATTCTCTATTTGTATCCATGCTTAAATATTGTTATGATTTATGCATGTTGATCTTTGAACTTTTCCATGATAAGTAAAGTTTTGACTTATGTATGATTCACTTGTCATCTATGATGTTTGGTCTTGTAATAACCTTATTTCATAGACATTTAGATGTAGTAACATTTATGTTTACCTTTGATTGTAACCATTTGGTTTGATTCTAAAATTCCATGGATGAATACTTGGTTGTAACCTTGTTATTTGTTTTTCTTGATGTTGTTACATGTTTGCTTTACTTTCTTGGATTGTTACCATGACTTTACATCTTAATCATGTTTGAATGAATGTATATGGGTGCTTAAGCTTTAATTTCCCCAGGTGATGTAGCTTGCTAGCTCTCATCCTACAAAGAGTTTCCTTGTGTTCCTAACTCCAAATAAAATTCTCTCTATTGAATCAATGTCCTAGATAGCTCATTTTATTCTAAAACCTCCTTTTGACCTTGTTAGAGTCATTAGGACTTCCAACTTAGTCTTAAGTTAGAACCTACATCCTTTTGACTTTATCAAGTCAAGACCTTTAGTACACCTTGTTAAAAATCCTATAACTTAGAGCTTAGGTCTAGATTTGTTAACTCTATGTCTGTATCATGGTTATGGGTACTCACGTTTCCTCTTTTTGACTTTTGTTAAAGTCAAACCCCCAGTTAGTATTTCAACTTAGACTTAGAGAGTTTATTAACTATATATAAGTATCATTGTTATGGATGCTTATTCCCCTTGAGCCTTAACCATAGTCAAGAGTTCTCTCCCTAGTTAGAAGAACTACGGTTGCTCTGATTCCATCCTTGTTAGGATATGTAGGCACGAGATGCAACGCCTTGGCGAGCATTCTTAGTGTATATACCCATAGGTCTTTACCTTAGCATATAACCATTTGTAAACAAACATTAACACAAACACAACTGCCAAACAAGAGGCTCCTGTAGAATACTACAGATACTTAGGGTGCTAATGCCTTCCCTTAGTATAACTAACCCCAACCCCCCGATCTCTTAGCTTCATTGTTATGTAGCGCGCTTAGGGTTTTCTTAGATCTTTACCCTTTCCTTTATATAAATCAAGGCTTGGTGGTAAACTTCATGATTTGTAATTCAAGTTAATTAATAGATTGATATCCGATCCCCAGCGCAACAGAAATGGCGACTTCACTGGGGAGTGCTTTAGAGGGTTAAGCCCACCTTGTTTGTAGTTGTGTTTTGTTCATGTTTGTTTGCTTTATACATGTATATTTGTAAATATCTGTATATTATACCTGTTGTATTGCATATGTGCATTGGGTTGCTACCTTGAGAGGTGAGATAAGTCCTAGCCTGGACTTGAGTGTATACCTATGATATGATTGTGGTATGATCAGTAGTCCTAACATGTTTGACATATGATGTAACCATGCTCAGTTGAGGCCCCTTTGGGATTACTAATGGCATATGAGTAGTCATACGTTCATTACTTTTTCTGACCTGGGAGTCCGTGAAACTGAGGACCTTTTAGTTACCCACTTAACCCACTTGGCCTTTTTAGGGCGTAGTGTGATGATTGTGAGGGAGTAGTCCCGAATGGTTGATATGCGATACTACACTCAGACGAGTTTATCTTGAGAATATTTTTGACTCACATGAGTTGTCATGTAGGTTGATAATATCCGAAAGATTTATCGATGAGTCTGGGAACTTTGTAGAACTCGCTGTTCAAGTACAAACAACCCATAATACATGTCGGTTAGGAAGGGTATACTATGGCTCCATGCTTATAACCCAAACCTAGGACCTTTGTTTGTGTGCGTATGCATTATATATGTGAAAGTGTGAATACTTTGTATGTGTTGCTTGTGCATCATCTCATCATCCCATCATAAGCATTCATGCAGTTGGGTTTGAGAAACTCAGTCGTTTTCTTTATTGTAAAAACCTTAAGTCATGGATTTTGGAAAAAGAAACACTCGAAAGTACAACTTCAAGAAACTAGATTTAACTGAGTTAAGAAAATTGGTGGCCTTGGTGTCTTGTCCTGAAGACTTCAGAAAGTGATATGGAAGATTATTGGGACTTGTCAAGATCAAGATGCAAGAAGAAGTTCTCAACACTCTTGTGTAATTCTATGACCCCCTATATCACTGTTTCACCTTTCCCAATTCGTCCCAACCTTGGAAGAATACTCGTATCGTATTGGCCTCCCAGTATTAGATAAGAAGCCGTTCAGTGGTTTGGAGAAGTTCCCTTCACCAAAAGACATTGCAGATGTCATTCACCTAGAAACTTCTGAAGTTAAAGCCAATCTCACCACTAAGTATGGACTCAGAGGTTTACCTGCTGAATTTTTAATAGGGAAAGCTGTATTCTTTGCTAAATAAAATAGCCTAGATGCTTTTGAAGCAATCCTTGCATTGCTCATCTATGGTTTGGTTCTCTTCCCCAAAGAAGAAAATTTCGCTGACATCAACGCTATCCAGATCTTCATCATTGGCAATCCCGTACCTACTATGCTTGGAGACGCCTACCATTCTATTCACTATAGAACGCTAAAGGGAGATGGGACTATCCTATATTATGCTCCTCTATTGTATAGATGATTTGTTGCCCATTTGCCAAGAATAAATATTTTCAAAGAAAATCCAAATGGACTAAGGTGGTCTCAAACGCTCATGGCTATGACTCAGACTGATGTACATTGGTATGATACCGCTTATGAAAAAGGAGCGATCATCGATAATTGTGGTTCATTTCCCAATGTACTTATTCTCAGTGTACGAGGGGAAATCAATTATAACCTTATCCTTGCAAGACGTCAGTTTAAGTTTCTCATGAAGGAAAATCCTAGCAACATAATGTTGACAGGTTTCTTCTACCTCAACGTAGAAGCTAGTATGGGGTTTTGGGATAGCGTTGCGGATGCTTGGAAAACCATCCACAAGAAGACCAAGGCTGATATAGGGAATAAGAACTATATAGCACTTGAGGCTTTCATGTAATGGGTCCGTTCTAGAGCCTATGATCTCAAGATGCCTTATCTCCCAAAGAAACCTTTGCAGACTGTTGCCGCTTCTTCCTATATCATTCCTATTGAGCGTATGGAGGAATACCAAGGAACTTTGGCTAGAATAAAGCTTGAGCGAGATACTTGGGAAGGAAAGTACCACGTCATTCATTTCGATCAAATGGAGATGAAGATACAACTGAAAGAGAAGGATGATTTGATTGAGTTGCTCGAAAGGAGAGTTGTCAACAGATATGTGGCACAAGAGAATTTATTTTTCTCTAGTGTTCAGCCCGTGC
The DNA here is from genome assembly GCA_963859935.3 of Lathyrus sativus. Lineage (NCBI taxonomy): Eukaryota > Viridiplantae > Streptophyta > Magnoliopsida > Fabales > Fabaceae > Lathyrus > Lathyrus sativus. The sequence goes on from OZ012737.1 coordinate 93,308,584, forward strand.
TTAGTATCCATGAGTACTCTGACATCCCACCTACATCCGGTACTTGGAAGGGAATCGTCGACAAGCTAATATTGGAGAATGCATAGTTGAAAAGACAGAAGAGTACGCACAGATAAGACCTTTCTAGCTAGACTCCGTGGGGACCCTAGAGCCTAGTCTTTTTCCTCTTGTATTTTCAATCTCTTGTATTGTACTTTAAAGTTGTAACTTTTTCCAATATTAATGAAGTAAGGTTTTGTGCCAAAAAGTGTTCCTTTTGCAAATCAATCTTCTAAGTTTCTTAAAATCAATTACATTGCATCTCATTGTTTTGTTAACATTTGAGGAGCCCATTATCGTTTTTACAGACATTGTAATAGACTCAAGAAAGAAAATAACTCCAAGACGCACATTCAAAAACCCAAAGTTGGAAAACCTGAGAATACTAGTAGGCCTAGTGGAAGATCCTTTGTCATTTAGCAACACATATGGAAATCTTCTGCTTCTATTGGAGCTCCAAGTAGATGAGGAGATGTTAATGGCACTCGTTCAGTTCTACGACCCCATTTACCATTGCTTCACGTTTCCATACTATCAGCTACTACCAACATTGGAAGAGTATTCTGCTTTGATGGGATTATGTGTCACTCCTCAACCATTCTTTGGGAGTGAAAGAAGACCAAATAGGAGAATCTTGGCTGAAGCCTTACACCTAGAACCATCTGACCTTCAGATTCATCTGGATGTCAAAGAAGAATTCTCTGGTTTGCAAGCAAGATCCTTGATGGAAAGAGCTGAGGCTCACGCAAATAAGCAAGACACAGAAATCTTTGAGGCTATCTTGGCCTTATTGATTTATAGACTCCTTCTATTCCCAAGTGCTGACGAGTTCATTGACTTGAACTCTATCAACCTGTTTCTGATCATGAACTCTATTCCCACCCTGCTAGCTGATGTATACTTCTCTATTTATTTGAAGAACTCCCATGGAGAATGCCATATTACTTGTTGTACCACTCTCCTTCACAAGTGGTTTATTTCGCACTTGCCAAGGACGACCTCTCTATGTAATCTGAAAGACATTATTACATGGACAAAAGAGCTTCTATTTCTCAAACACTATGACATCCGTTGGTACAATCCCATGTATGAGGGGTACCATGATTCACAGTTGTGGGGATTTCCCTAACATGCATCTTCATGGCACAAAAGGATGCATTAGTTACAAACCCATCCTAGCTCATCGTCAACTATGATATCCTGTAGAAGAAGAGCCTGATCTGGTCCTTTTAGAGAGGTGTTTTCTTGAAGAAGGAAGAAACCCAGATCTCAAAGCATGAATTACATATGCTTGGCGTCACCTTAATACACAAGGGATGACTACTCGGGGGCATCTGTATTGTATTGTACTGTCTCAGAAGCATATCTTCTTTGGTCTAAAGAGATAGCTTTAAAGATGTTCTACACTCGCTTCGAGCCTACTCCAACGACTCCGAAAGAACCTTTCTCTGTGGAGGAATTGAGGGATGCTTTAGTCAAAGCTGAAAAGGAGAAGAAGATGTGGGAGGATAAACACTTCATGGTTGTTCAAGAGAACGAAAAACTCTGGAAGCTGCTCCGTCAGAACCAGAAGAAAGAAATCGCAAGGAAGATGAAGCTTCAAGAAGGGGGAGGATCTTCTTATAAAAAAGAATTGGCCTCTCAATTTCAGTGTTCTCTTGTAATTTATGTCCGCATTTTGGCTTTCGATGTGTAATCCGTTTTCCTATAAAACTTTCATTCGTTAATGAAAAAGTTACTCTGATTTGCTTCTTCTCCATTATTAATATTTGTAAACATAATTTTGGGTTCTTTGAATTTTGGTTTTTCATTTGCATTTGCATTCCATAAGCATTGGATGTGCATTTCCTGTTATGTGGCTTATCTTTGTCATTTTAACTTCAGTCTGTCACACTGAGTCCTCCACATCCTTACAACACTAGAGCTCAAGCCCGACGGAGAATGGCTGAGCAAGATCAAGAGTTTGACAGAGTCAACAATGAGTTAGATGACACACGAGGAAACATGGGCCAAATGATGGAGATATTGCAAGTGATCCGTGCAAAGATAGACACTCAATAGACCGTGGTTTTCGAGATCAATGCCACAGTGATGGAGCCGACACCAGTTGTAACTGTTTCTGCCAGTGGTCCACCCATTGGACCGTCATTTAACTTTGTACCACCGCCAATCACTGTGAATACTACTCAACAGACTATTCCTCTGAATGGTGGTTATCCTCATACTATCCCTACTTACACTCCAGTTACTGTGCAAATACAAGCACATCCATACTTCCACAACCAACATTAGGTTTTCGATATCCCTGACCAGTCGGAAGAAGGAGATGAACGCCATGAGAAGATGAGGGAAGATTTCGAAACTATGGCGAGAAAAATCAGGGCTATGGAAGGTAATAGCGTATTTGGGGCTGATGCGAGAGACATGTGCTTGGTTTCTGGATTAGTGACTCCTTCAAAATTCAAAATTCTGGTTTTTGACAAATATGAGGGGGCTACTTGCCCCAGGACCCACTTGATCATGTACTATAGGAAGATGGCGGCTTATGTGGAAATTGATAAGTTAATGATCTACTATTTTCAAGACAGTCTTAAGGGCGCTTCAGCTAAATGATACTTGAGTTTGGGCCAATCAAGAATGCATAATTTTCAGGACTTGTCTGATGGTTTCATCAAGCATTACAAATATAACATGAATTTTGCACCGGACTAGAGACAGTTATTAAGTATGGCCCATAAAAGTTTGAAATCCTTCAAAGAGTATTCCCAACCTTAGAGGGAAACTGCCTCCTAAGTGGAGCCCCTTATGACTGAAAAAGAAGTAACTGATTGGTTCATGGACACAGTAAGGCTGGAATTCTACAAAAGGATGATTAGCAGTGTGAGCGCTAACTTCTCTGCCATTGTGGCTGTGGGAGTAAAAGTGGAGTTGGGATTGAAAAATGGAAAGATGACAAGTATCACTGGCAGTTCAAGTGGAAGTACTACTAAGAACTCCTTTGGGAATGTCCATAAGAAAAAGGAAAGCGAGACCAATACCATTTCTGCAGAAAGAAGAAGTCAGGTCAGAAAACCTCAGCGTCAGTAACAATTTCAACAACAACCATCATACCATGTGCAGTACACTCAACAACCTTATGTGGCGGCCATAACGCCCACCTTTCATAATCAAAATCCGGTTTTTCAACCAGATCAACCGCCACCCACATATCAGCAAGGCTATCAGCAGGCGCCCACCGCCTCCGCCTATCAATAACAACAACTTAAGGCTCTAATCCCTAGACAAAATGTACAAAACAGAAGGTGGGCGTTATCCTATTATCCCACCAATTCCAATGAGCTACACTGAATTATACCCATACATGTTACAACAAGGTCTGATTACCACCAAAAAGATGGGACTGCCACCAAATCCTCTCCCACCACTCTATAATCCCAATGCCCGATGTGTGTTTCATGAAGGGGGAGTTGGACATGATCTAGAAGGATGCTTTGCTCTGAAGCATCTTGTTCGAGAACTAATGGAGAAAAAGATTTTGTCCTTTGGAGATCGCCAACCTAATGTCCAAAACAACCCATTACCTAACCATGGGAGCGTCAATGTAATAGAAGACGTGCATGAAATAGTGATTTTTGATGTGAAAACTCTCAAAACTCTGCTATAGGCTCTCCATAGAAGATTAGTATAAGCCATTATGATTAAGAGTACACACTCAGAATGTGAAGAATGTGCTGAAAATTCCAAGTGTTGTACTCTAATTCAAGAAGACATCCAAAGGTTGATAAATGAAGGTCTTTTACAAGTTTACAGTAAAATGAAGAAAGAGGAGGTATCAATGATTGCACCTATTTTCAACATGCCAGAGGGGACTGAAAAAGTTCCCATTTTCAATCTTCCGAATATCAGCTCAACAGATTCAACACTCAAACCAGAGTTCAATGTTGAAAAACCTGCTAAACCTGCGGCTAGCCAGCCGAAGCCGGTCAACACTTAAAAAACTAGACCGCTCTTTTTCAATAGTACCAAGAAAGTACCTTGGAGATATGATGACACGTGGAGGAATAAGAAATCTGGGAAAGAAGTGCAAAATAAAGGGACGAAAAGTAAACACGAAGATGTCTCTAACATTGCTGGTACGAGCAAAATGACCCGAAGCGGTCGAATCTATCAACCTAAGGTAATTGTGATCCCTCTCAAAGAAACCATTCATGTGGAACCTGCAAAAGGAAAAGAAGTACCAAATGAAGAGTTTTTAAGGAACATTAAAAGAATTGACTACAAAATCATATATCAGCTACATCAAACTCCTTCAAAAATTTCGATCATGTCTCTCCTTTTGAGTTCTCTGGCCCACAGGTCTGCATTACAAAAATTGTTGGCGCAGGCCCATGTAACCAAGGACATAACAGTTGGTCAATTTGATTCGGTGATTGCCAATATTACTGCATGTAATACCCTAAGTTATAGCAACAATAAGTTACCTGCCGAAGGTCGTAAGCACAACCATGCTTTGCATGTATCAGTAAAATGCCAAGAGGACACTCTAGCAAGGGTCTTGGTGGACATTAGTTCCTCTCTGAATGTATTACCAAAAAGGACGCTCGCTAAATTGGCATACAAGGTAACTGACATGAGACCCACCTCTTTGATTGTTAAGGCTTTTGACGGTTCTAGAAGAACAATAATAGGCGAGGTGGATTTACCTGTTATGGTTGGACCTCATGTATTTGACATTACCTTCTAGGTGATGGATATCGATCCAGCATACAACTTTTTGTTGGGAAGACCATGGATCCATATTGCTGGCACAGTGACCTCTACTCTTCACCAAAAGATGAAATTTGTAGTGGATGACAAATTGGTTGTCGTCCATGGAGAAGAGGATCTAATGGTGAACAACTTGTCGTTATTCCGGTACATTGAAGCTGATGAAGACGCTTTGGAAACCTCTTTCCAAGCCTTAGAAATAAATAATGTTGTGTTGATCGAAGAAGCTGTGGTCGAGAGTAGTTTATCCTTTGCATTTGTTCAAAGCATAAAATCTGCATTGAAGAATGGCACTCCTACATGATGGGGGAGGTCATTGAAGTAGAAGCCAGAGTGAAGACGAATCGCCAGGGGTTGGGTTACAAACCAACTCATGACAAGACTTAAGAGTTTTCCAAAAGACGACTGAAGACCATCAATGATGTGTTTATCAGTGGAGGTGTCCAAATCAACGCGGTTGATGAGGATTCGGAAAACGACTATATTGATCAGATGGTATATCATGATGAGGCCGCTCAAAACAATTGGGAGGCTGTTGAAATTCCTGTCATCTTTCCTATGACGAAAGAAATTCAAAAACCCGTTGAATCCAATGACTATGTTTTCCCTTCTGACTTCGACTTACCCATATACCAAGCTGAAGATGAGGATGGTGAAGATTTTGAGATTCCGGAATAGTTGGCAAAAAAGTATGGGTATGTTGTCGTCAATCTTGGTACTGATGAAAATAGAAGAGAAGTCAAGATTGGGGCAACGCTTGGGTAATTGATCAAGCAGAGACTAATGAAGCTTTTAGAAGAGTATGTTGATGTGTTCGTTTGGTCATACCAAGATATATATGGTTTGGATACCTCCATAATTGTTCATAAGTTACCTCTTCGACCTGAGTCTCCGCCTGTCAAACAGAAGCTCAGAAGGACCCGAACTGACATGGCTCTCAAGATCAGAGATGAGGTCAAAAAACAGATAGATGCAGGTTTCTTGGCAGTATCAAAATACCTAGAATGGGTAGCCAAAATTGTGCCTGTGCCAAAGAAGGATGGGAAATTTAGAATGTGCGTAGACTACAGGGATCTGAACAAAGCTAGTCCAAAGGACGACTTCCCTCTGCCACATATCGATACCTTAGTGGATAACACCGCCGGATTTGTTGTATTCTCTTTCATGGACGGTTTCTCAGGATACAATCAGATAAGGATGGATCCTGAGGACATGGAGAAAACCACATTCATCACACCCTAGGGCACTTATTGTTATAAATTCATGCCTTTTGGTTTAAGGAATGCAGGAGCCACTTTCCAGATAGCTATGGTCACATTATTTCATGACATGATGCACAAATAAATAGAGGTATATGTCAATGATATGATAGTCAAATCTCAAAGTGAAGAGGATCATCTGAATCACCAGTTGAAGTTATTCGTAAGACTCAGGAAATACCAGTTGAGGATGAATCCTACAAAATGTACTTTCAGAGTAAGATCTGGAAAATTACTCGGCTTTTCCTCCAATAAACTATATCTTCTCATAAACTCAACAGTCTGTGAATCCTTAGGATTAATCTTTGGAACAGCCCCTTGGGAATCCGACACAGAGAATGTGAAGTTCTAATAGTCTGTGTCATTGAGAGAAGATGAATGTCTATCTCGGACAATGGTACGCTCTTGCATAACTTGATCTTCAACAAGAATCTGCACAGGTTGAGCTTGAGCAACATTATTCACCGAAGGTGGAATAACATCCTTATTAACTGGAGTCCTTTGAATATAAGCCTCTCCCCTTGTCACGGCTGTCATGGCTTCCAAGAGTTGATATAATTGATTCTTCATCAATTCAAACTCTACCCTTGTAACAACCAAATTTTGTCCTCCTGAGTTCATGATTCTTCCAAAAGATAATTCAAGTCCAATGCGAGTGTCGGGAAATCAACTGCGGGTTGGACAAAAGATGGATGACCTCTCTGTTTCGGTTGAGGAGGGATTTGCAAGAATAAGATTCAAATGCAATGCAAAATGCTAATGCAACAGACAAGGGATCAAAACTCCCTCAAAGCTCTGAATAACTGTTGCGCTGCTGACTAGATAAGTTCATAAGTCTGCTCTAAAGAGAATACTAGAATATCGGGTTGGTCAAAGGTCAAAGTTTCCTACATAACCCTTCCCACTCACAGGTAGGACCTAATCTCTGACAAGGTACGATATCCTATGCAGGTCGTCAGTATCACGGACTCTCAAGTCGAGAAATGATGATACGTTCACCATTTCTGGTTTGGCATCATGGTCAAACGAAGAGGCCTCAATTGACTTCCCAATGAACGGTCTCCAGAGTCATTAATTTTCATATCCAACATCCTTTCAACTGTCTGAGACGTACAGGACATGATGTCTTCAAAGAAAACCTCGTCTGAATGCGAATTTCATGAGGGCTCTTGCATGCTAAACATGCAAGCCCGCACTACTCTCCATACTAATGCTAGATGTGTACTCAAGCCTAGGTATTAGGCTTACCTCACAATGGAACACCCCACCCAACAACATAGCAACAACAGTATAATAACAATAATAAAGTGCGAAAAAGGTAAATACAATAATATACAAAATACAACACACAAATATACACACCCACAAATATAAAGCAAACAAGCGCTAGGATTGACTCGCATAGGGAACTAGGGTCCCCCATAGAGTCGCCAGTTGTTGCAACTGCGAAAAAGGAGTCGACAGAAACAAACATAAGATTCGCCACCGAACGTTATTTATACCAAAGATAGGGAAAGGAAATGATCGAAGTAAACCTAAAAGAACGGGAAAGACAAGGTCATCGCAACCAAATCTTGGGTTCGGGAGTCGGTTACGCGAGGGGAAGGTATGAGCACCCCTCACGTTCATTGTACTCAACGGGATCCACACTTGTTGTCTAATCTATGGGTGAAAACTATCTAAAAGCTACTGCTAAACGAGGGTGAAAAGAAAGAACATACTCGATAGGACATTGCCGCCCTATGCCTACATATTCCCTTGTGCAATAGGAAAGTCAGAGTCAACGTGGTTCAGAAAACTAAGGGTGATGGGGGGAGTTGCTCTCCAATACATCGCCATCTTGTGCCTACGTATCCTCATCTTGTATGAGAAATCATAGCAAACGTAGTTCGAGAAACTACGGATGAAGGTCTCGATCGCACTGAGGCGAGAGAAAAGGTTCAGATAACAGGTTGGTCACGATTTCACTAGAGCAAGAGAAAGGGGAAGTTAGTTATTAGTGAGCTCGTCAAGGATAGGAACCCTCGTGCCTACGTATCCTCATTAAGGAATGAAGAATCAGAGCGTCCATAGTTCACTCTACTACGGGAAAATGAGATCGGATTGCATGAGGGTGAGAGAAAAGGTCCTAGGCCTGGAACGCCTAAACGGAAGTGAAATGGCTTGGTTTGGGATGCGTACTACGCTAAATCCTAAGACGTAGGAGCGAATGCGTCGCATATTACCCAAAGGGCATACGCTAAACACTCTAGACAAGTCAAGAGAGACCTCCCCACTCATCATTTCCTATGCACCTAATGCTTGTGGCTCACAACACTCACCGCGGTTTATTAGGGTTTTGAATTAAGGTTCGAAAGTGTTAGTGAATCGAATCGGGGCAAATGTGACGCTGAACCGTTGTAGCTCGACTTAGGGAAGTAGAACTATAGGAGGTCGCGTAAATTGATATCCGTGCTATGGACAAGATAGAGAAATGATATTGAGGATAATTCTCTGATTTTATCGTGTCGCATGGACTAAAAAAAAGATGGAATCTCGTCTTAATCGCAAACATTATGTCGATTAATCGAAGGTAGCCTATCACGATCCCAAAGTAAAGAAAATGACCTAAATGATCATTTTCCATAGATTTGAAATCAAGAAGGTTATCGACTTCGATAAACGGTGCTTACGAATAAAAGACTTCATAGATCGGGGAAAATAAAATAAAACAAAAAATGAAGTAGAAATGAGGAGAGAAAGAAGGTGGTCTCGGATTCAACATTATTTATCAATAGTATGACTAGTAACGATTTACGGAAGTCTCGTCATCGACCGAAACAAAGTAATAAATAGGACTAAAAATCAAAAATGAAAATGAAAAGAAATTTTGGTCTCGGATTTATCGTTTCCATCAATAATTTGACGTTTAACAACTTAGAGGTCTCTTCATCGACCCAAATGAAATGTGTGATAAAACAAAAATGAAATCAAGGCGAAATAAAATCGAGCGCATCTTAATATCAACACAAATAAATTTATTTAATAAAGTATTTTAACAACAAAAAAACTTAACTAACCAAAATTCAAAAATCTTTAGAAAATTATGTTAAAAAAAATCTAAATATTAAAATTAGAAAATAAATCATAAAATTCTAAGAATTAAAACTCTAAAATTTATTTATAAAAAAATGTGCTAAAAACTCTAGAAACTAATAAGTTTAAAATTCTAAAAAAAACTAAATTGAAACATAAGTTATTTAAAACAAAAGGGGGCTATGATAGAAAAAGGGGGTGTGTTGGGTCAAAATTGTGGGAATCATGTGGGCTTAACAGCCCATCATCCCACCAACACAAAACTAAACCGGATAACAAAGAAGGGAAGGGATGCTAATTCAAGATGGGCCCTGAAAAGCCCAGCCTCTGTGAACAATAAAACCCAAACGGGTTTCCAACCTTCATACCATGAGTGGAAGAAAGAAGCCACATATCATCAGCATGTTTCCATTCCAATCTCGCTTTTCTTTTTTTAGTAAGATGTGCATATATTAAGATGTCATAGGTTTACATCGAACAGGTACAACATTCAATTGCTCGGAAAGTAATGCAGCATGAAAGCCGACATAGTGACTCATTAAATAAAAATCTTACTAGCACACTCCAGTCAGTTCTCTCTCTAATACTCTAAGAACACACAATTAGTTGATTGCGATGAAATCTACATTTGACAGGTACGAAATCACGGGTTGACCCTCTCGACAATCCAGTTTTCTTCGCTTCCACACTCAAACTTGATCTGAATGTTAGCCTCTGGTTAGTCTTTAGATTCAAGTAATTAACCTCGTCTGGTTCTAGAATCAGAAGACAAAAAGCACCAACTGGCCCTATAGAAGGATCCAACAATATTTTTGTTTGTGCTCATCTCAAACTCGTCTTCTTCTGTTCTAGGTTTATAAAAAGTTATGTTGAAGTTGAAGGAGAGGAGGAGTTTCGGTTTGAGGGAGGAAGAGGAATTTTGTGGTGGCTGGATTTTTCTCAAAAAAAGTGAAGAAGAAGAATAGTGTCAAAGGGGAGGGGCGGCTGGTTTCTGCTTAGGGTTTTGGATTCTTGGAGACAATGAACAGTAATGGGTTATATACCCTGAGCAACATTGTCCTGTTTCCTGCTGCTGCTTTTGTCCTTTTTTATTTTTTCTTTAATTAATTGTTGTCTATTTAATGAATTAAAACTATTCTAATCCTAGTTTAAACTAATTAAAATTTAAACTAACTAAATTCTAACCTAATTCTTAATTCTAATCTAACTAATAACTAACTATCCTAATTAAGTTTTAAATTCTATTTCTAAACTAATTAATTAATTCTATAAAAAAAAGTTAATCTAAAATAATTCTAAACAATTAAAATTAAAATATTTTTGTATTTTCTCTTTTCTATTTTAAAATTCTAACTTCTAATTATTAATCTTAAATCTATTATGCTAAAAATCTAATTTAACTCTAATAAAATAAAAAAACTATTCTAATAAATCTATTTAAAATTCTAAAACTATTTCTAAAATCTATCTAAAAAAATAAAATTAATTAATTCTAAAATTATAAAAAGAAATTAAAGCAAAAATAAATCACAAAATGCCACGAAATAAAAACGGAAAAAACGGGCGAACACCGAAACGCAACAAAATTATCAGCACGGACTGAACCACCGGGAAGAGAACAACCTTCGCTCGATTTCGACATAGAACTTATCATTTGAACTGGTTTAAATTGTCTAAAATGTGAACAAAGCGGCTGCAATCCTGATAAATCCGTTCCGGTTGATAACATAGACAACATGCGAGAAATGATCGACCTAGATGATATGCAGATGAATGCGAAGCAAAAGCCAGTCAAAGTTAAAAACGCGAGGGCAAATTTTGGGGTTCAACATTCATGAATGAACGTTTGGCACCCACGCCAACGAATATGCCATGACAAAGAAGATTCTAAGAGCTGGATACTACTGGTTAACTATGGAAACCGATTGCATCCAATATGCCAGGAAATTTCAAAATGCCAAATCTATGCGGATAAGGTGCACGTGCCTCCAACGCTGTTAAATGTTTTATCATCGCCGTGGAATTTCTCTATGTAGGGAATTGATATGATTGAGGAAATTGAGTCCAAGGCTTCCAATGGGCACCGTTTCATCCTCGTTGCTATCGACTATTTCACAAAGTGGGTTGAAGTTGCATCCTACGCCAACATGACCAAACAAGTGGTTGTCCAATTTATCAGGAAGGAGATCATTTGTCGATTAGTTGTATTATCACATACAATAGAACTAATCTGAACAACAGGACGATAAAAGAGTTGTGTGATAGCTTCAAGATTGAACATCACAACTCTTTTCCTTATCGACCAAAGATGAATGGAGTTGTTGAAGCTGCGAACAATAATATGAAGAAAATCGTGCAGAAAATGGTTGTGACCTACAAAGATTGGCATGAGATGTTACCATTTGCCTTACACGGGTACAGAATATCTGCTCACACTTCAACATAGGCAACCCCTTTTCCTTGGTATATGGAATGGATGAGGTCCTTCCCATTGAAGTAGAAATACCATCTTTGAGAATCCTGATGGAATCAAAGTTGGAGGAAGCCGAGTGGGTTAGGGAAAGGTTCGATCAGTTGAACCTCATTGACAAAAAATGAATGACTGCCATGTGCCACGGCCAATTCTATTAGGAAAGGATCAAAAGAGCCTTTGACAAGAAGGTCTGTATTCGAGACTTTTGAGAGGGAGAACTTGTGCTCAGGAGGATATTGCCAACTCAAAAAGACATGCGTGGGAAGTCGACGCCGAATTATGATGGCCCCTTTATTGTGAAGACAACCTTTTCTAGAGGTTTGCTCATCCTCACAACAACGGGTGGAGAACGACTCGCTCACCCTGTGAACTCTGATGTAGTCAGAAAATATTAGGCTTAAAAAACCTGATGAGTCAAAAATCCGCAAGGGAAGCTTAGGAAAAAATGGGTATCCTGGTGGATCATAACCTATGAAAAAGATCCAAGCAAAAATTAGGGATGAAACAAAAAAGAGAGCTCGCTGAGTCAAAAACCCGCAACGCGGATTAGGAAAAAATGAGCGTCCTAGTGAATCTACAATCCGAAAGGGTGGTTCAGGCAAAAGTTAGGGACAAAAGTATTTCGTTGCATCAGAGGTTGTCACCACTGCAAAAATTACTAAGGGAATCCACTTCCACCACTCTTATCAGAAACGAAGATCTGGGGAACTCTTAGATAGAAGGTTAGGATAGTCATTGGATTTGATGTACCTTTTTCCATTTTCCCATTTTTAAATTGTAAATATTCCATGGAGATTTGCCATTCGCAAATTACCATTCATAAATAAAATCAGTTTGGACCATTCAAATATTTGTGATCTACTGCGTTTTTTACTTTTCTTTGTTATGCAAAACATCACTTATTTGTTAATAATGATTTTTGAAAGCAAATTATGAATCAAACACCGAGTTTTTAAGAAAACTAAAATAGAACAAGCAATTACTTTGGTATGGAAGATATCAAGGGAAATTAGTTTATTTCCCAGGAAGTCTAAAAGCGACCGAGATCTTGATATTACCACCTCAACAATATTGGCCCCACTAAAAGAGCAGTTTCTCGTCTGAGCGCAAATTTCATGGCTAGCTGGTGCATGCAAAGCATACAGGCTCACCACTAATCTCCACTTCTAATGCTAAGTCTATACTCAAGCCTGGGTCTGGCTTATCTCTCAACAGAACAATCCCTCCCCACAGCACAGCAATAATGAATCATGCGGAAAGTAAAATGCGGAAAGCACATAAAGAAAAATAAAGCACATATGTACACACCCCAAGAATAAACAAACAAACGTTAGGATTGACTCGCATAGGGGATATTCCCTTCCCCAGCAGAGTCGCCAACTGTCGCTACTGCAAAAATCGAGGGCCGACAATGACAGAAGAGTCGCCACCGTGTGTTATTTATCCCAAGAGAGGGAAAGGAAACGCTCAGAGAAAACCTAACGAAAAGAGGGATAAGATCGGTCATCGCAACCAAATCTAGGGTTCGGGAGTCGGTTACGCAAGGGGAAGGTATTAGCACCCCTCACGTCCGTCGTACTCGACGGGATCCACGCTTGTTATCTATCTAAAAGGGTGATTGAAACTATCTAACTATAGGCTTGAGGACAAAGGAAAAAGAAAGTGACTCGGCAAAGCAACGACGCTTTGTGCCTACGTATCTCATCTGGAATGAGAAGTCAGAGTCAATGTAGTTCGACTAACTACGGGTGAAAAGGGGGAAAAGTTGCTCGCCAAGACATCGCGTCTTATGCCTACGTACTTTCATCTGGCATGAAAGATCATAGCAAACATAGTTCGGGCTAGAGGGGAACACAAATTTGTTCAACTTGTTTTTTAGGCCCGAGTAGGGTTAACAACTAGTTCTAGCAGTTGGTGTATGCAGCTCGAGCATGGGAGACTTAGGCGTTACCGTTTGCGATAGAACTAAGAGTTAACAACACTCTTTTCCTGAAAAGATTTTTCTGATTAAAGGCCCCAAAGGGAAAAAGGGTTTGAATGATTTGTTTTTGTGTTTTTTAGAGAAAGAAGTGTTTTTGAATTGGTTTTCAATTCATATCGCACTAGAGACTATGACTTAGGAGTGAATGCGTCGCATATCACCCAAAGGGTGCTATACTAAACAATCAAGCCATTGAAAGGAAACCTTCCAACAACCATTTCCCAAATAGCTTAAGGCTCATAACGTACGACATTCACTAACCTTTATTAGGTGTTTTATGATTGCTTTGAGGTGAGAAGAGAAAGACTCGATCTAAGGGGAAACTGGACCCTATAGTTATCATGTACAATGCTCCTAAGGTTGGGATAAAAAGGGAGAATTAACCTAATGTTATCATGCAAAGGATTGAACACCTAATGTCTCTCCTACTCCCATCCTAAACGGAGGGACTAGGAATCCTAGGGGGATCATGGCACAAAGCCAAGTAAACACTAAATAATCCACTCACAAATGAAATGAGAAAGAAAATAACAAGGTGAAATAAAATGATAAGAAACACATTAATTCAAAATAAAAAAAAGTAAAAAAAAGATAAAAATGAAGAGAGATAAATTAAAAATAAACGACACACTAACATATTAGACAAATGGTACTCCAACCAATACGTAGATGATGAAGATGATAAATGGTGCAAAGGTTGACCAAAAGTTTTTTTTCAGACAAATTTAAAGGTAACTTCCACTGGTGGAAGTTCAGTGCAAAAAGTGACAGAAAATATTTTCGTGCAGTTTTTAAAGGAACTTCCACTGGTGGAAGTTTAGTGCAAAAAGTGATAGAAAATATTTTCGTGAAGTTTTTAAAGGAACTTCCACTGGTGGAAGTTCAGTGTAAAATGTGACAAATTCATGGCAGAAATCTTATTTGCAAATTCAGGGCAGAAACGGTAGCAAATGCAACAACATGATCTTCAAAAGAGTAGCCTGCACATGTTTCAAATATCCTGCTTATGATTATTCTCAAAGAATTGAGCTCAAATCCTCACTGAATCTCAAAATGGTTGTTGAGTTGTAAAGTTGTTCGTGAGTTGAAAATGAACAAAACAGAATGATAGCAGAACCAGCACAAACTCAAACAATACAAATCCAATATACCATGATTTAAACAGAACATGAATCAAACATCTAAGGGCTTAAAAAATACACTGTCAGCAAAAAAAACTCAAAATTACATGAGGCTGCTATGATGTCTCCCAAAACTGTTTGCAATAGAAACAAGATGAAGCAAAGTGGCCTATAATGATCAATTCATTCACAGCTCATGACAGCAATTGATTTAATATTTACAAGACATAAGCACATCAAAGAAAAAAACAAGTCCAAAGACAAATATATGTTCCAACAGCTGGTATAAAACAAATAGTTTGCACACACCCATGAAATTGTTTCTTAGATCCAAAATAGAAAATGCCAAGTGCCACAAAACTTGTTGTCACAATGCCAGCATGTATGCATCAATGAACATGTATAAATTGACAAACTTAACACAAACACAGTTGCTGACAACAGCAGGAAAATTCAAAGCTATGTTTATCATGGATCATTTCAACATATAATCATGCTAACAACAACAAACAGTCCTAAAACATGATCCTCAAGACAGTTCAGCATATAAAAAATTTCCACACTGTTGCACCCCAAAATTTGCCCAACATTTCTTTACCTAGCTTATGTTTCATTTCATGCACATTAGCATTATCATTTGCATTTCATTGACATGTATACAGGAGATCAAGAGGTATGATTACCAATCAAGGGCTACACAAGACTTTGAAGCTAGCTGGGAGGCTTATTCAGGTGTTCAAGGGTTGACATCCTTGTCAGAGAAGTTAAAAGATCCTCAAAGAGAGTGATTGAAGCCAAGTGTGTAGGTCTCCTAACTTGAAAGTTGTGGAAAGCCATCAGATGATTCTGAAGCCATGAAAATGGACTTGAGGTCTTGAGAGAGCTCATGAGGAGTGTTGAAGATCACTTTGATGCCTAGACAGGTCATTGTGCAAGATTAAGAAGACTCAGCCATGAGTGGTGCAGTTAGGGTTTGACTGGGTCAACCCTAAGTCAACTGATGATTTGAAGAAGGTTGAGACCTAACCCAAGAGCCATGTGATCATGGATTGATACATTGAGATGTTATAAGGATGATTCCAAGGTCAACTCATCATGATTGAAGAGTTTGAGAAGCTTCAAGCTAGGGTTTCTAAGGCTTGACAGTGTAAAATCCCCTAGTTTGACCCCTATCTTCAAGGCAATTTAACTCAAGATGTGATTGTCATCTCATCTTGCCCCGAACATGAATGTTGTAGAGCATGATATTAGCTTTAATTTGACTGCTATAAGTCCTTGATAGGATTTGTAGAACTCAATTTATAACTTTGACAAGTTACAGGTCATCTGAGGTATGTGAATTTGGAGCTTGAAAGTTGTCCAACTTGCATGAAACTTTTGCCCTATAAGGATGACTCCTATGAACTTTTGGTATACATGAATGTTGTTCCTTATCCTATTAGCTTTCTAGAGAGTACTAGAAGTCCTTGATAGGATTTGTAGAACTCAAGTTATGGCTTTGACAAGTCAAGGGTATTTTGGTCATTTAGAGATTATAGGTCATTTCAATCATAAGGTCATAACTCCTATTTGCAAGCTTCAAATGGGAAAATGTTCAACATCAAACTTGTTCAAAATGATGTTTTAAGTCTAGCCAAGAGGTCATGAGAGCTTGGAATAGCTTGCTTCACAAAATCACAAAAATGGCCTAAAATAAGGGTGAATTTCAAATAAACCAAAGATGGAAATTGGGATTTTTGATCTACATGTCCAAACCAAGCCATATGACATACCAATTTGATTGTAAAACACATTTTAAGAACATTGACATTGCCACAATTTTGAATTGAGGGTTAATTTGAGGACTTGCTTTGAAAAGTGGTTACTTACATCATAAGTAACAATTGCCAAACCAATATACAAGGCATAACCAAGGCTCCTTTCAATCCAAACACTTTCATAATCTCATTTGGAGAGAATTTGGATGAAAAGCATAATGAATACAAGCTGATGCAAGGACTGTCTTGAGTATACCATGAGATTGGATTTTCAAGTGAAGTGAGATATTGAATTTCTCATTAGAGTGATCTAGAACTTTCTAGATCATTCATTCATGTTCTATATAAACATATGAAGGGATTCAGGGCCAAGGTTGGTGAGAATTGAGAGAGGAGAGTGAGATTGCATTGTGAAAGCTCTTCTTGCAAATCAAAATCTGTTACAAGGTTAGAGGCCATTTTAATCTAAGAAATTGATCTCAATAGCTTGCTCTGAGGTTGGTGATTGATCTCAGATCAAATTTAAGGCCAAATTGTGGAGGAATCGTGAGTTAGCCATTGGAGTTGGAAGCTTGTAACTCAGAATCGGGTTCAAGAATCCAGGGCATTTCAACTCTTTTCTTTGCATACAGAAGGTTGATTAGAGGCTAGTGAAGGATTCTGCAAGTTCTTGAGGGTTGATTTGAAGATTCAACCACTCTGTTTGCTCAATTTTACCAAGTATGCAGTTCTTATTCCATGGCTCAAATTAGGTAGAATCAATGAGAATTATTGTGTTAGATGCATTGTAGATTGATGTAGGAAGGTTTTTGGATCATCAATTTGGAGATTAGTGACCAATTAGGGTTGTTGCCATTTTCGGTTGGGATTATGTTCTTGCAAACCTTGAGCTTTTAGAATGAATTAGTGGCATGAATGAATTCCTGAGGAAATTTGGGACAAGATTCATCAAGGAATCGTGGCCAATGGTTGATTCTAGAGAGAGTTAGGGTTGTGGAAGGTTGATCGGAGAATGTCACCGGCGGTGACTCCAGCGCGCGCAGGTGAACTGAGTTCAGAGATTCAAAATGGAGAAGATGACTTGATAGCCATTAGATCTTAGGTTGACTTGGACTGAAGGCATCATCCAACGACCACATGTGAAGGAATTTTGTGAAGGATTTCTGAAATAGTATGAAACGCTGCGTTTCATTTATTTGATGGTTTTGGGTTTAACTCCATAGTAGATACTCACACCCCCCTTATGGCCCAATCACTAAAATGAACTGAATTCATTTGCTATTCACACCGCGCGCCTTTCATTTTATTTTGATTTTCTTTTTATTTTTCATTTTATTCATGGTTATTGGAAAATTCATAAATAATGAAAAAATAACTCAATTAATTCCATTCTTTTTGCCATGGATTCATGATTGAATCTAGTATAGTTTAGATAAAAAAAATATTAATATTCCATGCATTTTTTGATTTTATGTGCATTTTTGAATTTTAATTGACATTAAAATAATCATGGTTGATGCTTGATTTTGTTGAATTTGGTTTGATCATGTGATGATGATTTTTGCCCTGATTTTTTGTGTGTAGCTAGAATAGATATGCATGTTACCCCTAGATTTTTCTCACATTTTTGTGATGAATATAAGTAGTAGTTTTACGTTGAAACTTTAAGAGCTTCATTTTTAGGGTTTATGGTTGATACCTTATGATTTAGGGTTTATTTCTAGAACTTGGTGGATGATTCAACCTCTGATTTTTGTAGGGTAGATTCATGATTGAATTAGGATCCCTTAGGAATTTTTGTAGAAATTTACAATGTAGTTTACTATTTTTGTTTGATTTTAGTTTAGATGCTAACTTTAGATGATTCTAATGCACTAATTCAACTAGAATGACCTCTTTAGTTCCCTTAGATTAGGGTTTTGTCTCTCTTGCTCTTGGATGATGTTGAAGGCAAGCTTGGGCTACCATGGATCCCTTGAAGAAGCTTGGATGTGGAGATCTTCCCTTCTTTTGGTGTAGTGTTGATTAGGTGTTAAGATTAGGGTTTACAGGCAGAGCTTCTAGATAGATTCTCTTCTTCCATAAACATGGAGGGTGTTGATCACTTCCATTCTTCCCTATGATGTAAGGTCCCCTTGTAAAGGCCTCATCCCTCCTTTGGTAGGATGTGTGGCTCTTTACAAGTTGGTAGAACCTTTGAGGGTCCCTTTCTCTGATGATAAGATGCTTAGTGGTGACCTTTGGTCTTCACTCTGCTACCAATTATCCAAACTTTGCTCTTGTTAGATGAATCTTTCTCCCTTGCTAGAGGATGGAGTTCCTTGCTTGAAGAGATTGAGGGGTAGGAGTTGATTCTTCCCTGTGTTTGAAGATTTCCCTTAAGAGCTGAAGCTTGTAGACCAGGGAGAGCAAGTTGATACTTGCAAGGAGGAGAGAGTTGAAGCCTGAAGGTCCAGAAGAACAAGTTGACACTTGTGAAGAAGATCAAATTGAAGTTGAGTGAAGAAGCTGAAGCTTAAAGAAGAAGCAAGTTGATACTTGTGAGTCTAATGCATTAAGTCCCTGAAGGAACAAGTGGATACTTGCAGTTAGGATTGAAGCCTGAAGGTGGAATTTACTTTGGAGCTGAGGCTTGAAGAAGAGGGATAGGTTGATACTTATGTGGGTGTGTTGGAAGCTTGGAGAAGCAAGTTGACACTTGCTATTGAAGAGGATAGTCTTGAAGAGCTGTTGAAGACTGATGGCTGAACTGATGTCAGAGGATTGCTTTACTGTGGAGCTGTGGAAGCTGTTGATCTGCTTTCTTTCCTGTCTGTCTTCTTTCAGTGCAACTGTATTGGTGTGACTTGTTTGATTTGCTTGATGCATTAGAATAATTTCATATTTAGATTGTGTTAAGCTAGGAGCATGATTGCACTAGAGGTTGAGTTGCTCCCTCTGCTTGTATTTTTACTATATGGCTTTGCTTGCTGGTATTTGGTAGAGCCTAGCTCCCTTGCCTATGTGGTTTGTTGCCTGCTTGATGGCCTATCATTTCACTTCTTCTGTATGATTGCAGTTATATTTTGCTTGATAGCATGTTATTTCCTCTGTATGATTACAGTTATTCATATCTGGCTTGAGGTTGAGATGAGCTTGTGGAGGCTGATGCCCCACACACATTTCCTCCCTCACTTGCATTGCATGCATTTTACAGTCGTTTACTATTTACTGTTTAAGCTGATGCTTTATCTGTTTCTATTTATCATTGACATGAACCCCTAGGAATCTCACTTCCTTTGATAAGGAAGTGATGATAGAACTTTAGGTTGAAACCTATGCATGATAACATCTAGGAGATCCCTGTTTCAAACCTCAACCATAGGATGAATCCTTGGCATGACAACATTAGGACTTGATAGTCACCCCTTAGTTGAACCTGTTCGTTCTCTCCTCATCTCAAAACAAATTAAAATACAGTAATAAAGGTTAACTGATGTCGTATGTTACGAGTCTTAAGCTATTTGAGAAAGGGTTGTTGAAGGGTCACTCTTCAACAGTCTGGATGTTTAGTATGGTACCCTTAGGGTGACATGCGACGCATTCACTCTCAAGTCATAGTCTCTAGTGCGATATTGGTTGCAAATATCCATAAAAAAACAGTTCTTCCGTAAAAAATAGAAAACAAACTTCAAACTTTTTGCCCCGTGGGCCCGTAATTCAAAGGAAGCTTTTCTGAAGAAAAGAGTGTCGTTAACTCCCAGTTCTACCACAAACGGTAACGCCTAAGTCTCCAAGGGTCGAGCTGCATACACCAAACTGCTGGAACTGTTTGTTAACCCTACTCGATAAAAACAGATGAATCTGAAATCCCGTAATCCGTATTTTCCCGAACTACGTAAGCCCTGATCTCTTAAGCCTGATGAGAGTATGTAGGCAAAATATTGATGTATTGGCGAGGCACCTTCCCCGTAACCCGTAGTTAGTCGAACTACATTGACTCTGATTTCTCATTCTCAGATGAGAATACGTAGGCATAAACTGCGACGCTTTGCCGAGTCATTTTCTTTTCTTTTCAGACCAGCCTTGATAGGTAGATAGTGAAACCAACCCGTCAGATAAACACAACAAACGTGGATCCCATCGAGTACGATGGACGTGAGGGGTGCTAATACCTTCCCCTTGCGTAACCGACTCCCGAACCCAGACAATGGTTGCGATGACCTTGTCTTATACCTTTTTCGTCAGGTTTTTCCGATCGTTTCCTTTCCCATTCTGAGGGATAAATAACGAAAGGTGGCGACTCTTCTGTTTTGCCGGCACCTTATTTTCGCGGTAGCGACAGCTGGCGACTCTGCTGGGGAATTGATAGTTTCCTAGGGATCCAACGTCCCTTATGCGAGTCAGTTTGGGGATCCAACATCCCCTGCGAGAGTCAATCCTAGCGCTTGTATGATTACTTGTTGGGTTGTGTTTATTTATCGCACTTTATTTCCCGCACTTTATTTTCAGTATGATATGATTATCTGTGTTGTTGTGGGAGGGGCATTCTGATGAGTGAGAAGCCAGACCCAGGCTTGAGTGTACCTAGCATTAGTTGTGGAAATTAATGGGCGCGTGCTTGCTTTGCAGGCACTAGTGTCTCATGAAATCCACGCTCAGACGAGGTTCTCCCGGTTGACTTCTTTTCCGACCCTTTGGGCCTGAGGGGTTGTTGGTTTGGAGGATTGTCGACTCTGGGGACCGATCATTTGGAATTCAGCTGAGTGAGGCCGCTTCAGGAGACGGTGATGCCACACCTTCTGGGTATCGTATCACCCCTCTTGAATGTCTGTGACGCTGATGACCGCATAGGATTCCGAACTTGTGTCAGTTTAGGTCCATACCTGTGAGCAGGGTTGGGTTTGTTGCAGGAAACCTTAACCTTCAGACTACCTGGTTTTCTTGATAGTGAATCAGTTTTGTTGGTATCAGAGGTTCTCATCATCAGATGTATATGTGTTCTTGAAAGAGCAGAGTTATGGTCCTGTATCAGAGGTCCTTATCTTCAGAGATGCATGTGTTCTTGACAAAGCAGATTTATGGTCCTGTATCAGAGGTCCTTATTGTCAGATGTATGTCTGTTCTTGATAGAGCAGATTTATGGTCCCGTATCAGAGGTCCTTATTATCAGATGTGTGTTTGTTCTTGACAGAGCAAATTTATGGTCCGATACCAGGGTTTTCTTATCATCAGAGATAGGGTTGTTCTTGACAGAGCAGTATTGTGGTTTTGTTGATACAGAACCTTCGTCTCTTCAACAGTAGTCGTCTTGATCTCCTGCTGCATGATTGCATTTTACATTGTTTTGCATATTCATCTGCATTTCATTAACGTGTGTCTGTGTTGCAGGTACTGTTTCCCCCGATTCAGGATTTCTTGCTTTCTATTGTGCTATTATGGGTTCTCTGAGGAAGACCGTGGCTTACAAGCTCCCCGCTCCTGATGTTGTTCAGCTGACTGGTTTGATTGCTTTGGCAGATGAGTCTGTGAGAGGTGAATTCAGAAAGGCTTATGGGAAACTGCTCAGCTTGGTTCGTAAACCCCCTGTGTTTGAGTTGAATGGGTTGCACGCCCTGCTGCAGTTCTACGATCCTCCGTTGAGATTCTTTACTTTCCAGGACTTTATTCTCGCACCCACACTAGAGGAGTATGTTGATCTGTTAGGTGTGCCTATCAAGAGTCAGATGCCCTTTGTTCATATGGATGCTGAGCCTAATCTCGCTAGTCTAGCTCCCTCACTTTATCTGGACGCCTCCGAGTTGGTCTTGTCTAGTTGGAACAGGGTTGCCGGTTTCTCCTTGCAGTTCTTAGTGGGAAAGGCTCAGCAGTGCGCCAAAGACGGATGTTGGGTCGTGTTCAACGCCCTTCTTGCTCTGTCCATATATGGCATCATTCTGTTCCCTAATATGTCCGACTTTGTAGACTTCGACGCTTTCCACATCTTTGCATCAGGGAATCCAGTCCCTACCTTGATAGGAGATGTCTACCATTCCGTCCACTACAAAAACGAGAACAGAAGGGGTAAGAATGTCTCATGATGTGTGCCCCTGCTCTATAGATGGCTTGATAGTCATCTACCCAAGAAGGGTCCCTTTGCTTCGTCTGCAGCCGCAGCTGAGTGGTCCGAGCGTTTGATGAGTCTGTCAGCGGAGGATATTGCCTGGTTTGATAGAGATAGGTTGGGTACCGAGATCATCTTCATCTGCAGTGGATTTCCGAATGTGCCTTTGATAGGCAGGAAGGGCTGTATCAACTATAATCCATCCCTGTTGGTCCGACAGTTTGCTTATGCTTTGAGGGCTCCGCCGAAGGATGAAGAGGTGCAGGAATCTCTGTACCTCACTGGTCTTCTAGAGGGGGATATGTTATCTAAGCTTCAGCGCGCTTGGAATGGTATCAGTAAGCGAGGAAAGCGGTTGCTGGGAAAAAGTAATAGCCAAGCCTATGCTCCATATGTGACTTGGATCAGAGCTAGAGCAGATGATATAAGGATGCCGTTTCCTCCTGCCCAGCCAGAAAGCCCTCCAGTGATCGAAGAGCCTACCACCGTGCCTATTCAGCAGCATAATCAGGTGTTAGCTGAGAGAGATGAGCTGAAAAAGGCAAATGAAGAACTGGAGAAAGAATTGGCTCAGCTCAGAAGCGAGAGAAACGAAGCCGTTCATTCCTTCAAGAGGCAGACAGAGCTGGTGAACCAGTTAGGGACAGATTTGACTAAGTAGATAGCTGAGCGCGAGCGCATGGGTCGAGACTTCAAAGCTATCAATGATGTACTGGCCACTAAGAAGCAGCATTTGGATGAAGCGTATCAGAGAATATCCAAGTTTAACCAGCATTGGAAGGCCACCCTAGCCAACGGCAAAGAACGGGAGGATAAGCTGAAGCAATAGATCTCCAAGCTGAAAGCCCAGGTGAAGGCTAGTGAGAAGAGGTTTGATGAAGAAACCGCTCGCAGATATGCCGCTGAATGCCAGCTCAACAAGGCTCTTGCTAACCTGAAGGAGCGCAAGCTGACGTTTGAATCTAAGAAGCGGAAGCTAGAAGATTGTTTCGGCGAAGGAGCATGGGAAGACTCAGTCGAAGGTCTCCAATCCACCATTATGCAGAGAGAGTTACTCGTCGAAGGGTTGCTCACCCGGCCTGATCATCCAGAAACGAGGAATTTGTTAGAAGAGTTTCGCGCCCGTGGCCGTGCTTGACTATTTGTAATCCTTTTGTGTTGATCATTGTCATATGCTGACCATCACCAGGCTTGTTGGTTGAGGTCATGCTATTGATTCAGCTTGTACTCAGTGACATTGTGTACCGCCTTGATGGGCTTTCTTTATATATATATGAGATGTTATTTCCATGACTGGACTGGACTTCTTATTATCAGCACTGGCACTCAGGCACTAGGATCGGGGGATACCTCCCTAACACACAGACACACGTTTGCATTTGCATGAAACATTTGCATGACGAGCACTTTGTCGTTTTTCCTAACCCTTTTGTGTATACAGGTTGTTTCAGGTTGTTCCAGGATTGATCAGAGACCTATCCACCACTATCCGACCAGAGCGAATCAAGCCAGAGTTATGGAGCAAGTGCAAACTAACGTTCAAGAACTCCGAGAAAGGATGGACCGCTTCATGGAGCTCATGCAAGTGGTCGCCAACGGCCAGGATCAGCTCAGAACCTTGGTTCAGCCTCTGATCTCAAGGGTTGACAGCAATGGTGTACTCCATGGTGGGACTGTTCCAACCCCTCCACCTGTTGAAACTCCTCAGAATGGCGTCCCCGTGACCGGGGGGAATGGCAGTGCCAACGGCAATGTAATCGCTAACATGGGACTCAACGGTAATACGACTGGTGTCGGTAATGGGAATTTTGAAGCTAATGTCAATGTTGGACTGGGCAACGACAATGCGGGTGATGGAAATCTGTATGGGCCTCAGCCATGGTTAGAAGACCGTCAGGACGATGTGTTCTCATAGAGAGGTGCTGAAGGGGAGCTGACTGCTGAAGCACGTCTGAGGTTTAAGGTACTCGAGGACAAGATGAGGAATTTCGAGAACCAGAACACCATGGGTGTTGACATGTCCAAGTTGGGACTGATTGCTGGTTTCAAGGTACCTCCCAAGTTCAAGGTACCCGACTTTGAAAAGTACAAGGGCACCACCTGCCCTCGCGTCCATCTGAGATCATACTACCGGAAAATGTCAGCTCACTCTGAGGACGAGAAGTTGCTGATGCACTTCTTTCAGGACAGTCTGTCCGGGCCCTCCCTGGAATGGTACATGAGTCTGGAACCTACCAGTGTGCACACGTGGAAGGAACTTGCTGAAGCATTCGTGCACCATTACCAATATAACAATGACTTGGCGCCGAACCGGGTCCAACTGCAGAATTTTTCGCAGAGGAACAACGAAGGATTCAAGGAATACGCCCAGCGGTGGCGTGAATTGGCAGCTAGAGTTCAGCCGCCGCTGGTTGAACGCGAACTTGTGGAAATGTTCGTAGCCACCCTCCCAGGGGTGTATTACGAAAAACTGGTCAGCAGTATGTCGAGAAGCTTCTCAGACCTCATTATCACGGGTGAGCACGTTGAAAATGGGATCAAACTGGGGAAAATTCAAGGTGATCTATCCTCAGCTGGAGGAGGAAAGTAACCGTATGGTGGCAAAATGAGGGAAGGAGAGACGAGCGTTGTGTCCAACACTCGAAGGAAAGGCAAGGGCCAACACCAACAGGTGGCCAGTATAACCATCCCAGCGGTCCAACAGCCACAGCAGCAGCAGCAGCCGAATCAGCAAGGGTACAGAAAGTATCAGAACAGGGCACCTCTGTCCAGCCGTCACCTTGAGACACCGCCCATGTCGTATGCTCAACTGTTACAGACTCTGCTTCAGTTGCAGTTAATCCAGAAGAGAACCCTGGCTCCCTTGACAGGGGCACCTCCGCCAGGTTATGATGCGAATGCAACCTGTGAGTTTCACTCAGGGGCACCAGGTCACATGATAGAAAATTGCAAAGCCTTCAAGCACAAGGTGCAGGATATGGTGGACGCTAAGATCATCAATTTCTCAGATAATGTGCCAAACGTCACGAAGAACCCTATGCCGAATCATAGGGAGGTGGAGTGAATGCCGTTATTGAAGATGGGAGCTTAGATTTGTTGACTGATGTCAGGGATCTGAAGACACCGTTTAGCTTCGTTAAAGCCAAGCTGATGAAGAGAGGCTTCTTTCCAGGGTGTGGAGAACTGTGTATGGGCTGTGCGACTAGTCCTGATGGATGTGAACAGTTGATAGAGGGGATTCAGAGTCTGATGACCGAAGGAATCCTGCAGTTTAGCCGAAGGGCCGAAAGCGGATCGGGAGAGGTAATGCTGAAGCAAGATGATGAGGTTGCCACCATCACCATCCCTCGTCGGACGATAACTATTTCTGCACCCAGGCCGCCCACGATTACCATCACCAAAGCTGGGTCGATACCTTTCGAAAGCACCAATGCTGTCCCATGGCATTATGGGGCAGACATCTACTGTAACGGACAAAAGTTGGAATTGGAACCATCAGGGTCATGTGTGGATAACCTAGTGGGAATTGGCGGAATTACTCGCAGCGGAAGAGTGTTCGCTCCTCCTGAGGTTGTGGCGGACAAAGCGGACAAAGCTGAAGTAACTGATAAGGGAAAGAGTAAGGTCGCTGAAGAAACCCCTCGTGGGGTAGGAAAAGACTTACCTGTTAAAGACGCTGAAGAGTTTATGAGGTTGATTAAGAAGAGTGACTACAAGATTGTGGATCACCTCCATCAAACACCCTCGAAAATTTCCATCCTGAATTTGTTGCTGTGTTCTGAGGCACACCGCAACGCGCTGCTGAAGGTGTTGAATGCCACGTATGTACCGCAGGAAATATCGGTCAACCAGTTGGAAGGGGTCGTAACCCACGTGAATGCTGGAAATGGGTTAGGGTTCACTGACCTGGAGCTGACGCCGAAGGGAAGGAATCACAATAGCGCCCTGCACATCTCGATAGAGTGTAGGGGAACGATTATGTCTCATGTGTTGGTGGACACAGGGTCGTCACTCAATGTTCTTCCGAAGAAAGCACTGATGAAGTTAGATATGCGAGGATTGATCTGCACACCCAGTAATCTGGTTGTGAAAGCGTTCGATGGAACCAAACGACATGTTTTCGGGGAGTTGATGTTGCCCATCCAAGTTGGGCCGGAAACATTCGATGCAGTCTTCTACATCATGGACATCATGCCTGCCTACAGTTGTCTCCTAGGCCGGCCATGGATCCATTTTGCGGGTGCCGTGACCTCCACGTTGCACCAGAAGCTCAAGTATGCTGTTGGAGGAAGCATCGTAACTGTATGTGGCGAGGAGGATATAATGGTGAGCCATTTGTCGTCCTTCAAATACGTTGAGATGGATGGGGAAATCCACGAAACCCTATGTCAGGCGTTCGAAGCTGTTAAAGTCAAGAACGTAGCCCCTGTGATCACTGAAAAACCCGAGATGACTCTCTCTTCCTTCAAGGAAGCCCGAGCCGTTGTTCAAGCCGGATCTACCTCAGGCTGGGGGCAAATTCTAGAGATACCCAACAAGCAGGACAAATTTGGGTTAGGGTACTCTCCTGCGGCTGAAGCCTCCTCTTCTCACAGTGCGTCGCGAGGTAAAGGGCCGATCCAGTTTACCAATGGCGGGGTGATATTTGAAAGTGTCAACGCGGTGTCTGAAGACGGCGAAGACAGCGACTGCGACCTAGATTCTTGGATCCAGCCAAGCAAACCAGGCGGGAGCCTCAACAACTGGTCCATCAGGGATATCGTCCAAGTGACAGGCAAAGAGTAATGATTTACTTTTTTTCAATCATTGTACAACCCTACGTCCTACCCGGGGCATAGAGGTTTTATTGTCTGGGCCTTGTTTGATTATGTACATGCATTTTACCAATAAATCAAAAGGCGTTTTTCTTCGTATTCAAAAGTTGTGATCTCTGTTATTCCTGTTTTATATTTGTTTTGCAAAACAATAAAATGGCAATGGGGTTTGTGCTAACCTGCATATCCTTGTTTTAAGCTTAACCCTTGTTATTGCAGGATCCACATAGCAGATGACATCGACTCTGGACCTTCTACGACTCACTTCGACTTCGATTGCCCGATCTATCAAGCCGAAGAAGAGATTGATGAAGACGAATACCTTCCCGAAGAGTTGGCCCGCTTGTTGAAACAAGAAGAGAAAGTTATTCTGCCTCACGAGGAAGAGATTGAGATTGTGAATCTGGGTTCTGAAGAACTGGTCAGGAACGTCAGGATAGGGGCTGCGTTGCAAAGTGATGTCAAGCAGAGATTGGTCGAGATGCTTCGAGAGTATAGTGACGTCTTTGCTTGGTCATACGAAGATATGCCCGGACTTGATACTGACATTGTGGTCCATCACTTGCCGCTATGAGAAGATTGTCCTCCCGTCAAGCAGAAGCTTAGGAGGACACGACCAGATATGGCCGTTAAGATCAAAGAAGAAGTGCAAAAGCAGCTTGATGCTGGCTTCTTAGCGGTCACTACTTACCCTCCGTGGGTCGCCAACATAGTGCCTATACCGAAGAAGGATGGTAAGGTACGAATGTGCGTCGATTATCGGGATTTGAATAGGGCGAGCCCTAAAGATGATTTCCCGCTTCCCCATATTGATGTGTTGGTCGACAATACATCTCAGTTCTCCGTATTTTCGTTCATGGATGGCTTCTCCGGCTACAATCAGATCAAGATGGCGCCGGAGGACATGGAGAAAACTACGTTTATTACGCCCTGGGGAACCTTCTGCTACAAGGTGATGCCTTTCGGTCTGAAGAACGCAGGGGCCACTTACCAACCAGCAATGGTTACTTTGTTTCATGATATGATTCATCATGAGATTGAAGTCTATGTTGATGACATGATTGCGAAGTCCCAAACGGAGGAAGGACATCTGGTCAATTTGCTGAAGCTTTTTGAGAGGCTTAGGAAGTTCAGGTTGAGGTTGAATCCTAACAAGTGTACTTTTGGAGTACGGTCTGGAAAACTACTGGGGTTTATCGTGAGTGAAAGAGGCATCGAGGTTGATCCTGCGAAGATAAAAGCAATACAAGAAATGCCAGCGCCAAGAACAGAAAAAGAAGTTCGTGGTTTCCTGGGCAGAATAAACTACATTGCAAGGTTTATCTCTCAGCTCACGGCCACGTGTGAACCGATGTTCAAACTACTAAAGAAAGATCAGGCGATTATCTGGAACGAGGATTTCCAGAAGGCATTTGATAAGATCAAATAGTATCTACAGGAACCTCCAATCTTGATACCCCTAGTGGCCGGACGACCCTTAATCATGTACTTGACAGTTCTTGAGAATAGTATGGGGTGTGTCCTCGGTCAGCACGACGAGACGGGCAGAAAGGAGCATGCCATTTACTACTTGAGTAAAAAGTTCACGGAATGTGAATCTCGTTACTCGATGTTGGAGAATACGTGTTGTGCACTAGCCTGGGCTGCCAAACGTTTACGACAGTACATGCTCAATCACACGACCATGCTAATTTCGAAGATGGATCCGATCAAGTACGTCTTCGAGAAGCAAGCGCTTTCGGGCAGGATTGCCAGATGGCAAATGGTGTTGACGGAATATGACATTCAGTACGTTTCCCAAAAGGCCATCAAGGGAAGCGTATTGTCTGAATACCTCGCCGAACAACCGATCAAGGATTATCAGCCGATGAAATTTGAATTCCCTGATGAGGATATCATGTTTCTCAAAGCAAAAGATTGCGATGAGCCGTTGCCCGACGAGGGGCCAGATAGGAAATCCCAATGGAAAGTGATATTCTATGGGGCGGTTAATTCTTACGGAAGTGGCATTGGGGAGATCATCACAACTCCCCACGGATCCCACATCCCGTTCACTGCGAGACTGACGTTTCCAGTCACCAATAACGAAGCGGAGTACGAAGCATGCATCATGGGTCTAGAAGAAGCAATTGATTTGAGAATCAAGAACCTAGATGTATATGGTGACTCGGCGCTTGTGATTAACCAGATTAAAGGGGAGTGGGAGACTCGTCAATCAAATTTGGTGCCGTACATGAATTATGCCAGAAGGCTGCTTCCGTTCTTTGATCGGGTGGAACTCCATCATGTGCCCAGAGCGGAAAACCAGATGGCTGATGCCTTGGCCACGTTGGCTTCGATGTATAAGGTCAATTTTTGGAATGAAGCTCCAAGAATTGTCCTTTCTCGTCTTGATAGACCTGCATTCGTCTTTGCGATCGAGGAAGCCTCCGATGGAAAGCCATGGTTCCATGACATCCAGACCTTCCTTATGACTAAGGAGTATCCCGCGGGAGCGTCGACCCAGGATAAGAAGACTCTGAGGAGGCTGTCTGGAAATTTTTATCTCAATCCTTATGGAGTTTTGTACAAGAGAAACCATGATCTCGTGCTACTCCGATGTGTAGATGAGAAAGAAGCGAGTATGCTCAAGGAAGAAGTCCATGAAGGCACATTTGGTACGCACGCCGGCGGGCACGCTATGACGAGAAAGATCCTGAGAGCAGGATACTACTGGCTGACGATGGAATCAGATTGCTTTAGATTCGCGAAGAGATGTCATAAATGCCAGATTTATGCTGATAAGATTCACGTGCCGCCGTGCCCGTTAAACGTCATGTCCTCCCCGTGGCCGTTCTTCATGTGGGGCATCGACATGATAGACAAGATCGAGCCCACTGCATCTAATGGTCATCGCTTCATTCTAGTAGCTATCGACTACTTCACCAAGTGGGTGGAGGCAGCCTCATACGCTAATGTGACCAAGCAGGTAGTGGCTAAATTCATAAAGAAGGACATCATCTGTCGTTACGGAATTCCCGAGCGGATCATTACCGATAATGGTTCGAATCTGAATAACAAGATGATGAAGGAGCTGTGCCAGAGTTTCAAGATTGAACACCACAACTCATCTCCTTACCGACCGAAGATGAATGGCGCCGTTGAAGCGGCCAATAAGAACATCAAGAAGATTGTACAGAAGATGGTTGTGACCTATAAGGATTGGCACGAGATGTTGCCATTTGCACTCCATGGTTATCGTACAATGGTACGTACATCAACCGGGGCAACTCCTTTCTCACTGGTGTACGGTATGGAAGTTGTCCTACCGCTAGAAGTTGAGATTCCTTCTTTACGAGTTTTGGTTGATGTGAAACTCGATGAGGCAGAATGGATTAAGAACCGACTAAACCAACTCAGCTTGATGGACGAAAAGAGGTTAGCATCGATCGCACATGGTCGTCTGTACCAAAGTCGAATGAAGAAAGCTTATGATAAGAAGGTGCGTCCTAGAAGCTTTCAGAAGGGTGATCTCGTCCTGAAGAAGATTCTTCCTCCACACTCCGATCACCGGGGCAAGTGGACTCCCAATTACGAAGGTCTGTACGTCGTTAGCAAGGTCTTTTCGGGAGGAGCCTTGTTGTTATCCACGATGGATGGCGAAGATTTTGCATCCCCGGTGAACGCGGACGCAGTTAAAAAATACTTTGCTTAAAGAATGACCCGCTGGAAAGAAAAAGAATATCCAGGTAAAAATGGGGCATCCCGGCGAACCATAAAAAAGGAAAAAGGTTCGGGCAAAAATTAGGGATATAAAGAAAAGAATGTACACCCGCAAAGTCGAAAACCTGGAAGGGTGACTTTGGCAAAAAAGGGTATCCCGGTGAATCGAAAACCCGGAAGGGCAATTCAGGCAAAAGTTAGGGATTTGAAAAAGCAAATGACTGCGTTCCGTGTGTGGACTTTCATTGTTTAGTGGTTTGGAAGACCTGAGGGCTGTTTATCTGAATCAATCTCTTCTGAAGCTGAAGCGTCGAAGAAGTACCGAAGTCGAGTGGGTCATAGAGGGATCAACTCATGGTGTTCGTCTATGCCTCATTGCCGACATTTATGTATATACTGATGTATATTCATGTTGTATATTCGCGTAGCTTCCTCATTCCAGGAGCTTGCATCTGTTGTAAAACAGTTTTACCCATTCAGGGGTTCATTATCAATAAAATGTATACTATTTAGCAATTCTGTTTGTCTGTTTAGCATTTATCTGTTTTGTTTGCGAAAAAGAACGCCGATGTTTTTGATAAAATGCGCATACATAAACTTACTGGCCTAGGCCACTGATTGTTGAAACAATGAATTACTTGAACATTGTCACAAGATGATAAACTTGATAGGTCCCTTTGAGAAGGGTATCTTGTCTGTTTGTTTGTGTTGTTGCAGTTGTAGCATATACCAGGCAGTACGCCGTATGAAACATGAGCTAGGTCGGTACCGTTCTTGTTTTGCAGGTGTTCCTACGCAGAATGGTTCGCTCAAGATGATTCTTGAATTCCCCAGGGAAGTTGATTGTTTAAGATGATTCTTAAAACCCCCAGTGAAGTCGTCAGAGAGGGTTGCTCAATTTGATGCTTAGAGTCCCCGGCAGAGCGTTTGCTCAGGATGATTCTTGAAATCTCCCGCAGAGTTATTGGTTCAGGATGATTCTTGAAGTCTCTGGCGGAGCTATTTGTCCAAGATGATTCTTGAAGTCCCCAGCGGAGTTGATTGTTCAAGATGATTCTTGATTCCCTCAGCAGAGTTTATTTGTCCAGAATGATTTCTGGATCCCCGAAGCAGAGTTACTTGATAGTTCTCCAGAATACCCAGTGGAGATGCGTCATCCCCAGCAGATTTCTGAGCAGCGAAGTTGAAACTTCCCTTGAAGACTTGGCGATTGAAGTCCGGCTGATGCCCGAAAGTTTCTTTGAATGCCCGATGGCATGATTAACTTGATCGTTGAAAAAGTTCCCAATGACCTGATGAGTCCCGAGGAATTCTGATGCCTGACGGCATGGTCGCCCGTGTATCACCGGTTACCGTGTGACCAATTCCCCAGCAGAGTTGTCGTGCAACTGGCATGCTCAGTTTTGAAGATGTTCCTACTAATCCAAGTATTGTTTACCTGTGCGGTTGGCAGATCACCCGTTACCGTGTAACTAGTGATCCCTCGGTGATTTGAGGACGCAATGATATCAGATAAATCAGGGAATCATCCTGATGGAGATTCAGATCATTATTTCTCCAGCTAGTTGCCGTGCGACTATTGTTTCAGTTTCCGAAGATTTGTCCCCATCAGAGTACCGTGTACTAGTGCAGTTGGCAAATTTCCGGGTTTGTTGGTATTCAACCGTCTTGTACCTTGATTGTGTGAGAGTCGTTCGCTTCTCACCCAGTCAGGTCCAAACCACTTGAATAGAGGCAGCTGTTGCACCCCAAAATTTGCCCAACATTTCTTTACCTAGCTTATGTTTCATTTCATGCACATTAGCATTATCATTTGCATTTCATTGACATGTATGCAGGAGATCAAGAGGTATGATTACCAATCAAGGGCTACACAAGACTTTGAAGCCAGCTGGGAGGCTTATTCAGGTGTTCAAGGGTTGATATCCTTGTCATAGAAGTTAAAAGATCCTCAGAGAGAGTGATTGAAGCCAAGTGTGTAGGTCTCCTAACTTAAAAGTTGTGGAAAGCCATCAGATGATTCTGAAGCCATGAAAATGGACTTGAGGTCTTGAGAGAGCTCATGAGGAGTGTTGAAGATCACTTTGATGCCTAGATAGGTCATTGTGCAAGATTAAGAAGACTCAGCCATGAGTCGTGCAGTTAGGGTTTGACTGGGTCAACTGATGATTTGAAGAAGGTTGAGACCTAACCCAAGAGCCATGTGATCATGGATTGATATATTTAGATGTTATAAGGATGATTCCAAGGTCAAATCATCATGATTGAAGAGTTTGAGAAGTTTCAAGCTAGGGTTTCTAAGGCTTGACAGTGTAAAATCCCCTAGTTTGACCCCTATCTTCAAGGCAATTTAACTCAAGATGTGATTGTCATCTCATCTTGCCCCGAACATGAATGTTGTAGAGCATGATATTATATTTAATTTGAGTGCTAGAAGTCCTTGATAGGATTTGTAGAACTCAAGTTATGACTTTGACAAGTTACAGGTCATCTGAGGTATGTGAATTTGGAGCTTGAAAGTTGTCCAACTTGCATGAAACCTTTTCCCTAGAAGGATGACTCCTATGAACTTTTGGTCAACATGAATGTTGTTCCTTATCCTCTTAGCTTTCTAGAGAGTACTAGAAGTCCTTGATAGGATTTGTAGAACTCAAGTTATGGCTTTGACAAGTCAAGGGTATTTTGGTCATTTGGAGATTATAGGTCATTTCAATCATAAGGCCATAACTCCTATTTGCAAGCTTCAAATGGGAAAATGTTCAACATCAAACTTGTTCAAAATCATGTTTTAAGGCTAGCCAAGAGGTCATGAGAGCTTGGAATAGCTTTCTTCACAAAATCACAAAAATGACCTAAAATAAGGGTGAATTTCAAATAAACCAAAGATGGAAATTGGGATTTTTGATCTACATGTCCAAACCAAGCCATATGACATACCAATTTGATTGTAAAACACATTTTAAGAACATTGACATTGCCACAATTTTGAATTGAGGGTTAATTTTAGGACTTGCTTTGAAAAGTGGTTACTTACATCATAAGTAACAATTGCCAAACCAATATGCAAGGCATAACCAAGGCTCCTTTCAATCCAAACACTTTCATAATCTCATTTGGAGAGAATTTGGATGAAAAGCATAATGAATACAAGTTGATGCAAGGACTGTCTTGAGTATACCATGAGATTGGATTTTCAAGTGAAGTGAGACATTGAATTTCTCATTAGAGTGATCTAGAACTTTCTAGATCATTCATTCATGTTCTATATAAACATATGAAGGGATTCAGGGCCAAGGTTGGTGAGAATTGAGAGAGGAGAGTGAGATTGCATTGTGAAAGCTCTTCTTGCAAATCAAAATCTGTTACAAGGTTAGAGGCCATTTCAGTCCAAGAAATTGATCTCAATAGCTTGCTCTGAGGTTGGTGATTGATCCCAGATCAAATTCAAAGCCAAATTGTGGAGGAATCGTGAGTTAGCCATTGGAGTTGGAAGCTTGCAACTCATAATCGGGTTCAAGAATCCAGGGCATTTCAACTCTTTTCTTTGCATACATAAGGTTGATTAGAGGCTAGTGAAGGATTCTGCAAGTTCTTGAGGGTTGATTTGAAGATTCAACCACTCTGTTTGCTCAATTTTACCAGGTATGCAGTTCTTATTCCATGGCTCAAATTAGGTAGAATCAATGGGAATTATTGTGTTAGATGCATTGTAGATTGATGTAGGAAGGTTTTTGGATCATCAATTTGGAGATTAGTAATCAATTAGGGTTGTTGCCATTTTCGGTTGGGATTATGTTCTTGCAAACCTTGAGCTTTTAGAATGAATTAGTGGCATGAATGAATTCCTGAGGAAATTTGGGACAAGATTCATCAAGGAATCGTGGCCAATGGTGGATTCTAGAGAGAGTTAGGGTTGTGGAAGGTTGATCGGAGAATGTCACCGGCAGTGACTCTAGCGCGCGCAGGTGAACTGAGTTCAGAGATTCAAAATGGAGAAGATGACTTGATAGCCATTAGATCTTAGGTTGACTTGGACTGAAGGCATCATCCAACGGCCACGCGTGAAAGAATTTTGTGAAGGATTTCTGAAATAGTATGAAACACTGCGTTTCATTTATTTGATGGTTTTGGGCTTAACTCCATAGTCGATACTCACACCCCCCTTATGGCCCAATCACTAAAATGAACTAAATTCATTTGCTACTCACACCGCGCGCCTTTCATTTTATTTTGATTTTATTTTTATTTTTCATTTTATTCATGGTTATTGGAAAATTCATAAATAATGAAAAAATAACTCAATTAATTCCATTCTTTTTTCCATGGATTCATGATTGAATCTAGTATATTTTAGATAAAAAATATTAATATTGCATGCATTTTTTGATTTTATGTGCATTTTTGAATTTTAATTGACATTAAAATAATCATGGTTGATGCTTGATTTTGTTGAATTTGGTTTGATCATGTGATGACGATTTTCGCCCTGATTTTTTGTGTGTAGCTAGAATAGATATGCATGTTCCCCCTATATTTTTCTCACATTTTTGTGATGAATATAAGTGGTAGTTTTAGGTTGAAACTTTAAGAGCTTCATTTTTAGGGTTTATGGTTGATACCTTATGATTTAGGGTTTATTTCTAGAACTTGGTGGATGATTGAACCTCTGATTTTTGTAGGGTAGATTCATGATTGAATTAGGATCCCTTAGGAATTTTTGTAGAAATTTACAATGTAGGTTACTATTTTTGTTTGATTTTAGTTTAAATGCTAACTTTAGATGATTCTAATGCACTAATTCAACTAGAACGACCTCTTTAGTTCCCTTAGAATAGGGTTGTGTCTCTCTTGCTCTTGGATGATGTTGAAGGCAAGCTTGGGCTACCATGGATCCCTTGAAGAAGCTTGGATGTGGAGATCTTCCCTTCTTTTGGTGTAGTGTTGATTAGGTGTTAAGATTAGGGTTTGCAGGCAGAGCTTCTAGATAGATTCTCTTCTTCCATAAACATGGAGGGTGTTGATCACTTCCATTCTTCCCTATGATGTAAGGTCCCCATTAAAGGCCTCATCCCTCCTTTGGTAGGATGTGTGGCTCTTTACAAGTTGGTAGAACCTTTGAGGGTCCCTTTCTCTGATGATAGGATGCTTAGTGGTGACCTTTGGTCTTCACTCTGCTACCAATTATCCAAACTTTGCTCTTGTTAGATGAATCTTTCTCCATTGCTAGAGGATGGAGTTCCTTGCTTAAAGATATTGAGGGGTAGGAATTGATTCTTCCTTTTGTTTGAAGATTGCCCTTAAGAGCTGAAGCTTGTAGACCAGGGAGAGCAAGTTGATACTTGTAAGGAGGAGAGAGCTGAAGCCTGAAGGTCCAGAAAAACAAGTTGACACTTGTGAAGAAGATCAAATTGAAGTTGAGTGGGCTTAAAGAAGAAGCAAGTTGATACTTGTGAGTCTAATGCATTAAGTCCCTGAAGGAACAAGTAGATACTTGCAGTTAGGATTGAAGCCTGAAGGTGGAATTTACTTTGGAGCTGAGGCTTGAAGAAGAGGGATAGGTTGATACTTATGTGGGTGTGTTGGAAGCTTGGAGAAGAAAGTTGACACTTGCTATTGAAGAGGATAGTCTTGAAGAGCTGTTGAAGACTGAGGGCTGAACTGATGTCAGAGGATTGCTTTGCTGTGGAGCTGTGGAAGCTGTTGATCTGCTTTCTTTCCTGTCTGTCTTCTTTCAGTGCAACTGTATTGGTGTGACTTGTTTGATTTGCTTGATGCATTAGAATAAGTTCATATTTAGATTGTGTTAAGCTAGGAGCATGATTTCACTAGAGGTTGAGTTGCTCCCTCTGCTTGTATTTTTATTGTATGGCTTTGCTTGCTGGTATTTGGTAGAGCCCAGCTCCCTTGCCTGTGTGGTTTGTTGCCTGCTTGATGGCCTATCATTTCACTTCTTCTGTATGATTACAGTTATATTTTGCTTGATAGTATGTTATTTCCTCTGTATGATTACAGTTATTCATATCTGGCTTGAGGTTGAGATGAGCTTGTGGAGGCTGATGCCCCACACACATTTCCTCCCTCACTTGCATTACATGCATTTTACAGTCGTTTACTATTTACTATTTAAGCCGATGCTTTATCTGTTTCTGTTTATCATTGACATGAACCCCTAGGAATCTCACTTCCTTTGATAAGGAAGTGATGATAGAACTTTAGGTTGAAACCTATGCATGATAACATCTAGGAGATCCCTGTTTCAAACCTCAACCATAGGATGAATCCTTGGCATGACAACATTAGGACTTGATAGTCACTCCTTAGTTGAACCTGTTCGTTCTCTCCTCATCTCAAAACAAATTAAAATACAGTAATAAAGGTTAACTGATGTCGTACGTTACGAGTCTTAAGCTATTTGAGAAAGGGTTGTTGAAGGGTCACTCTTCAACAGTCTGGATGTTTAGTATGGTACCCTTAGGGTGACATGCGACGCATTCACTCTCAAGTCATAGTCTCTAGTGCGATATTGGTTGCAAACATCCATAAAAAAACAGTTCTTCCGTAAAAAACAGAAAACAAACTTCAAACTTTTTGCCCCGTGGGCCCGTAATTCAAAGGAAGCTTTTCTGAAGAAAAGAGTTTCGTTAACTCCCAGTTCTACCGCAAACGGTAACGCCTAAGTCTCCAAGGGTCGAGCTGCGTACACCAAACTGCTGGAACTGTTTGTTAACCCTACTCGATAAAAACAGATGAATCTGAAATCCTGTAATCCATATTTTCCCGAACTACGTAAGCCCTGATCTCTTAAGCCTGATGAGAGTACGTAGGCACAATACTGATGTATTGGCGAGGCACCTTCCCCGTAACCCGTAGTTAGTCGAACTACGTTGACTCTGATTTCTCATTCTCTGATGAGAATACGTAGGCATAAAGTGCGACGCTTTGCCGAGTCATTTTCTTTTCTTTTCAGACCAGCCTTAATAGGTAGATAGTGAAACCAACCCGTCAGATAAACACAACAAGCGTGGATCCCATCGAGTACGATGGACGTGAGGGGTGCTAAAACCTTCCCCTTGTGTAACCGACTCCCGAACCTAGACAATGGTTGCGATGACCTTGTCTTATACCTTTTTCGTCAGGTTTTTCCGATCGTTTCCTTTCCCGTTCTGAGGGATAAATAACGAAAGGTGGCAACTCTTCTGTTTTGTCGGCACCTTATTTTCGCGGTAGCGACACACACCAAGACAAAACACATTTTACATTAAAAAATGATCTTAGCAGCAATGTACAAGCTAGGCATTCATCAATGAGAACAACAACCAAAATACTGTCATCATAACAGCAGCTAACATATGACCAAGGTCTAGATTTGCACAAACAAGCAGCATGAAAAACGAATCCTAAAAGCAACAGGTAGAGAACTTGACATGGCAAACATAACAAAGATCAGCAGGTTGTTGTACTCAAGTTTCACAGCATGATATAATGAATTTCAGAAACATGGTATTGTCCACATCAAGTAGAAGAAGCAGTTGTAATTTGCAATAACAAATAAAGACCAATACCTAACACCAAATCCCATCTATGATTCACATACACAACAGCATACATCAATTTCAACTCACAGCAGTAAGAGTGACCAATTCCCATCAATTCAAATCAATCAATACCATTATGACAATGTTCAATCTAAGTAATATTCTCAATGATATTTTTCAAACTCACAAACAAAGATAAGAAAATAAGCTGACAGCTTGGTGAACTATCCAACTCAAACACATAAAGAAATGATTTTTGACAAAAAAAACCAAAACACAAATCTGAACAAAATCATGTTAAGCTAGCACCAAATTCTCATGATCAACACAGCAAAACAGCAATTTAAAGGAGCCATGCAAACATACATCCTCTATGGCAGCCAACAGTGCAAACACACCAACACAAAACTAAAACATGTGGAATAAGGATTCAAAGCCATCTATGTTTTGGTGAAGACAACTCATATGAGTTAGATACTTTCACTATATACCCGTGGGGGTATATGCTTATTGAAACTGCTTACACTATATACCCGTGGGGGTATATGCCTATCAAACTGCTTACACTATATACCCGTGGGGGTATATGCTTATCAATCCCAATTCGTGCTATGAGTTTATACACATCTAGAGTGTAAAGCCACTTAAGGTTGAAAAGACAAATAACATGAATTATCAGCAGGAACTTAGCAGCCAAAGATTCTAACAATGATCATAGATGAAGTTAACATGTTATGCCTCAACAAAGATGAAAACTCAAAAACAGCTTCAAACAAACAGGGTATTTTGCTTACAAACAGCAAGTAGCACAAAATCTTATCAATTTGGAAATGATGGGTGATATCAGCATCATGCAGCTTATGTGTTAAAATACATTTCCAGAGAAAAGTTCAAAACAGTTTGCAAACACACACACACATGAAATATATGCATATGATTTCAAGACAAGAACTCACACATATGTTGCAAGAAAACTCATAACAAATTCAATAAAAACATAACATCTGCTGTATTTTAACATCACAATACCATTATCACACAAATGTACATTTTCACACATGACCTAGCCAAAAACATGAACCTACACATCTGTGACAAAACAAACCAAGCCAAAACAGAACCTCACTCATGATTCAGAATGCAGGGACAACACATATTAAAGGCATATTCATGGCATATTCATACTCAAAACAGTTAACCAAAATTAAAACAGAACCCAACACATGCTTTTAATGCTAATGATATAAGAACCAAAGAGTTGTGTGATACTTACCTCTTGTAGCCTCCAAAGCAAACTAGCAGCACAACTCACAGCTTTGAAACTCCTAGTTTCTTACAAACCACCAACTGACTTCAGAATAACTTGAAAGAGAACAGAGTCACCCACTTCTATTTTGCATAAACCTTCCCAGCAGTGTTGGATAACAAGGTTATGGTGAAAAGTTTGAGAAAAGATTGAAGAGGCAAGTGATTTCTTCGTGGGAATTTCAAAGGAGTGCAAAATATGTAAAATCTGATTTCTCTCAAAATGGTGGCTAGGGTTTGGTTCAACTGTTGCTTAGCTTAAATACCCAGTGAGAAGGGGATTTTTAGGGTTTGACTGAGGTGAAAAGAATTAAGGGCAGATTTGCATCCTTTCCATCATATTTTTGAATAAAGGGTGGATGCTGAAAATGTGCTGCAGCTACTGCTGCTATCATTATGCATCAGTAGCTTTCTTGACCAGCTTGCAGCAGCATGGAGAAAGCATTTGGCAGTGGCAGATTTTTGGCTCAAAACTTGTTTAGGCAATTATTTGAAAATGGACCAAATGGAAAAAAGTTGGGCAAATTTTGGGGTACAACAGCTGCCCCTATTCAAGCGACTTGGACCTGAAGGGATGAAAAGCAAACATCTTTCAGACATTCAAGGTAAAAGACGGTTGAATACCAAAGAACCCAGAAATTTGCCAAATGCAGAATGAAATAGTAACAGAGTAGCCATGTTCATTGGAATAAAGTCCTGGAAATTATTGTATATGAAGATTGCAAGAACAACGAGCTAACTCACTACCAAATAGGAAACACCGACGTTAAGTCGGTAAGAACATCTGACCTTGCCGTCAATCCTCGATATCCAATCGGTAAAAGCATCTCACTTCACAGTCAGACCTCAACATCAAGTCGGTAAAATAGCGTACATCACTGTTAGACCTCTGTTAAATACAAACAGACATCGAGTCCAACGATACGATCCTCTGACATTGCCGCTCAAAACAAACATCCAACATCACCGCTAAAGAAACAAATCACTTGACATCGCCGCCAAAAACAAACACCCAACATCGCCGCTGAAGAAACAAATCACTTGACATCGCCGCCAAAAACAAACATCTAACATCGCCGCTGAAGAAATAAATCACTCGACATCACCGCCGAAAACAAACATCCAACATCGCCGCTGAAGAAACAAACCACTCGACATCGCCGCCGAAAACAAACATCCATCATCGCCGCTGAATAAACAAATCACTCGACATCGCCGCCGAAAACAAACATCCAACATCGCCGCTGAATAACCAAACCACTCAACATCGCCGCCGAAAACAAACATCCAACATCGCTGCTGAATAACCAAACCACTCGACATCGCCGCCGAAAACAAACATCCAACATCACTGCTGAAAAACACAATCACTTGACATCGCCGCCAAAAACAAACATCCAACATCGCCACTGAAGAAACAAACCACTCAACATCGCCGCCGAAAACAAACATCCAACATCGCCGCTGAACAACCAAATCACTTGACATCGCCGCCAAAAACAAACATCCAACATCGCCGCTGAATAACCAAACCACTCGACATCGCCGCCAAAAAGAAACATCCAACATTGCCGCTGAATAACCAAACCACTCGACATCGCCGCCGAAAACAAACATCCAACATCGCCGCTGAATAACCAAACCACTCGACATCGCCGCCAAAAACACACATCCAACATCGCCGCTGAACAACCAAATCACTTGACATCGCCGCCAAAAACAAACATCCAACATCGCCGCTGAAGAAACAAACCACTCGACATCGCCGCCGAAAACAAACATCCAACATCGCCGCTGAATAACCAAACCACTCGACATCGCCGCCGAAAACAAACATCCAACATCGCCGCTAAACAACCAAATCACTTGACATCGCCGCCAAAAACAAACATCCAACATCGCTGCTGAATAACCAAACCACTCGACATCGCCGCCGAAAACAAACATCCAACATCGCCGCTGAATAACCAAACCATTCGACATCGCCGCCGAAAACAATCATCCAACATCGCCGCTGAACAACCAAATCAATTGACATCGCCGCCAAAAACAAGCATCCAACATCACCGCTGAAGAAACAAACCACTCGACATCGCCGCCGAAAACAAACATCCAACATCGCCGCTGAACAACCAAATCACTTGACATCGCCGCCAAAAGCAAACATCCAACATCGCCGCTGAATAAACAAATCACTCGACATCGCCGCCAAAAACAAACATCCAACATCGCTGCTGAACAACCAAATCACTTGACATCGCCGCCAAAAACAAACATCCAACATCGCCGCTGAATAAGCAAACCACTCGACATCGCCGCCGAAAAGAAACATCCAACATTGCCGCTGAATAACCAAACCACTCGACATCGCCGCCGAAAACAAACATCCAACATCGCCGCTGAATAACCAAACCACTCGACATCGCCGCCGAAAACACACATCCAACATCGCCGCTAAACAACCAAATCACTTGACATCGCCGCCAAAAACAAACATCCAACATCACCGCTGAAGAAACAAACCACTCGACATCGCCGCCGAAAACAAACATCCAACATCGCCGCTGAATAACCAAACCACTCGACATCGCCGCCGAAAACAAACATCCAACATTGCCGCTAAACAACCAAATCACTTGACATCGCCGCCAAAAACAAACATCCAACATCGCTGCTGAATAACCAAACCACTCGACATCGCCGCCGAAAACAAACATCCAACATCGCCGCTGAATAACCAAACCATTCGACATCGCCACCGAAAACAATCATCCAACATCGCCGCTGAACAACCAAATCAATTGACATCTCCGCCAAAAACAAACATCCAACATCACCGCTGAAGAAACAAACCACTCGACATCGCCGCCGAAAACAAACATCCAACATCGCCGCTGAACAACCAAATCACTTGACATCGCCGCCAAAAGCAAACATCCAACATCGCCGCTGAATAAACAAATCACTCGACATCGCCGCCGAAAACAAACATCCAACATCGCTGCTGAACAACCAAATCACTTGACATCGCCGCCAAAAACAAACATCCAACATCGCCGCTGAAGAAACAAACCACTCGACATCGCCGCCGAAAACAAACATCCAACATCGCCGCTGAACAACCAAATCACTTGACATCACCGCCAAAAACAAACATCCAACATCGTCGCTGAAGAACCTTCGCTAAATAAAAGCAAGCATCAAGATTCAAACGAAATTAAGATCATCCATTGATGATAATCACAAAAGAAATCCGCTGGGGT
Source organism: Lathyrus sativus (assembly GCA_963859935.3). Lineage (NCBI taxonomy): Eukaryota > Viridiplantae > Streptophyta > Magnoliopsida > Fabales > Fabaceae > Lathyrus > Lathyrus sativus. The sequence continues at coordinate 93,351,757 of OZ012737.1, forward strand.
AACAGCATGAGCCGGGGTCTAGCCAACGCACGGGCAAAGATACTAATCATCTGCGAGATTCACCTGAAACGAAGAGATAACGACCTGGCTTATGTTTCACATGCATATGTTTGAAAATGGCGTAATGCTCCATACGAAATGGAAATGCTACGCGTTTGGGTAGATGCTATGCACGCATGCAGATGCAACAGAACCAAACCAACAAAATAAATGCTAGAAACAAAAGATCCCTCTTGCTGGGGAAAAGGAAACTACTCTGCCGGAAATGAACTTTGCATGCCAATAACAGTTGGACTTGATTTGTCGGGGAGTAAGCAAGTACTTGTAATTCGTGGGGATTAGAAACGTGTATCGACCAACTGATGGGGATAACCGTATGCCTACGCGCACACCACCATGCTGGGGTGAAGAAACCACTTTTAATTGTTGGGAATCAAACTTTGGCTGGGGAAAACAAGCTCCATCCACCTTCTTAGACACTTGCCCCAGTATCATTCGATGTGCTCCAGTCCAAACTCTAGAACACCTTATATTGAAAAGAAAAGTTTGCCATGAAACAACCTCGAGATGGCCTGCCCCTGATCCTGCGATAACTTCTGAAAAACCCTGAAAATACGGAGAGGAACAACTTCCCTCATTTCCAATTTTGCCCCAGATTATGGGATCTTCGTAAAATCTTCCCCTAAAGGAAACCTGCAATGAACTGTACCCTGATGGTTTGATATGAACTGCTTCAGCATTTTGAATCTCAAAGATATATCCCAGATCAACTGTATTTCGGCTGGAAATAGATTTTGTGCTCTTAGGGTGGTCTGCTCCTGCCTTATAATGACTTTGCCCCTGATTGGCTGATTTGTGGAGCAGTACCCATGGTTGCGAGAGATTTACCGAATCTGGACCTGATTGCCTCTGATTAACTGACTTTTGGATGGTTGACTCCCATGATATGATCCTTTGATATAGCTTGCCCCTGCTCAACAGAGTATTCAGGCGCTCTACATCTTATCTCGATCAAACTTTCCACTGTAGAAACTTTCCTGCTGTCAAGCACTTACTCGCAAGTAACAAATTTCTCTGCATAAAAGATATATTAAATGCAATGCATATGACAGTTTTGAAATCCAAGTCTGTTCACTGGAAAAGGAAAAAATAATCTGTGACATATAGTGTGTGAATCTATTATCAAAATGTCACTCATTAGTACCAACGTTGCAAGAGGAATCCTTTTAGGAGTCAGTTTCGATGCGATCTCTACCGAGGTATGCTTTCGAAATAAACCTGCTTCAATTAGGACTTTTGAAGGTTGTAACATGGTCAGGTTCACGGTTAGAAGGAAAGGATAAAGGCTCAAATCCTTATTTTAACCCACCCATTCTCCTTGATGTTCTCCAATCCTACGTTCAGCTAATTCGACCTTATCGCTCATCTTTCAAAGGTCGAATGATAGTAGTGACAGTTCAGGAAGCCACACGTTTTTTTGGGAGTGATAGTAACCTTCTTTTCGTCTTTAACGCCTGGAGTCACACAACTTGTTCTTTCGAGGATTTTTGTTTTGTAATCCTTTTCACTTTTTAGTTTTTTCTTTTCCCTAACTTTTTCCTGGACTTACTCTTTTGAGTTTCTTTTGATTTTCAAGTCCAGCGGGATGCCCTAATTTTTTTGCCTAAGTCACTTGTTTTCAAGTTTCAACTCAACGGGCTTTTGATTCTTTTGCTTTTTTTGGATAAGTCGTGTGACACTGGTTGTCTGACTCTTTGGGGAATAATGTGACTGTCTCACTCCTGAAGTTTAACCATTGTGGTTCTTTAGGTACGACCTATAGGGGTGTGATTGTTCCTCGAATGGTGACGCTTTTTGTAATTTGGACGCTCAGTCAAATTAGCTAACATCTACCCTGCCCCAGGTTAAGATTGAGGGTTTTTTCGTTTTCAGAAAGAAACTCCTACTACAAGGCTCAAAGGGGTTGATAAGGGATTATCTTCCTTATATATCCAGTGTTAGGGAATTTGAAACAATGCCTGTACATCATCAGCAGGTTTTATTCAAAAGCATACAATCGGAACCTTGCACGTCTTTTGATTTCGTCATCCTCCCCGGATCCCACTTGAACAAGCGTTTGACATAAAAAAATGAAAGCAATAGAGTGAACACGAATGGATTTAATCAAAACATGCATATTCATTTCATTAATATTATCAATTGAAAACAAACAAGTTTTACAAATGAGATTTGCACTTTAAACAGGAAAGAAAATACAAATGCAAAGAAATAATAAGATAAAACAGAGATCGCCAGTGTCTGGGGACTGGGTTTTAAAACTGATTTGTTGTTGGAGGATGAGCCCCTTGAAGACTTTGAACTCAAGCAGATAAGCGATTGACGTGTACGACTAACCTTTCTCCCAGAAAGGATATGCACCTTCTGTCCATCAGCTGTTGTAACTTGGCTTGAAAGGCTTCACAATCCTCAGTCGAGTGCCCCATGGATCCTCCATGATATCCACATCGAGCACTGGGATCATACCCGGGAGGGTAAGGTTCTGGCACCGGTTTGAGAGCTTTGGGCTCCACCAAAGAATTCTGAATTAGATGCGGCAGCAGCTGGCTGTACGACATAGGCATTGGATGAAGGGGAGCATTCCTTCTTTTCAAATTGTTGTGAGGCCTAATCTGATTTCGGCGCTGATAGTTTTGCTGGAAGGTCCCAAAAGGTCGTAGACTTTGAATGGCAGAAACATCCGGAGACTCAGTTTGAATAATTGAGGACCCCCTTTGTTCAAGCGCTTTCATTCTCAAGCTTGACCCAGGGACAGGTAGCAACTGTGGACAAGGGGATTCCGACACCAAAGAATGTAGGATATACTCCTAACCTACTGCAGCTTCGGGTGAGGGAACAGGAACATATTTTCCTGGTACATTCATGCCGCCCGGCACGAATATAATTGCCTTTGAGTCAATCAGGTCCTGAACTTTATGCTTAAAATCTTTACAGTTCGCAACGTTATGCCCCGGTGCCCCAGAGTGGAAGTCGCAATGGGCACCTGTATCATAACCTGGTGGTAGCTGGCCAGTCAATGGAGCCAAAATCCGAGGTTCGACCAACTGAAATTGGAGCAAGAGTTGCACCAACTGAGCGTAATCCACAGGGATTTTATTGAAAATTCTGTCAGCTAGCTTCGGCCTTTGACCATATCTTCTAATCCTGGGATTGGCTTGGGGAACAGGTGGTAATTGCTGGCACGGGAATTTTGGAACCTCTGGTGGTGCAGAAGATCTTTGACGCACATTACGTTCTGGTATAGGTTCCGCAGACAAAAATGGAACAGGCATCTTGGCTGCAGCTTCGGGCACTTGATCACCTTCTTTTCTGAGTACATTCCTTATCACCTCCATAATCAAGCCCACCTGGGTCTTTAGCTGATGGTTTTCTTCTTTGAGTGCGTTATGACCCGTGCGCAACACTTGCACCTCTGCCACAAACTGCCCCAACTTGAATTTGCTCCATGACCCTGAACTGATTCCCCCTCTGCGTACTATCGAGATGGCTGGCAGTCTAACCTGAACGAAGCTAACAGACCGTAGGTAATAAGATTAACGGTTCCGCTGCACCTGTAATGTGAAAATTCAAAATGCAGACATGTATATGCAACAGAGAAATGCAAATGCAAACAGGAGACCAAGATTGTTATCTTGTAGTTTGAAATGACTGGTGCTTCGCTTTAGTCATAACCAAACACTGACATTAGGACCCTTTGATATCAAATCCAAACTGTAAAGAACTGGGTAATCTGAAAGCTAGAGTTTCCTGCACCCCCATCCCTCTCACAGGTAAGGACCTATCCACTGACAAGGTTTGGCATCTTATGCGTTCGTCAGCGTCACAGATATTCTAGAAATGATGATACGTTCACCATTTCTGGTTTGGCATCATCATCTCTTGAAGAGGCCTCACTTAGCTGACTCACAAGTGATCGGTTCCTAGAGTCGACAATCCTCAGATCCAAAATTCCTTCGAGCCCAAAGGGCCAGAAAGAAAATCGTTAAAGAGAATCTCGTCTGAGCGCGAATTTCATGGCTAGCTGGTGCATGGAAAGCATTCAGGCTCACCACTAATCTCCACTTCTAATGCTAAGTCTATACTCAAGCCTGGGTCTGGCTTATCTCTCTACAGAACAATCCCTCCCCACAACACAGCAATAATGAATCATGTGGAAAGTAAAATGCGGAAAGCACATAAAGAAAAATAAAGCACATATGTACACACCCCAAGAATAAACAAACAAACGCTAGGATTGACTCGCATATGGGATATTCCCTTCCCCAGCAGAGTCGCCAGCTGTCGCTACTGCGAAAATCGAGGGCCGATAATGACAGAAGAGTCGCCACCGTGCGTTATTTATCCCAAGAGAGGGAAAGGAAACGCTCAGAGAAAACCTAACGAAAAGAGGGATAAGATCGGTCATCGCAACCAAATCTAGGGTTCGGGAGTCGGTTACGCAAGGGGAAGGTATTAGCACCCCTCACGTCCGTCGTACTCGACGGGATCCACGCTTGTTATCTATCTAAAAGGGTGATTGAAACTATCTAACTATAGGCTTGGGGACAAAGGAAAAAGAAAGTGACTCGGCAAAGCAACGACGATTTGTGCCTACGTATCTCATCTGGATGAGAAGTCAGAGTCAACGTAGTTCGACTAACTATGGGTGAAAAGGGGGAAACGTTGCTCGCCAAGACATCGCGTCTTGTGCCTACGTACTTTCATCTGGCATGAAAGATCAGAGCAAACGTAGTTTGGGCTAGAAGGGAACACAGATTTGTTCAACTTGTTTTTTAGGCCCGAGTAGGGTTAACAACTAGCTCTAGCAGTTGGTGTATGCAGCTCGAGCATGGGAGACTTAGGCGTTGCCGTTTGCGATAGAACTAAGAGTTAACAACACTCTTTTCCTGAAAAGATTTTTCTGATTAAAGGCCCTAAAGGGAAAAAGGGTTTGAATGATTTGTTTTTGTGTTTTTTAGAGAAAGAAGTGTTTTTGAATTGGTTTGCAATTCATATCGCACTAGAGACTATGACTTAGGAGTGAATGCGTCGCATATCACCCAAAGGGTGCTATACTAAACAATCAAGCCATTGAAAGGAAACCTTCCAACAACCATTTCCCAAATAGCTTAAGGCTCGTAACGTACGACATTCACTAACCTTTATTAGGTGTTTTATGATTGCTTTGAGGTGAGAAGAGAAAGACTCGATCTAAGGGGAAACTGGACCCTATAGTTATCATGTACAATGCTCCTAAGGTTGGGATAAAAAGGGAGAATTAACCTAATGTTATCATGCAAAGGATTGAACACCTAATGTCTCTCCTACTCCCATCCTAAACGGAGGGACTAGGAATCCTAGGGGGATCATGGCACAAAGCCAAGTAAACACTAAATAATCCACTCACAAATGAAATGAGAAAGAAAATAACAAGGTGAAATAAAATGATAAACCAGAAACACATTAATTCAAAAAAAAAAAAGAAGTAAAAATAAGATAAAAATGAAGAGAGATAAATTAAAAATAAACGACACACTAACATATTAGACAAATGGTACTCCAACCAATACGTAGATGATGAAGATGATAAATGGTGCAAAGGTTGACCAAAAGTTTTTTTCCAGACAAATTTAAAGGTAACTTCCACTGGTGGAAGTTCAGTGCAAAAAGTGACAGAAAATATTTTCGTGCAGTTTTTAAAGGAACTTCCACTGGTGGATGTTTAGTGCAAAAAGTGATAGAAAATATTTTCGTGCAGTTTTTAAAGGAACTTCCACTGGTGGAAGTTTAGTGTAAAATGTGACAAATTCATGGCAGAAATCTTATTTGCAAATTCAGGGCAGAAACGGTAGCAAATGCAACAACATGATCTTCAAAAGAGTAGCCTGCACATGTTTCAAATATCCTGCTTATGATTATTCTCAAAGAATTGAGCTCAAATCCTCACTGAATCTCAAAATGGTTGTTGAGTTGTAAAGTTGTTCGTGAGTTGAAAATGAACAAAACAGAATGATAGCAGAACCAGCACAAACTCAAACAATACAAATCCAATATACCATGATTTAAACAGAACATGAATCAAACATCTAAGGGCTTAAAAAATACACTGTCAGCAAAAAAAAACTCAAAATTACATGAGGCTGCTATGATGTCTCCCAAAACTGTTTGCAACAGAAACAAAATGAAGCAAAGTGGCCTATAATGATCAATTCATTCACAGCTCATGACAACAATTGGTTTAATATTTACAAGACATAAGCACATCAAAGAAAAAAACAAGTCCAAAGACAAATATATGTTCCAACAGCTGGTATAAAACAAACAGTTTGCACACACCCATGAAATTGTTTCTTAGATCCAAAATAGAAAATGCCAAGTGCCACAAAACTTGTTGTCACAATGCCAGCATGTATGCATCAATGAACATGTATAAATTGACAAACTTAACACAAACACAGTTGCTGACAACAGCAGGAAAATTCAAAGCTATGTTTATCATGGATCATTTCAACATATAATCATGCCAACAACAACAAACAGTCCTAAAACATGATCCTCAAGACAGTTCAGCATATACAAAATTTCCACACCAAGACAAAACACATTTTACATTAAAAAATGATCTTATCAGCAGTGTACAAGCTAGGCATTCATCAATGAGAACAACAACCAAAATACTGTCATCATAACAGCAGCTAACATATGACCAAGGTCTAGATTTGCACAAACAAGCAACATGAAAAATGAATCCTAAAAGCAACAGGTAGAGAACTTGACATGGCAAACATAACAAAGATCAGCAGGTTGATGTACTCGAGTTTCACAGCATGATATAATGAATTTCAGAAACATGGTATTGTCCACATCAAGTAGTAGAAGCAGTTGTAATTTGCAATAATAAATAAAGACCAATACCTAACACCAAATCCCATCTATGATTCACATACACAACAGCATACATCAATTTCAAATCACAGCAGTAAGAGTGACCAATTCCCATCAATTCAAATCAATCAATACCATTATGACAATGTTCAATCTAAGTAATATTCTCAATGATATTTTTCAAACTCACAAACAAAGCTAAGAAAATAAGCTGACAGCTTGGTGAACTATCCAACTCAAACACATAAAGAAATGATTTTTGACAAAAAAAACCAAAACACAAATCTGAACAAAATCATGTTAAGCTAGCACCAAATCCTCATGATCAACACAGCAAAACAGCAGTCTAAAGGAGGCATGCAAACATACATCCTCTATGGCAGCCAACAGTGCAAACACACCAACACAAAACTAAAACATGTGGAATCAAGATTCAAAGCCATCTATGTTTTGGTGAAGACAACTCATACGAGTTAGATACTTTCACTATATACCCGTGGGGGTATATGCTTATTGAAACTGCTTACACTATATACCCGTGGGGGTATATGCCTATCAAACTGCTTACACTATATACCCGTGGAGGTATATGCTTATCAATCCCAATTCATGCTATGAGTTTATACACATCTAGAGTGTAAAGCCACTTAAGGTTGAAAAGACAAATAAAATGAATTATCAGCAGGAACTTAGAAGCCAAAGATTCTAACAATGATCATAGATGAAGTTAACATGTTATGCCTCAACAAAGATGAAAACTCAAAAACAGCTTCAAACAAACAGGGTATTTTGCTTACAAACAACAAGTAGCACAAAATCTTATCAATTTGGAAATGATGGGTGATATCAGCATCATGCAACTTATGTGTTAAAATACATTTTCAAAGAAAAGTTCAAAACAGTTTGCACACACACACACACATGAAATATATGCATATGATTTCAAGACAAGAACTCACACATATGTTGCAAGAAAACTCATAACCAATTCAATAAAAACATAACATCTGCTGTATTTTAACATCACAATACCATTATCACACAAATGTACATTTTCACACATGACCTAGCCAAAAACATGAACCTACACATCTGTGACAAAACAAACCAAGCTAAAACAGAACCTCACTCATGATTCAGAATGCAGAGACAACACATATTAAAGGCATATTCATGGCATATTCATACTCAAAACAGTTAACCAAAATTAAAGCAGAACCCAACACATGCTTTTAATGCTAATGATATAATAACCAAAGAGTTGTGTGATGCTTACCTCTTGCAGCCTCCAAAGCAAACTAGCAGCACAACTCACAGCTTTGAAACTCCTAGTTTCTTACAAACCACCAACTGACTTCAGAATAACTTGAAAGAGAACAGAGTCACCCACTTCAACTTTGCATAAACCTTCCCAGCAGTGTTGGATAACAAGGTTATGGTGAAAAGTTTGAGAAAAGATTGAAGAGGCAAGTGATTTCTTCGTGGGAATTTCAAAGGAGTGCAAAATATGTAAAATCTGATTTCTCTCAAAATGGTGGCTAGGGTTTGGTTCAACTGTTGCTTAGCTTAAATACCCAGTGAGAAGGGGATTTTTAGGGTTTGACTGAGGCGAAAAGAATTAAGGGCAGATTTGCATCCTTTCCATCATATTGTTGAATAAAGGGTGGATGCTGAAAATGTGTTGCAGCTACTGCTGCTATCATTATGCATCAGTAGCTTTCTTGACCAGCTTGCAGCAGCATGGAGAAAGCATTGGGTAGTGGCAGATTTTTGGCTCAAACCTTGTTTAGGCAATTATTTGAAAATGGACCAAATGGCAAAAACGGGGTTTGGCTATTTTTGGCAAGATTTGGGAGCAACAAACACAGTCTCCCATGCGCATGGGGGGATGTTAAGGCTGACGAACAAAATGAATCAGCAAAAATCCATATTTCAACCTTTGGAAACATGTTCAATGTACCAACTTTGATCAATGATAACTTTGTGCTCACAAATCCAATCACTTTGATCTTGGGCACAAATGAAAGAGGGCATGGAGTAGAACAACTTTCATGTTGATGAAAGTTCCATTGGACCATTGGAAGACCATGAAATTCGTGGTTGAAAATCGTGGCAAGCAAACTGCCCATGAACAACTTAGAAAAAAAATTCTAAGTTATGAAATTGTCTTATTTTTTCCAACTTTGCGCATCCATAACTTGAGCTTCACAAATCCAATGGAGGACTTCTAGGACTTTCTGGAAAGCTTGTAATACAAGGGACAACTTTGATGTTGGAGAAAAATTCATTTGGAACCTTGATCATGAAGAAAAATGTCTTTGAAGATGGTCGTTCCAAACATAAACCTTCCATTTATGAAAAAGTTCTAAAACCATAATATACCCGCACGGGTATATTACATTCTAAAACCCTAATATACCCGCACGGGTATATTTCATTCTAAAACCCCAATATACCCGCACGGGTATATTTCATTCTTCTTAATTTTTTATGATTCCCTTGATACTCTTGATCAAATTCCATCCATTTGTCACATTGAACTTAAGAATTATGATCTTGACCTCAAAAAGTCATGAGTTGACTTTTTCACTGTACGGTTGACTTTTTCCCAAATCTCTTGATTTCCCATTGACTGATCAATTGAAGCTCCTCTGATTAAAATTGGTGGTCAACCTCTCATCCTCAAACATATCAAGATATATGGAAGACCATGGAAACAAGTCTTGCCACAAGAAATACATTTATCTTGATCAGAATTGAAAACCCTAATTCCCTCCTTTTTGCTCAAGCATTGCTTAGATGAACTGAGTGACCATCTCCACTCCACCATGACCTCTGAGGCACTCAACAAGCTTCTACCTCATGCTCACAACAATAATAAAACCTACCCCTTTGACAACCTCTAATGGCTCCTTGACTATGTCTTTGCTTGAATTTGAAGCCAATAAAGGACAATCCACAAATAAACACTTGATCCCCTGTAAATGATCATGATATGCAAATGCTAATGCAATAAACCAAGTAAAGAAAAAAGTTGGGCAAATTTTGGGGTACAACAGTTACCATATCCGCTTTGAAAGTCTAGTAGTTACTGGCATTGCTTTAAATCCAATTGTTATTGGTATGCTGATTTGGTTGTCACCATATCCGCTTTGAAAGTCTATTAGTTACTGGCATTACTTTAAATCCAATTGTTATTGGTATTTCTGATTTGGTTGTCACCATATCCGCTTTGAAAGTCCAGTAGTTAATGGCATTGTTTAAAATCCAATTGTTATTGATATTTCCGATTTGGTTGTCACCATATCCGCTTTGAAAGTCCAGTAGTTACTGGTATTGTTTAAAATCTAATTGTTATTAGTATTGTCGATTTGGTTGTCACCATATCCGCTTTGAAAGTCCAGTAGTTACTGGCATTGTTTAAAATCCAATTGTTATTGGTATTTCTGATTTGGTTGTTACCATATCCGCTTTGAAAGTCCAGTATTGTTTTGACTGTCATTGTTTAAATCGAATTGTTATTGATATTGCTGATTTGGTTGTTACCATATCTGCTTTAAAGTCTATTAATGTTTTGACTTGCATTGTTTAAAGTCCAATTGTTATTGGCATCTCTGTTTTAGTCGTCACCGATCCCTAGAAACCCCGGTAGTTACTGGCATTACTTGAGCTCAAAGATTGTTGGTAGTGGAATATCTGGTTGTTACCAATCCACTCTTTTTCCTAAAGTCTAGTTGTTACTAGCATCATCTAAAGCTTGAGTGGTTATTGCAATTGTTCATATAATCCATTGCTTTTAGGATGGTTGGTTGTTACCTACATCCCCAGTGAATCTTAGGATGGTTGTTTGTTACTAGCATCCCTAGTGCCTTCATAGGATATTTGGTTGTCACCAATATCCCCAGTCGGTCTGTTTATTTATCCGGTCATTTCCTGAAGATCCCGTTCTAACTCTTCACTGTAAGGAAATTCTCCGTTTTGGTTTGGTCCCCCGTGGAGTCTTGTTTTGGCATGACGTTTCCTCTTGTTAGATGTCACCTTTTAGTTTTAGCCTGGTCCACAGTAGATCTTTTGCCCTTATAGATTTCCCCATTGGAGGTTCTTCTGCCCCATTAGGAGAAGTTCTTTCCTCTAGAGTGTCACACTGGTCATGTTTGAACCTTGTGCCTGATCACTTTAGATTTCCCCGATTTGTTTCAGCTTCCCTTGTGTTGCTGCATTTCCCCAGTGAGTGGTTACTCATTGTGTCTGCTTTTCTTCTTGATTGCTCTGGTCGTTTGTATTTGTGCATTTTCTCATCATAAAGCATCATTATAGAGTTCATAGCATGTCAACACTTGCATAGTTTTGTCATCCTTAGCATATCATTGCATGTACGGGCAAAATTTTTGATTTTCTATATTTAAATACCTTTCACCATGATTTTATGGAGATTGTCATCTCTCATACTATCTGATAAAGCTATTTAAATAGGGGAAACTATCATACCCCAAATTTTGACCCCTATATTCCATTATCATTCTAAGAGCATCAAGCATTGTTTCCTAACCCTAACCTTGTTTCAAGATTGTTGTTGTTAAGATTCATCTGAATTAGGGTTTTGCACCATTGGAATCAAGAGGATTATTGCTTGATCAGTCAATGTTTTGGATTGGTCATCATCAAATCAAGTTTCCCTAAATTCAAGGAGCTTATACTCAACAAGAATCAAGTGCTGATTACTCTAATTGCAAGTCAATTGAAGCACAGTTTCATTTGGCCCAAAATTAGGGTTTTGTTAGGAGAAGTCAATTGTGCCTTTGACTTTTGATCCAAGCATGATCCCAAGCCTTGGAACATGATTCAAAATGGTCATATACATCATTTAAGCCTATTTAGGATACTTAGGAAGTATTAAGATGCAAATTCTTTGAAGATCACACAGTTGAATTCACCCGATACAAAATTCATAAGGCAAAGTCAACTCTTTAACTTTTAGGGTTTTTTGTTCAAATTTAAGCTTCCAAGACAAATTTCATAAAAATATGTTTAATCAATGAGTTTGTTCACGAGGAAATCAATATTTGAGAGGTTTCTTGTAAAAGAAGAAAACTTGGATAACTTCAATTTTTCTAAGTGTGGGAAGAAACCCTAATTTTGCTACCAACTTTGAAAGGCCATAACCTTCAACCCACACATCCATTTTTTGAGTTCCAAAGATCAATTTAAATATCTCCTCATGTAATACAAAAGAGTCCTAGTGACTCATGAGAAAAAGATGCTTAGATTTTGAGTTATGAAGCTTCAAAGTTTGGAAGAATCTTTAGACACTTAAAAAAATTTCAAGACAACTTTGTTGCACCAATTTTCAGCCAACTTCAAGGCCAGTTTTCACTATGATCCCTTTGGATTCAAGAGTTTCACCAAACATGAAAGTTGTAGAGCATGTTTAGGGCTTTTCAAAAAGTATAAGAACTCATCCATAACATATTTGAGCTATGATTTTCTAAGAGAGAAAGTTGAGGTCCAAAACTTGATTTCTATGTCATACCCACATGGATTCACTTTGCAAAACCACTCAAATCTCCAAGATTTTGTTTGGAAGACCTTATTACTTGTTAATATGGTTTAAATCAGATAAGTACACATGCTTTTGGTTCATTATCCAAGTGGATGATGCTTTATCTCAAAGATCTTTCCATTTTTGGCATAAAGGCATGACTTCCATTTTGATAAAGCATGGCTTTTCCCTAAAACCAGCTTCTTGAGCCTCCAACTTGTCTTCTCTGCACTCAAACACTTTCAAGTTTAGAAGCAATATCTCAACCACCCGAGAGATATTGTACTTTTCATGGGAACTACCACAATCCACCAAACTACCAATTCAATCTCAACCAAACAAAAACTTCATGAACTTTAGATTCTGACCAGTTCACAAGTCCTCCATTTTCCTATAAATAGAGGACCCTCTCAAGGTTCAAAAAATAAGAAGACCAACACTTGAAACCTCAAGAATCACTATCTCCAACAGAATTTACAAAATACCTCTAAACTTGCAAAAACACCCCCAAATACACATTCCATTCGTGTCAGACGAAAACAAACACCAAAACCTTCTCTAAACACTCCATAGACCGTGTTCCAACCCTCAAATAAGTTCTGGAATACCTCACACCTTAATCACCATCTTCAAGCTCCAAATTTCAAGAAGGCATGATTTTTGTTCTCGAAGCTGCTTCCAATCCATTTGAACATTCAAGTGATCTCTCTAAGGACTAACAAAGCCAATGAGGTTGTCATTTATTTTTTGTAAGAGCATTTGAAGAAGCCTTGGACTGTCTCCAGAAGGTAAGCTTCTTTCTCTTTTAACCTTTTGAGTCATGCATCATTAGTGATTCATTTGTGAAGCAAACATGTAGATATTATCATGTGCTAGATGTTTCAACCTTTGTTTGTATTGTATGAGTTGCACATGTAATGTTTTGACATGTGATATTATTGATTTGTGACACTGTTGTTGAATAGTTTGTGAATTACTCAGTTGGTTTTAGGACAAGATATTGTTATATTCTTGATCCTTATGAAAAATTCTACAACTTTGATCTTTATATCATTGAAAATGATTGAGAGATGAAAAAGTTATGGAAGGTTGAAAATCCGGCCATGGATGATGTTGCTAGGGCATGAAGAAGAGAGAAAGTGAGAGAGCGTGTGAAGGAGATGAAGTAAGTGGAAAATCCAGTCAGCATGACATGGCGCTGACTGGGTTGTTTGGAAGTGTTTTTTTAAATGAAAACATTTAGAGGCATATTATAATTGGATGTAACAGCCACCGCAGTGGTAGAACCTTGCCTTACCTTTCTTTGCCTTGCCTTGTGTGCCTGGGTTCGATCCTGCTGATCAACCCTTTTGCTATTTTTCTCATTTTTTAGGCTTGTTTTACATATAATGGTCTGTTTCCACCTATGATTCACAATGCGTATGTGGTTCAGCTGGCCAAGATTTTTGAGCCAAGAGCCTTGAGGGTGTGGGTTCAAACCCCATTAAGTGCATCCCCTTATTTTTAATGCTTTGTTTTTATGTTTTCTTTCACAAATTAAATTGATCATAACTTCTTTGACTTTTATCATTTTGATCCCACTCTTTTTGCTAAATGTTCATGAGACTGTCTATTTTTTGTCTATGTCAAGAAAAATCGAAAAAAGAATTATTTATTTGTCCCTTGTGCATGTTCAAAGTTTGTGACTTTTTAGGGTTTCTTAGGTTTTCTTTTGATCCTTTTAAATTGATTCCTTTGATTCCTCTTGCTTATATGAACCCAACATTGCTTGTATGAACCTCACTTGATGTGTGAATTTGGATACCCTTGTTGTTACATGTTGGTTATTACTTTTTCAAGTTCATGTTCATATGTGAATGCATGATTAAATATCATAAAACCTTGATTGTTACCTCTACCTATATCCATGCTTAAATATTGTTATGATTTATGCATGTTAATCTTGATCTTTGGACTTTGTTATAAGTAATGTTTTGACTTATACATGATTCTCTTGATTTGTATCTATGCTTAAATATTTTCATGATTTATGCATGTTGATCTTGAGTGTTAAACTTTGTTATAAGTAATGTTTTGACTTATACATGATTCTCTATTTGTATCCATGCTTAAATATTGTTATGATTTATGCATGTTGCTCTTTGAACTTTTCCATGATAAGTAAAGTTTTGACTTATGCATGATTCACTTGTCATATATGATGTTTGGTCTTGTAATAACCTTATTTCATAGACATTTAGATGTAGTAACATTTATGTTTACCTTTGATTCTAACCATTTGGTTTGATTCTAAAATTCCATGGATGAATACTTGGTTGTAACCTTGTTATTTGTTTTTCTTGATGTTGTTACATGTTTGCTTTACTTTCTTGGATTGTTACCATGACTTTATATCTTAATCATGTTTGAATGAATGTATATGTGTGCTTAAGCTTTGATTTCCCCCGGTGATGTACCTTGTTAGCTCTCATCCTAAAAAGAGTTTCCTTGTGTTCCTAATTCCAAATAAAAGTCTCTCTATTGACTCAATGTCCTAGATAGCTCATTTTATTCTCAAACCTCCCTTTGACCTTGTTAGAGTCATTAGGACTTGGAACTTAGTCTTAAGTTAGAACCTACATCCTTTTAACTTTGTCAAGTCAAGACCTTTGTACACCTTGTTAAGAATCCTATAACTTAGAGCTTAGGTCTAGATTTGTTAACTCTATGTCTGTATCATGGTTATGAGTACTCACTTTTCCCCTTTTTGACTTTTCTTAAAGTCAAACACCCAGTTAGTCTTTCAACTTAGACTTAGAGAGTTTGTTAACTCTATATAAGTATCAATATTATGTATGCTTATTTTGAGCCTTGACCATAGTTAAGAGTTCTCTCCCTATTTAGGAGAACTACGGTTGCTCTGATTCCATCCTTGTTAGGATATGTAGGCTCGAGATGCAACGTCTTGGAGAGCATACTTAGTATATATACCCATAGGTCTTTATCTTAGCACATAACCATTAGCAAGCAAACATTAACACAAGGACAACTACTAAACAAGAGGCTTTTGTAGAATACTATAGATACTTAGGGTGCTAATACCTTCCCTTAGTATAACCAACTCTGACCCCCCGATCTCTTAGCTTCTTTGTTACATAGCGCACTTAGGGTTTTCTTCGATCTTTACCCTTTCCTTTGGATAAATCAAAGCTCGATGGTGAACTTCATGATTTGTGATTCAAGTTAACTAATAGCTTGATATTCGATTCTCACTGCAACACCAGCTTATCAAAAACATGGCTTGAAACGTTTATTAATGTGGAAACAAATGTGCTTAAGTCAGGAAAGCACAACAAAAAGGAGGCATGTTCGATGTCAATGGCCTAGATCATGTAAGTGCTAAGGTCTATGCACTTACTCAGAAGATCGACAACTTAACTATTACCCCTTTCAGCTATCGTAGCTATTGTGACTCTATTAACTGGGATTTTCAACCAATGAGGAAAGCCCATCAAACAAGGGAAAAGTCCGGGAAGAGCAGTGGTTCGACCATGCTCTAAAACTTAGAGAATTTTTTGGCTGTTGAAGTCAGTAGTTTGACACCAATTACTTCGACTAGGGAAGCCGTGTCGCACTAAAGCTGGCCGAAGAAGCGATTGTTTGAGCGCAATTATGTGACATTCAAATCTTGGTAACTACTTGGTTTCTTATCTCAAGAGGACACGTGAAGGAAGTTGGAAGGCCAATTACATCCAGAACTGCATGTGGTGAACCAAAGGGAAAGGAACGTTAGAGGTGAAGCTAGCGGGATTATACCTGAATGAATCACACACTTGTCATACCCCAAATTTGTCCTACCTTGCATGTAACCTACATTTGTACATTCGTCCACTAATCATCATTCAAAAATCCAAAAAAAAAAATGTTGTTCCTACTCAAGGTGTTGCTAGGTTGAATTAAATTGAATCAAGTTTTGTTTGAGGTTCATCAAGTCAGGGATGTGTGTAGTATAAACTGAGGTTCAATGGTTTGACCTAATCTTGGTCAAACAAAAGCTCATTTCATGATCAAGGCAGGGATGAGCATGATTTGAGTGATTTGTGTTCTCAGTTAGGGTTTTTTATGCAAGTTCAAGTCAAATTCCTCTGATTTAAAGATAATTTTCTGATCATCTGGTTTATAATGAAAGCCTTGGCTCATCAAGGTTCAATTTGTTATAAGATCACGATGGATTCATCTTTCAAGGGTCTAACTCCTGTAAAGATCAAGGTTAATTCGAGATACATTTATTGCAAGCAAGAGGTTGATAATTTTGGGATTTGGTTCTAGCGGGATTTCAAGTCTAATTGTTATTGTTTTATACCAAGAATGTTAAGATATCATGATCTTATGGTGATTCCAAGTTTTGAGGTACAAATATTATTTCAAGGCCCATCAATTCCAAAGGTCATTCTACAAAATCAAAATCTAATAGAAGCCCATTCCCAATTACATTTTTTTTTACAGAATTTATACAAAAATTCCAAAGCCCATCATTTTACGAAAGTCTATGTTCACTCCAAAAAATCCATTACCACAAAATTCTACAAAACCCATATTAGTTTTATCCACATTGCAAAGAAGTTGGCACAAATTATTATATCATACAAGAGACCACTTCAAATAATAATAAAAAGCCCAAGGTTATCAAAACAAAATTACAAAGGCCATTTACATTGAAGTCCATAATGTTACAAGGAAGAAAATAAGGTTGAAGTTGTTAATCTGCAAAGCCTTCACAGTTGTGAGTCTCACGCACCCACCATACAAGCAATTGACTAATATCATGAACCCCACATATCGATGCAGCAGCTGCCAAGAACAAAATCTCCCTAATAAATGCGTCATCCTGTTGTACAACACACTACCTGCAAACAAAATCGTTCGCACACAAATGAAAATAGGATGTGAAAACAAACTCGCAAAAACATCACAATTATCTCCTCAATTCATCCCAAAATGCCCTCAGAGTTTTGTTATATATTAAAAATTTAGAAAGAGAAAAAAAAGGGGGAGAGAGAGCTGCAGAATAGCCTTAATACGAACCTCTCCAAATCATTCCACATGCTTCCTTTTTTCTTTCTTCAACACTCAGAAGGGATCTCCCCTTAAAACCGTTTTTCCGTCCTCAACCAAAAGCTCCAAGAACCAAGAACCCGCTGCAAATCCCATCTTCTTCAACCTTTCATCCACCATCGATTCAAACAACCCTTCTACCGTGAATCAAAACCACTCATCAAACCCAGAGCGAAACAATAATCATAACAGAGATCCAAAAATAAAATAGAGGGTAGAAGAGAGATTGAAACAATGTAATGAAACCCTAAACCTAACCTAAAACAAAATCTCAAAAGCATAACCGAGCAATTTAATTGAAACTTGAGACGAAGGGAGAGAATTTGTAGCACAAACTGAGTTGAAACTTCAAGGAAATTTGACGGGTAGGCGTTGATTTCATTTAAGTTGTGTTTCATTTTTGCCTTCTGTTTTGAAGAGGAAGATCATGTTTCGTTTGCCCTGTATCTCACTTGCATTTCCTCCGTTCAATTTGATACAAGCTCGCTGATGATGTTTGTCCTTTAGTAAAGGATTGACATTGGGTATAAGGGCCCGCCTTCCTTTTTGTCAACACCTCATGTTCTTTTTTTTTTCCACCCTTTTTGGTGATAATGATATGGGCCTTAGGCCCATCTGTGACCTATCACACACATAACCTGGATTTCTTCGCACGCCCCATTCTCCTTTTGTTTTAAAGTTTTTTTTTATATTTTAGGGAAAATTTTGTTAAAAACTTTTATGAATTTTTTGTAATAATTTGATAGTTTTATTTTCAATCTTTTGACTAAGCTTTGTTTATATTTTGTTACATTTGGATTATATTTTCACTTTCGATTCTATTCATTATCCTTTTTTTTTGGTCTATAAAGAGACCTCAAAAATTATTATTATTCAAATTATTGATAAATAGTAATTAATCCGATACCATTTTATTTTCCTCTCCTCATTTTCAATTCCATCTCGATTTTATTTTATTTTTATCGATCAATGAAGTCTTTACATTTGTAAATGTTGATTTATCGAAGTCGATAACCTTCACTATGTCAAATCTATGGAAAATGACCATTTGGGTCATTTTCTCTACTTTGGGATCGTGATAGGCTACCTTCAATTAATCGACACGGGTTTATGATTAAGATGAGATCCCACTCTTTTAGTCCGTGCGACACGATTAAATTGGAGAGTGACTCTCGATATCATTTCTCTATCTTGTTTTTAGCACGTATATCAATTTATGCGACCTCCTATAATTTGACTTTCGTCATAACCCGAGCTACGACGGTTTAGCGTTACACTTCTTCCCGATTCAATTCACAAATCAACTAACCACTAACTTTACTTTTCGTCGATATACAACTGTTTTATTTTCAGTCAAATATACATTGTTTTACTTTGAGTCAATATTATCTTGATTTATATTATCTTGTTCATATACTCGTTGATATTTATCTCGATTATATTATTATGAATATTATCTCGATTATATTGTTATATATCTTGCCATATTATTCTTATTGTCATATCATCCATCTTGTACAAATTCATATTGTTCATCTCCTATTC
The DNA here is from genome assembly GCA_963859935.3 of Lathyrus sativus. Classification (NCBI taxonomy): domain Eukaryota; kingdom Viridiplantae; phylum Streptophyta; class Magnoliopsida; order Fabales; family Fabaceae; genus Lathyrus; species Lathyrus sativus. The sequence goes on from OZ012737.1 coordinate 93,370,856, forward strand.
ATATTCTATTCGAAAACACTTAACAAATATCGAAACGATAAAAGTCTAAATTGGTGGACTGTTGGTTATTTGTCTGAGCAATTGACTATTAGACTCTGCTAGAAACCCTAGCTTGGAGTGATGTTCAACTTTTACTCAAGGCATAATTTAGGAAACTTCGCACACACACGGCTTTCTCTTGGGCTACCTTACAACGAGACCATTTATTTCGTGCAATCCCGTGTAACTCACATGTATCCCTCTCCCATTTCGATGTATGTTTTCGTATTGCTTTGATCATGGTTTATCTTCTAGGGTCACCCTTAGGGTCTAGCATAGATTAAACCGTTTTCAAACTAATTCTCAACTCTTCATCGAGCCATTTTCAAACACCCTCTGTAAGTCGAGTGCTCATACGCATTCGCCACATACCTACAACATGCACTTTCACATTTCATCATGGTTTTGATATTGGGGGAACCCTTAGGGACTAGTATCGTTTCTTACAACCTAACCCTTGACTCGTCGTCGAGCTATTTTCAAATCAACCTCTATTCAAACACGTCTTTGCACGCAAATATAAGTCAAATCCTTGATCAAATGTCAAGTGGTATTTTAAACCAAGTTGTAAGCCGAGTGCCTTTTGCCTCGCAATCCACCTTTTTTCGCAATGTATTTGATTCAATCCTGTATTCAAACACATTTCTTAAACAATTAACGAAAGAAGGAGATTTGTGGAGTCTACCATTCCTTAAATCTTCGAGTGAATGAATCTTGAGGCGCACGCCTTGGGTTGTCGTTCATTCACCCTTTCGTCTTAAAACACCTAATATATATTCAAACATTTTTGTAATCAAACAAACGAAAGAAGGATGTTCTTGGAGTCTAGATTTCCTTGAATCTTTGAATGTATAGCTCTTGAGGCACGTCCTTGAGTTTTTATTAGTTCAATATTTCAAATTCAAAATGTTCAACTTCCTCACTTTGACCCTATTCAATCAAATTCTGAAAGAACTGAGTTCTTGGAATCTCGCATTTCCTTAGATTCGTGAGTGAAAGCTCTCGAGGCACGCCCCTTGGGTTGCTTGTCAGTCAATCTTTCGCTCCTAAACTAAACTTCAAAGTCAATTCAATACTTCATCTTTTCGTGGTCGTCTCTACGAACTACAGACTCTCTGATTCTTCATTCTCGTCCGAATGTAAGATACGTAGGCACAAGATTGTGATGATCTTGGCGAGCACAATTCCTTCCATCTTCCATTTCCCCTCATCCTTTCCTGTTGTCGAACTACGACGCTCTGATATCTCATTCTTGTCCGACTGAGCATACTTAGGCACAAGGGCCCCAATCCTTACCGAGCACCCTATCCTATAACCACCCTTTTTTCCCTTAGCATTGTTATCCTTTTATCGCACCAGTTCACATTTATCATTGATAAGAAAACAAGCAATCTTAGATAATGCCCATCGCAAATCACCCTAAGAGGTTCCCGTTGAGTACAACAAACGTGAGGGATGCTAATATCTTCCCCTTGTGTAACCGATTCCCGAACCCAGAACATGGTTGCGACAACCCTGTTCCTATCCTTTCATCCTAAAAGGTTTTCTCGATATTTTCCTTTCCCTTTTAGGGATAAATAAAGTCTGGTGGCGACTCTATTGAACCGCATTTCCGCACCTTTCGCGCGAGGGTTGCATTTCTCAATTTATGATTTTTCAAAGTGTGATAGCTGGCGACTCTACTAGGGACGTATTTTACTCCAAGCAAGAGAGAGTCGAGCCTATCTTAGGGTTTTGTGAGGAGTGTTATATTTGTATGTTTATTTTCTTCTCATTTATGTATTTGTTCTTTTGTGGCTTTTATTCTTGCTTGTTATCCTGCTTATTGGGTTTTTGGATGACATCATGAGTAAAGCTCTGCGCCCGAGCTTTGGTAAAAGCAGAGAGAACACATATTTTAGAATTGGTAGTCGAGTAGTGTTAGTCCCCAAGGACCTGCTCCTTGTGTGCCTAGCATGAAATCTCCCATAAAGGAGACCTATTCGTAGATCTTGTTGTAATACAATTAGCCTATTGCATGACTTGATTAATAGAGGGTCCGTGATTCTGGGACCCTTTTAGCACTAGTTCTAAATATTGGTGGTCGTGTAATGTTAGTCTCTAAGGACTCGCGCCTTGCGTGACTAACAAGAGGACTCCGCTCAGAAGAGACCGTGTCGTCATTATCGTCGTAAAGCAGCTAGCCTGTTGCGATTATGTCCATGATCCTAAGAACTAAACATAGAAACCATCCCGTAAGTGGGTTTATGGGTAAAGAATTTAGACCTTCTCATATAGGGCCTACCTGTAAGGTTTCTTTGATCAGAAACTGTGGTTACGTACCTATTACAATTACCACCTTCAAAACTGTTTAAATTGTTATCTTGTGATCCTTGATCTTACATCTTGCATTACATCTCGCATATAATTTGCATTGCATTTGTTGTGCATCTTGCATTGTCATTCCTTCAGCAGAATCTCATTTCTCTTTCCTTCCTCTCTAGTAAATCAAGCTGATTCCCCGACACCAGTACGCAACTAGAGCCAACACAAGACGAATAATGGAGCAGATTCAACAAGAGCAAGTTGCCTTCTGAGAAGAATTGGACTCCATCAAAGGGAAGATAGACCAGATTCATAAAGCCCTCCTTACGGCCAGAAAGGAAGAAGAACATCGTGAAGCTACTGTTGTCGTCAACAACAATGGTCAGGTGCAAGGGTCTACCTTAAGACTCTCAGGTCCTGTTCTCAATCCCTATGGAATGCTAATGAACTTTGCTATCACAGCTGAAGGAACCACTTCTCACCCAATCCTAGCGCCTGGATTTACTGTTGGACCTATCCCGTAGGCCCAGCCTACTATTGTTCAGATTCCCGTTCCTCATGCAAAAGATAATTTGTTGGATCAGTATGATGACGTGCAAAACTATCACGCTGCTATCCCCATTGCCAGCCCTGTTGCTGCTCAAGATTCTGAAGCTATCAAGATGTGTCGCGATTTAGCTGAGAAACTTTGAGTCATAGAGGGGCACAACTCAAATTCTTTCAATGCTCTGGAATTGTGCTTAGTGCTTGATGTTGTCATTCCTCCCAAGTTCAAAGTGCCTGAATTTTCAAAGTACAAAGACCTCAATTGCCCGAACATTCATCTGAAGATGTATTGTCGCAAAATGGCTGCTTATTCCAGAGATGAAAAGCTAATGATTCAGTGCTTCCAAGATAGCTTGTCTGGAGCATCACTTGAATGGTATATGAAGCTTGAGTGTAATAGTGTGTGCACTTGGGCTGAGCTAGATGATGCATTTGTCAAACAATACAAATACAACACTGATCTTGCTCCTAACCGTACTTAACTTCAGAGTATGACTCAGAAGGACAGTGAATCCTTCAAGGAGTACGCGTAATGATGGAGAGAGCTAGCTGCGAGGGTGCATCCACCTCTTGTCAACCGTGAACTGATTGACATCTTCATGGGTACCTTGCAAGGGTAATACTATGAAAAGCTTATTGGTAGTGTTTCAGCTGGATTCTCTGGTTTGGTGATCGTTGGTGAGAGAATTGAAGAAGGGATGAAGAGTGGAAAGATCCAAGGAGGTTCTGGAAGCCAGGCTGGTGCCAAGAAGCCTTTCAACAGACACAAGAAGAAAGAGGGTGAAACAAATGTTGTATCTGTGTAGAAAGGGCAAGCTCCTCAACAAGCTCCCGCTCCTATGCCTTATCAAGTCCCTTACTACCCATACCTGTTGTTGCGGTGAGAATCAGATGCCAAGCTATTGATTAACTTGAATCTTAATTCATTAAATCACAACCGGACTTTGATTTATCCAAAGAAAAGGTTAAAGAAAGAAACACCTTTTGCGCGATGTAACAACAACGCTAAGAGATTCAGGGATGGGGGGTTGGTTATGCCTAGGGTAGATATTTCACATCCTAAACATCTGTAGTACTCTACAAGAACCTTTTGTATGTTTGTATGTTAAAACTTGTTAGATGTTTGCTATGGCTTGGGATAGGGTATAAGGTTAGGTAGAGACCTAAGGATAGTTTCTAAGTTTGCTCGCAAAGATATCGCATTTCCTGCCTACGTATCCTAACTAGGATAGAATCAGAGCAACCGTAGTTCACCTCACTAGGGATAGATGAACACTTGATCATAATCAAGGTTCAAAGGGGAACAAACATAACAATGCTTGTATAGAGTTTAACAAAACTCTCTATTATAAGTTGTACACTCAAAGGGATTGACTTTTACAAAAATCAAAAGGTGAGTAAGTAATCATTACCATGATTCTTACATAGAGTTAACAAACTCTATCTTAAAGTTCTAATTGAAAGATCTTCCTAACAAAGGGTAGGTCTTTTAGACTTAAGCAAAGTCTAATGGCTAATAGGTTCTAACTTAACTAAGTTAGGGTTTCAAGGTGACTTAACATAGTCAGAGGGAGGGTAATGAGCTATCTATGACCCAAGGGTCGATAGAGAGACTTTCCTTTGGAATGGGAAAAAGGTTAGGCAACTGGATGATAACTGATAAGTTCCATCAATTGGGGAATAACTTAACATTCATTAAAACATGATGAAGATATGAAGGGGCATGGTAACAACTAAGAAAAGATATGCCAGCATGTGACAACATCAAGCAACAGTTACAATCAAGTGAAATGGTTACAACCAAAGATATCACAATATCTAAAAGGAACATGATAGAGGTTCTTACAAGATCAAACATACAAGGCAAGATCAACTTTAAAAATTTTAACAAAGATGAAGAGCAATGAGGTAACAACCATCAATAGAACATGAAATTCAAACAAGTTTAAATGCAATCAAATTACAAATTAAGACAAGCATATTTATAGGGATCAAAGGATGTCAAATGTAACAACATAAGACCAACAATCATGCATTGATGACAATCAAGCAAATTAGCATACAAGAAGTGCTACAACAATTCAAATATGAGTTCAAGATTTCATGGGGGAAAACATACAAGCTTTATAGTCATAATCAAGACAAAGCAAACCCTAGAATGTTATGGTTCTAACAAGATACATAAACAATTAGAAAAGGCATGATGAATACACTTTCAAGAGGTTACAACATCAAGAAGTGTAGTATGGTTTACAAACAAAATTCCAAGTGGTTTTCAATAGATGAATTCACAAAAGCAAGTATTAAACATGGTAAGACATAGAACCAAGCAACTTTGATCATTCAAGCATGCTAACAAACATATGTGAATCATACACAATCAATCTTACAAGATAGATCAAGCTATTAGTTGAGAAAAGTTTCAAAGGAAATAAGGTGAAAACCCTAAAAACAACATGATTTTCCAATGAGTCAAAGTCTTTATAGGATAAGAATCCTTGAATTATTCACTCACTATTTGAAAATAGACATGATGAAGAACAATTTGCAAAAAGAATGGTGCAAAAATGTTGAAAAATGAACAAGTTATGATGAATTTAAGTTGTGAAGAAATCATGAGGAAAAGTGATAAAAAATAATGAAATGTCCTCCACAAGGGTTGAACACACACCCTAGGGTTCACAAGGATAAAACATTACAAAACCAGCTATTAGGCGCGTGCGATAACAGAATGGAAGAGAAACAACATAATGTTAAAACTTTGAAAATGGTAAAAATCAAAAATAAAACTTCCAAAATGTGAACCATCAAACACAGTCAATTCTAAATGGAATTTAGAAAAATTTTAGTCTAACTTGATTGAAATTGAATAAGGAATGCAATGAAATTCTTAGTTTTTCCTGAAAATAGCCATATTTTGAATTTGAAGACAAATGCAAAACTGATGTAAAAGTGCATTTTCAAAACTAATGACTTGCTCAAACATGCTATGACCAGAAAGAAAGTCCAAACACATTCTAATTATCATGTATAAGATGTTCAAAAGCATATGGCACTCATATCTAAACCAAATCCCTAAATGACATGTGGAAATGCAATGGTATCATATTGTCAAACAAAGGAGATCATGACAGTTTGCAATAGGTGTTGGCTCATCAATAAAATGGGATTCACACAACTTGAATAACACACAAGTGAGGTTTTTGGATCACTCCAACATTGGTTCAAACAAAATCATGACTTTTCTCATGAAAGTGAAACTTCAAGCCATCTCAAAATGCATAAACATAATGGTTCTCATACACACCAATTTCTCATTACACGATGTTCATACATATTCAAAATGACCTATAAATGAGTACAAGCATGACCAAAGCATCAACCTTAGGAAGAAAAAGAATATGGCTCATGGAAAGGCAACTTCAAACCAGTTCAATATGCACAAACATAATGATTTACAAACCCATCAGTTTTTCATCATGCAATGTTCATACATATTCAAAATGACATATAAATGGACTTAAGCATCAACACAAACTGATCCTAAGTAAAATCACAACAATGGCTCATGGAATGAAATCAAACAAAGCACAATATCATGTACACAACCTCATAACAGTTTACCACTTATGATAACAACTATCTACCAAGATTCAATCATGATTTGCAAGAGATCCTAAGTATGCTCAGCTAATACACATCAAGGATAGGCATTATGCACAAAAAGTGTAAATAGACAAAGTGACTTACCTCTTGAAGACCTCCTAGCAAGCTCTTGGTGCAAAGCTTCTGGTTGAGTACAAATGAGTTGAGTGGCCTCTCTACACCTCCACAACAATATTTAAAAGATTCAAGTTCCTTCCAAGCAAGCTTTTTGTGCAAACATAATTGCTTAGGCAAGAAGTAACAAGTGGATTCTTGTGACAGATTTGTAAAATGGTAATGCAGCTGATTTGTGGTGGTTTGAATAGTGAATACACATTATACTTGAGGTGTTTGAAGTGTTGGCAGGTATGGAACAGGTCTGAACAAGGAGCTTTCTTGATTTATGCAGAAAGTCAAATTTCTTTGGTTTGAGGGTTGACTTTTGGAAAGAAAAGATTTCTGGTGAAAGTAATGGTTGGGAAAGCTTTAGTACATCATTTGTGGGTTTCTAGAAGTGTTTTTAGAGAGTTTCAAAGGTTGGAAATGGTTTTGGAATGAATTCTGTCCAAGACAGTTTTTGGTGTTTTTAGGATTTTCTTAGCGAGCAAGAAAATGGAAAAACAGAAATGAGAGGCTTGTTTTTTGCTTAAACTAATGGTTTTTCTGGTGTCTTTGATGCATAGGGGGTGCTCTATTTATAGGGGAAATGGAGGGCAAGTATTTGGTTGAATTTGAAGTCTCTTGCTAACTAAACCATTTGAGAACCAACTTACATGTCATGATGACTTCCCTTGATTTATGGGATCAAGTACAAGGTTTGATGGTTTCAAGATATTCTTCTGAGTTTGAGAGAGACTTTGGAGTGTGGAAGGAGGTAAGGGAGTGGCTCAAGACAGATTTTAGGGAAAGAGTTGCTTTATCAAAATGGTATGGAGCACTTTATGCCATAAATGGAAGTTTTCCTTGGTTCCACCCTTTAATCCTTGTGTAATCCTTGGATTTTTTTGCATAAAACCTTGTTTATGGTCTATTTAGTCACTAATCAACTTGAACCAAACAGATTGACAACCAAGAGATGGTTTTGTAACATGTCATGACAAGTTAAAGTTTTGCATTTCAAGCTTTTGGACCCCAACTTCCCTCCTTCGAAACTCCTAGCTTACAAATGCTATGGGGGAGTTCTTGTAATTTTTGGAAATCCCTCAACATGCTCTACAATTTTCATTATTTACACAAATTCAAATTCCAAGTGGAACTAGGTCAAAAATCCCCTTAAAGTTGGCTGAAAATTTGACTTAAAAGTGCCAAAAACATGAAATTTCTCCAAGTGTTTTCCCCTCTTGCCTTGTCTTTGATGATAACTCAAAATCCATTCATTTTTTGAATAGTGGTCATTATGGCACTTTTGTAGGACTTATTAAAACCTTTTTAACAAGCTTTGAACCACTCCATTTGAATGCATGGTTAAGAAGTTATGGTTTTGCCCCTTTCAAAACCCTAATTTCCCGACTTTTCAATTACTTCTCAATTCTTGATCCAATGGTCACCAAGCTTCATGATTATATATGACATAATATTAGGAACATAATTGGCTTCAATTTTGGGTCAAAACCCTGTTTGCCAGTGGGTTGACTTTTTAGTCAGACGACCCGAACGATTGAAAATCTCCGAATGGACTGTTAATGTTCTGGGTTCCCTGAGGCCCTAAAACTTCTTGAGGAGACTTCAATAAGTAATATGAGCTTTATGGACCATGATTCCACCATTGTAATGCCACTTAAATCAAAATTCAAACTACAGTTGACTTTTTCAATTAGAAACCCTAATTTGGGGTCTTGGACTGTACTATTCTTCTTCTTTGGGGAACAACCTCAAATTGGATTCATAATTGATCCAATATAGTACCCTTGATGATGTAGAGATTTTATACATGGAAAATCAATCCAAAACCTTGACCGATCAAACCATAGAAACCCCGATTCCTGATTGTATGGAACCCTAATTCATCTGCATCTTGACAAAGACAAACTTGAAATAGGTTGAGGTTAGATAAATAATGATGATGCTCCTAGAATGATAATGGAATCTAGGGGTCAAAATTTGGGGTGCAACACCCGTATGTTGCTGCTGCACAATATGCTCTAATTCCTTATCCTCCAGCTGTTCAAGCAACTCAAGCTCAAATGCCATAGCAACAGGCTCCTCAACAACAATCTTACAATCAACAAGGATATAAGTATCCTCCTCAGCAACAACAAATGCAAGTGGCTTAACAACAACGAGGTGCTCACCTACAATGTCAGCATAATCAGCAGATGACGTGGAGGCCAGACAGAGCTTTTGATCGTCTACCAATGTTGTATGCTATATTTTTTGCTCAGTTGATGGAGAAAAAGTCTGTCGTTCCGCGAGATTTGGCTGCCCCAACTATCATTCCAGCCGACTACGATGCAAATGCTCATTGTGAGTTTCATAAGGGTGCTCCAGGTCACACCATTGAGAACTACAGAGCTTTCAAGCACAAAATTCAAGACATGATTGACAGGGATGTTATTAACTTCAATGGGAAGTCTCCAAATGTCATCAACAATCCAATGCCACCGGCCAGCTATTGCCAACATCAGATCAAGTCAAATCTAATCAAGTCAAGTTCATCCCCTGAAGAAGGCAGTCATGTTGCCATTTTATTATTTCCATTCTTGTATTTTGTCTTTGTTCGTTTAAGTACTGTTCACTTTGAACATTTCCATTCGTATTTGGTTTCATTGATGTATTGTTATGCATGTTTTGAATTAGTTATGTCGTATTCACTCATTTTTATCACAAGCACCAACACATTTATTCATTTCACTCTATCAACTATTGTTTAGCATGATTTGAGGGAGGATGAGGAAAACGAAATACCCATAATTGCAAACTGTATGCTTTCAGGCAGAATCTCATCAATGATGTACAAGCGTTGTTCCAATTCCCCAAATACTGGAGATATAAGGATTTAATCCCTATTCAACCACTTCGAGCCTAGAATTAGAAGTTTCTTTCGGATATTTAAACCCTTACACTCAACCTGGGGCAGGGTAGTGTTCTGTTAATCCAATTCCGCACTCAAATCGCAAAGCAAAATCCAAAAAGACGTGACGGTTTTTCATCAAAGACCCATGACTCGGCAGTCACAATACTCCAACAAAAATCAAAAGCCTGCTAAGTCAAGCACCTCAAGGGAGACTTAGGCAAAAATCAAGGCTATCCTGATGGACTCGACAAAGAAAAATCAGTCCATGCAAAAGTTAGGGATCAAAGAACAAAATCAAAAGAGGTCCCAAAACCCTCAACGAAAACAAAATAAGATTCAATGGCCACCCAAATCAGAAGGGTCACTGACATCCATCAAAAGCAAAACAAGGTGGTTGCCATGTCAAGCAAACCTTGAATTGCCAAGTTTACACCGTCAAGATAAGCATGTACAGAATTAACTGAATGTAAGACTGGAGATCATTACGAAGAAAGGGTGGATACAAATCATACTTGGAGCCTAATATCCTTTGTTTCATAAGTTGTGAACCAGACCATGTCACCACCCTCGAAAGACCTAATTGTGGTGAGTTTTATTCCGAAAGCATACTATTACAAGGTTGCGTAAACTGACTCCTCACATATTTTCTAAGCATCAGCATCAATGTCATTATCCTTGCTATTTGTTTCACACTGATCAAAATTAGCACTACGTCTGGACTAACGGTCCATTCGTCTCACAATATCACGACACTTCAATAAATGACACTTTTTCAAAACATGAAAAAACTCTTCATTAAGACTACCATTTATGAATGTATAATTTTAACTGCAAATCAATGCTAGACATCAAAGACAACAAGGGGCAATCAAGGAGGAACTTAACTTTCAGAACCTGGCATGAAGCAAGACCACCTCAGAACCCGCAGGCTGGGGAAAATCCTTCAACAACTCGATCAGGGGCAAGTCATCCCAAAGCATTAAAGTTCAACTTCAACTTCAGAACTGGTCAATCAAAGGGTAGATCATTTTTAGGCTGGGGCAGGACCAGGTCATCAAGCAGAGTTTTGATTTTCTCTGAAGTAAGTTCACAACAAACCACTAAGTACCCAGACTTTGGGGCATCTAGAGCATCTTCATCTGCTTCAATCAAGGCGTCTTCAGCAAACTGCATGTCGAGGAAGTCAATCTCTCTCACCACCCAAAGTCCAATCCGCATTGACAACTACCAAAAGTCCACTAAGCTGGCATCATCCACCTGCATATCCAATTAGTCGTCTGCAATCATATGCATCATACGCATCGCATTCGACCTCATAAGAATCTTGTATCATATGCATACCCAAACCTATCATACTTCCCCAGCGCTTGCATTTCTGTGCATCAACATTTGCATTTGCATTTTTCATTCGTTATGGAGCATCATTTTTAACATCAAGCATCCGCATATGCAAGTCAAGGGGCATCCTCCGCAAGATCGTGGGCTTCCTCCCACGAAGTTGTTCAACCTTTTGTTGGGCAAATTCAAGAGGTTTAAAGCAATCATCAGCCCAGTCAGGGGCATCTTCTGCAAGACCGTGGGTTTCCCCCACGAAATTGAAGGGTATCAAAGCAAGATTCAGCCCAGTCAGGGACAACTTTTTTAATACCATGGGTGTTTCCCATGATGTTATTTCAACCCTTTGGTTGATCAGATTTCCAAGTTGGCATTCAGCCCAGTCAGGGGCACATCATTCAAGACCGTGGGCGTCTCCATGAAGTTGTTCAACATTTTGTTGGGCAAATTCAAGAGTTTTAATATAATATTTAGCCCAGCCAAGGGCATCTTCTTTAGGATCCGTGGACGTTCATCACGAAGTTGTTCAAAATTTTGTTGACTAAGACAAAATTTCAAGACAAACCCAGCCCAGTCAGGGGCATCTTCTCCAAAGTTCATGAGCGTTCCTCATGAAATTATTTCAACCTTTTGTGGTCAAGACTGTGACCTCCAGGCAAGTCAGTGGGCATCCCCGTTGGTTTATTTCAATCCAATCTTTCTCCTGGGTGTTCCTCAGTGAGTTGTCTCCAGCAAACTTAACTTTTGTTGATTGCCTCACTATCATCCTTTTGGTGATAGCCGAACCTCGTCAGTTCAACCTAGCATGTATCCTTTTGGTGTTGGTCACCTTCAATTTGGGAAGTTCCTATCATCCTTTTGGTGGTATCAACTTGTGTGTGTGTTTCGCTCCATCATCCTTTTGGTGATGGGTATGTCATCCTTTTGGTGCCAAATTATGCGAGTGTTGCTCTATCATCCTTTTGGTGGTAGTAGCCGGTGTGAGTTTGCTCCTTCATCCTTTTAGTGATGGGTCTATCATCCTTTTGGTGCCAGATTGTGTGAGTGTTGCTCTATCATACTTTTGGTGGTAATAGCCGGTGTGAGTTTGCTCCATCATCCTTTTGGCGGTGGGTCTGTCATCCTTTTGGTGTCAGATTATGCGAGTGTTGCTCTACCATCCTTTTGGTGGTAGTAGCCGGTGTGTGTTTCGCTCCATCATCATTTCGGTGATGGGTCTGTCATCCTTTTGGTGCCATATTATGCGAGTGTTGCTCTACCATCCTTTTGGTGGTAGTAGCCTGTGTATGTTTCGCTCCATCATCCTTTTGGTGCCAGATTGTGCGAGTGTTGCTCTATCATCCTTTTGGTGGTAGTAGCCTATCTGTGTTTCCCTCCATCATCCTTTTGGTGATGGGTATGTCATCCTTTTGGTGCCAAATCATGTGAGTGTTGCTCTACTATCCTTTTGGTGGTAGTAGCCGGTGTGAGTTCGCTCCATCATCCTTTTGGTGATAGGTCTGTCATCCTTTTAGTGCCAAATTGTCCAAAGGTTCCCTACATCCTTTTGGTATCAGGGTTGTGTGTGTTTCGCTCCATCATCCTTTTGGTGATGGGTATGCCATCCTTTTGGTGCCAGATTGTGCGAGTGTTGCTATATCATCCTTTTGGTGGTAGTAGCTTGTGTGTGTATCGCTCCATCATCCTTTTGGTGATGGGTCTGTCATCTTTTTGGTGCTAGATTGTGCGAGTGTTCTCCATTATCCTTTTGGTAATGGACCCCTACTATTTATTGATGTTGTATTGTTTAAGTTATCATCCTTTTGGGTGATAATGACGTTTTCAAGTTATTCAGTTTCCACTCGAGGGTTGACTTTGGTTCGTTATTTCACTTCCTAAACACTTTGTTTCTTTTCGGATAAATTCAGGGTTTTCTTTGTATCTAATTGTCTTATACCTCGAAAATTGAACGTCATAGCAGTTCATCTTGCTAGGTTTAAGCCAATTAGTTAGGGGCATCTGTCATACCCCAAATTTGTCCTACCTTGTATGTAAACTTCATTTGTACATTCATCCATTGACCACCATTCAAAAATCCAAAAAAAATATCTTGTTCCTGCTCAATGTGTTGCTAGGTTGAATTAAATTGAATAAAGTTTTGTTTGAGGTTCATCAAGTCAGGGATGTGTGTAGTATAAACTGAGGTTCAATGGTTTGACCTAATCTTGGTCAAACAAAAGCTCATTTCATGATCAAGGCTAGAATGGGCATGATTTGAGTGATTTATGATCCCAGTTAGGGTTTTTTATGCAAGTTCAAGTCAAATTCCTCTGAGTTCAAGATAATTTTTTGATCATCTGGTTTATAATGAAAGCCTTGGCTCATCAAGGTTCAATTTGTTATAAGATCAAGATGGATTCTGAAGGTGAGAAAATACTTAGAAGGGGGGGGTTGAATAAGTATGACAGAAAAATAATCAACGATAAAAACACAAGTATTTTTATCCTGGTTCGTTGAACTCAACTACTCCAGTCCACCCTTTTCAAGAGTGATTTGCCTTTCTCAACAAGGACTTAATCCACTATTCAAATCAACTGATTACAAATAGCACACCTAAGAACAACTGTTCTTAGTCTTCTTAAGAGCTACTGATCTAACCTAGATCCTCTCAAGGAAAACTTTCTTTACAACTTAATGTAATACAATGAAAGAGTAAGAATTGCTTCTTTGAAAGCTATAAACACAACTGTGTTATTTCTCTAAGTTTAGAACAATGTATGAACAGTGAAGAATATGAAAGCTTTGAGCGTGAGAGAGTTCTTGTCAATATTGTTTTAATTCTTGGCACTTGAAGAATGAGCTATGATGTCCTTTATATAGCCACTTGAATATTGGAGAGAATATTTTACCGTTAGAGAAAATATTTCCAATATCAAAATAGTACTGTCCTTTGTACTATTACAGCAGAGAGACGGCGCACAAAATGTGGGTGTAGCAATTGTCTGCTGAGCTGTGATTTAACTATATCAGGAATGTACCAGAGGAATAATCTTCTTTGCAGAGAATTTTGTCTATCCCAATTAAGGAAAGATTTGCTGGCATATTCCAACGGATATATTAAAATATTCTTCTTCAAATAATTCAGATCAACAATCAATATCAGAGTCTTCAGTCTTCAGAACCTTCTGGAAACTTCAGAGCCTAATATGTTCTTCAGATGTTGATGAATCAGAGTCTTGGTGCAGCTGTGTGCTTGAAGCGTAACATGCTCTTAGATCAGAGTCTTCACTCAGATCAGAGTCTTCTCTCATTCAGAGTCTCTTCACACAGAGTCTTCTCTTATTCAGATTCTTGATAAAACATGCAGCGTGTTGTATCTTCAGAATCTTGATAACTAAGCTCTTATATTTCAGATTCTTCTAATCTTCAGATGCTCTTGAGCCATTCAGAATTCATTGTTCACATCAAATTTGCTCTTTAAGATTAAAATCTTTTGTGCCTGTAGAAAACAGTTTAGAACAAATTTAGAGAGTATAATTCTTGTATACAAATTATCATTAATGTTATCATCAAAACATAGAGATATTACTAAGACACAATCTGTGCTCTTACAATCTCCCCCTTTTTGATGATGACAAAACATGAGCAATTTGTTCAATAAAAATGAATTGAAATTACTCCCCCTGAGATTAACAATCTCCCCCTGAAATGAATACTCTAATGGAATTAGATACTTCCCTTTCTGGTTGAGTATATTTCAGATTCAGAGCCTGATTTCATTTCAGATTCAGAGCCTGATTGCATTTTGGGTTCAGAGCCTGATTAACATCCTGATTGAAGCCTGGTTGACAAATCCTGGTTGATATAAGTTTGACTTCTAGAGTCAAAGCTTGATGCCAAAGCTTGATGTCATATTAAAGCTTGATGCCAGATGAACAACTTCAGAACACTTGGTTGTTTATCTTGCCATTTCCTGTCTTGAGTTATCTTTCAGATCATAGTACTCAAGGATAGATATCAGAGTCTGGTCTTTAGATATCAGAGTCTGGTTTACTCAGATTTAGCTATTTTTGATCAGGTTCTGAAAAGATAGATCTCAGGAAAAACTTCAATGAAATTTGTCAGAGTCTGGTTAGATAAATTTGTCAGATTCTGATTAGATTCAAAGAATGTTAGTAACATGTCTGACTTAGTTCAGATAATTGCTTATAGATTTGAACAATCAGATTCTATTTTGTTTCTCCCCCTTTTTGTCATAATCAAAAAGATTTTTAAAAGACAGTAAAGATGCAGAAGAAACACATATCCAGATAAGCAAAAGATCATTTTCATTAAGATAACATCCAGATTCAGATAGAAGCAAACAAAACATATCAGAAGACAATCAAAAACAAAACAAAGCATGAAAAACTTGTGCAAAAACATTAAGAGGGTTTGGCAGATGAAGCTTGTTGAGAAGCGATGAGTTGCAGCAGTGCTGTAATCCTCTCTGAATTCTCATCTTGCTTAGCCATCCAAGTTTTCATTTCTTCATTTGTCTTCTTTTGATCAACCATGAAGTCCTTTAATTCCTTGACATCCTTCTGAAGATCTGTAGATACTGAAATAGAAGATTCTGGAACAGTGGATTCTGAAACAATCTGAGTGACATTGGGTGCAGGAATTTCTGGAGGTGGAGGAGCTTCTAGAAGAAGAATAGGAGGAGGGTTTTTCTTAATCCTTTTCTGATAAGCAGCAAACCTTACTTTTGATAATCTAAGACATTGAGTCCTGATTTTCAAAGCCTCCCTATTCAGTCTGTAAAGATATTTCTTCCAGACAGCACTAGCAGCCTCTTTATCCATAGTGGTCATGCACACATCCATAATGTCAGCAAAGTCTGAGACATTATCCTTGTCAAAATTTCTTAACATAGTATAAACACTTGATCCCAATTCTGCTTCATCAGGGATTCTGGGTTGGGTTGGTTGTGTTTGTGGTGTTTGTTTAGAAGGTTGAGGTTGTGGAGATGGATGTTCAGATGTTTGAGGTTCAGATGTTTGTTGGTTAATTTGTGGTTCAGAAGTTTGTTGGTTGGTTGGTTCAGATGATGGTTGTGGTTCAGATGTTGGTTGAGGTTCAGATGTTGGTTGTGGAGTGGATTGGATTTCAAGATGTTGTGGATTGAGAGTTTGAGTGGGGAAATTTTGTGGAGAAGGTGGATGATCAGAGGTGGGAGATTTAAAAAGTTGTTTCCAAACACTCTCAGTACGAGGTTGTTTGAGATCATTCAAACATTCATTAATAAAACCAGATGATTCATCATCAGATGATGTATCAGATTGGTTAGATTTTTCAGAAGTTGAAGATAAAATGATAGAACGGTTTAAGGGTGTGATATCTAAAATCTCATTAGGATCAATGGGATTTTCAGGTTGGTCAGAGTGTTCAGGGTGAACATCCTCTGGAATTGTAGATTCTGGGATGAGGTTTTGAGGTTGTGGTGTTGTTTGTTGAGTTTGTTTGGATTGTGGTGTTTGAATGTTTGTTGGTTGTGGTGTATGAGTCTCAGATGGTCTAGATCTTTTAAATATGAGGGGTGAGTCAGATGGTGTGGTAGCAGAATGATGAACAGGATTAGAATCAGTGTTAAATACCTGTTTCAGAGTATCTCTTATCTCTTCAAAAGTTGCTGCAGGAGGATTTTGTTGAACCTTCTTCAGCTTCTTTCTTTTCTTCTTTTTCTCAGCATCTGAATGCTTTCTTTTCTTCAGATGACCTTCTTTATCAGCTTTTCTCTTGCGTCTTCTTTCCCTTGTCTGATCAGGAAGAACTTGGCCTTCCTTCTGCACAAGATTTGCAGGGATCTCAACACCATCTCTGATGCAGCAAGCAACATACTCAGCTATTAGCTCTCTGGGTTCATCTGAGGTAAATAGAGGAAAGTCCTCAACAGGAATCCTTCTCCCCCTAACTTCTTCAGAGTTAGTTTTCCTTGGTTTCTCAGATAAATCTTCAACCAATTTCATCCTTCTCAGAGTTAAGCCATTTATCTCAGAGCCAATGATAAAGTCCAGATCTTCTGTCAGCCCAGCCTCTTGCAGATGAGCCACAAGTTTGTTTTCTACCAGAATATCTGAAATCAGTCTTCCCATAGGAATCCATGATCTGACTTTTCCAGTTTTATCTCTTGCTGTTTCCCTTGTTTCCTTGACATGAGATACCAGATGATTGAACAACAGATAAGGGAGATCAATCTGAATGTTTTGATGCAAACAGTACATGAAGTAAAGTTGTTCAGCATTAACATAGTCAGATGAGTTTGAGGAGGGTCTGTGAAAAATGGTGTTCAAGAAAATCTTAGCCCAAATCTTGTAAGTGGGTTTCAAAAACTTAACCTTCTTACAAGGTTCACCAGTAGTGCAGATTTCTTGACAAACATCCTTCAGGTCTTCACGCGCAGAAGATAGAGAAGTTACTCCATCAGTTGCTGTGAAACCTATGAGTTTCCTGATCAGATTTTCAGTGATAACAATCTTCTTACCCAGCACAGAAGAATGAACGAACTTTGGAGTAGCGAATGCATGGATCCAAAACTCCTTCACTAACTTTGGATACACAGGACCCATCAGTCTATCAAAGTAACCGTTCCAACCTTGTTCTTTGATCGAAGGAATCAGATCAAACCCATTATCAGCAAGGTCTTCCAAATCCACGAAACTTTCACATAACACTTCTAGAGAATCAACAGGAGTCAGAAGAGTGCGTACTGGTTCAATGATAGTGGTAGAATCTTTGGTAGTAACTGCTTTTGATGTGGATGCCATTGTTGATGAAGAAGAAGGAGATGACGGTTTCTGGGTTCGTTTAGGGTTTGAGAAGAGAGAGAACAACAGACAAAAGCGCATATGTGTTGAGAATGTGAAAAGTGTGAATGTGTTGTGAGAGTGGTTTATATAGAAAAAATAAAACACGCATGGGAAACACAACAGACATACATAGGACACATACGCACGTTTGCATTTAATGAAAAATAATCATTTTTAATTATGATATGACATTTGGGGGGAAAATCAAGACAGATTGAGATTTTCAAAGCAATACCTTAAACGTCATAGTCAGTAGGTGTACTCCATCTTTTCAGATTCTGAGTGACACGTGTTTGCTTTGCATGTGATTCTGTAACTCTTAAGAAATGAAACGTTTTCAACTTTCAGATCCTCTGAGATGGTCAGTACAGAGTTTCACAAAAAAATAAATCACAGATAAATTAAACAAGCAAAACAGATGAAATACTTCAGAGTGTTAAACACTTAGCATCTGAGAAGTAGACTCTGAGAAATATTACTCTGGACAAAAATCCATACAAATATTTTTCAGAATAAACTTAAACCTATCTTCAGCAAGGGGTTTTGTGAAAATATCTGCCCATTGATGATCTGTATCAACAAAGGCTAAATTTATTACACCCTTCTGAACATAGTCTCTGATGAAGTGATGTTTAATCTCTATATGTTTAGCCTTAGAGTGTAAAATTGGATTTTTGGATAAACATATAGCTGAAGTATTATCACAGAAGATAGAAAGATTACTCTCATAGATTTGATAATCTTCTAGTTGACTCTTCATCCAGAGCATCTGAGTGGAACACCCAGCAGCAGCAATGTATTCTGCCTCTGTGGTTGATAGTGCAATTGTTGGTTGCTTCTTGCTGTACCATGAGATCAGATGACTTCCAAGAAACTGACAGCTTCCAGAAGTACTTTTGCGCTCAACTCTATCTCCAGCATAGTCAGCATCACAGAATCCAACTAGTGAATATTTGTCAGATCTTCTGTAACACAAACCAACATTAGCAGTACCTTTCAGATACCTTAGAATCCTCTTAACAGCAGTTAAGTGTGATTCTCTAGGATCTGATTGGAATCTAGCACATAAACAAACACTAAACAGAATGTCTGGTCTAGAAGCAGTCAAATAAAGAAGAGATCCTATCATACCTCTGTAGAGTTTCTGATCTACCTTCTTACTTACCTCTTCCTTACCTAGAGTGCTTGTAGGATGCATTGGAGTCTTTGCCATTTTGCTATCCAGCATGTTAAACTTCTTCAGAAGCTCTTTAACATACTTCGTCTGATGTATGTAGGTGCACTCTGGAGTCTGATTTACTTGAATTCCCAGAAAGAATTTCAGTTCTCCCATCATGCTCATCTCAAATTCTTCCTGCATACATTTAGCAAACTCCTTTCCAAGCATAATATTTGTTGATCCAAAAATAATATCATCTACATAAATTTGACAAATCAACAAATCTTTCTTAATGGTTTTACAAAATAGTGTGGTATCCACTTTTCCTCTGATGAAATCCTTCTTCAGAAGAAAATTACTCAACCTCTCATACCAAGCTCTGGGAGCTTGTTTTAGTCCATAAAGAGATTTTTTTTAGTTTGTAAACATGATCTGGAAAATTTTCATTTTCAAAACCAGGAGGTTGGTGGACATACACTTCTTCTTCTATAATTCCATTAAGAAAAGCACTTTTAACATCCATCTGATAAAGAGTGATGTTATGTTGTGCAGCAAATGAAATAAGCAAGCGTATAGACTCTAACCTTGCAACAGGAGCATATGTTTCTGTGTAGTCTATGCCTTCTTGTTGACTGTAGCCTTGAGCAACCAGTCTTGCTTTGTTCCTTTCAACTTCTCCTTTTTCATTCAGTTTATTTCTGAAAACCCATTTTGTTCCAATAACATTGAAACCTTTAGGTCTTGGAACCAGATCCCAGACTTCATTCCTTGTGAATTGATTCAGCTCCTCTTGCATAGCTAAAATCCATTCATTATCTTCCAGAGCCTCATCAACAGATGAAGGTTCTATAATTGACACTAAGCCACAGAAGGAAGATTCAGAAGTTCTGAGAAATGCTCTTGTCCTTATTGGATCATCTTTCTTTCCAATTATCACATCCTCTGGATGAGAAGCTTTCATTCTGGAAGAAGATCCTCTGATTGTTGGTCTTTCAGAAATATGCAGATTGTCAAGTTGGGAAGTTAAAGGTGTAGCATCTGGATTTTCTTCAGAGTCTTTGTCTTTAGTCTTGTTTGCCTCTGAGCCTTCAGAGTCTGTGAGAATAACTTCTCTATCTGCAAAACTTTCAACTTGCTTTGGCTTTTCAGAGCCAAGCTTATCATCAAATCTAACATGAATAGATTCTTCCACAATCTGTGTTTCAGTATTGAATACTCTGTAGCCTTTAGAGCGTTCAGAATAACCAAGCATGAAACACTTCTGTGCTTTGGAATCAAACTTGTTTAGATGATCTTTAGTGTTAAGCAAATAACAAATACATCCAAATGGATGAAAATAAGCAATGTTGGGCTTTCTGTTTCTCCACAATTCATAGGGAGTCTTTTCCAGAAGAGGTCTTACAGACACTCTGTTCTGAATATAACATGCTGTATTTATTGCTTCTGCCCAAAAATGTTTTGCCAGATTTGTCTCGTTGATCATGGTTCTGGCCATTTCTTGCAATGTTCTATTTTTCCTCTCTACAACTCCATTTTGTTGTGGAGTTCTAGGACAGGAGAAATCATGTGCAATTCCCTTTTCAGAAAAATATTTTTCAAAATATTTGTTTTCAAATTCGCCACCATGATCACTTCTGACTTTAATAATTTTGCATTCTTTTTCAGTCTGAACTTGATTGCAGAAGTCAATGAACACAGAATGAGACTCATCCTTGTGTTTTAGAAACTTTACCCATGTCCATCTGCTGTAGTCATCTACAATGACTAACCCATACTTCTTGCCTCTGATGGATGCAGTTTTCACTGGTCCAAACAGATCAATGTGAAGTAATTCCAATGGTCTAGAGGTGGAAACAACATTTTTTGGTTTAAAATGGGATTTTGAAAATTTACCCTTTTGACATGCGCCACACAGAGCATCTGAATTGAACTTCAGATTAGGGAGTCCTCTGACCAGATTGAGTTTATTAATCTGAGATATACGTCTCATATTAATATGTCCCAATCTTCTATGCCAGACCCATTGCTCATCATTCACAGATAAAAGGCATTTTACTTTTTGAACTTTAAGTTCTGAAAGGTTAATTTTGTAAATGTTGTTTTTCCTCTTTCCACTGAATAAGGTTGAGCCATTCTTTTGACAAACAGCTTTGCAACATTTTTGATTAAAGATGATATCATAACCATTGTCACTTAATTGACTTATGGACAATAGATTATGTTTCAATCCTTCTACTAACAAAACATTAGAAATAGAGGGTAGGTTACCATTACCTATCGTACCAGAGCCAATGATCTTGCCCCTCTGGTTCCCTCCAAATTTCACGTCCCCTCCAGATTTAAGTTCCAGGCTTTGGAACATAGACCTTTCGCCCGTCATATGTCGCGAGCATCCAGAGTCCAGGTACCATGATTGGTGTCTGGATTTTGCTGCTAAGGATATCTGCAACAGGTATTATTTTGCTTTTAGGTACCCAGATCTTTTTGGGTCCTTTGGGGTTAGATGTTCTGCGGTTTTGCCTAAACTTCTGTTTTTCAACATAGTGTTTATTTTGGCTAACCCTTGGCTTAAACACATAAGTACTCTTTTCAGAGCTTGTATGTTTAATATCATTCAGATGACCAAACTTGAAATGAGAATATAAGGGAGTCTTCTTGATGAAGAGTTTATCAACAGACTTTGGATTGCTTCCAGAGGAGGATTCACATCCAATGCCTCTTCTGTTGTTCCCACTAACACCATAGATCATAGAAGCCATTTTGCTTCTGTCTATGCTTTTAGTGAGAAATCTTCTAAAACTGGAGTCATATTTTTCTAAAATATTTTCACTGGACTCTGTTTCAGTATCAGATTCTTGTTGAGTTGTTTCTAAATCATTTTTGAGTTTTAAATTTGTCTCTTTCTGCTCAACAAGTTCTGTTCTCAGAAGATTAATCTCAGATTCAAGATTGCTTTTCAGCTTCTTGTATTTGAGTTTAATCTTGCTGTAGCTTTCCATCATGTCAGATAAACTTTCAACAAGTTCAGCTCTGGAGAGTTCAGAAAATACCTCTTCAGAGTCAGAGTCTGATTCTGACTCAGCTTCAGATGATGACGTTCCTTCATCTTGATCATCTGTGTTGGCCATCAGCGCAACATTTGCACATTCTTCCTCAGATTCAGAAGATGATTCAGATTCATCTGAGTCATCCCATGTAGCCATCAGAACCTTTTTCTTTTTGTCAAACTTCCTTTTGGGTTTTTCCTTTTGAAGTTTGGGACATTCACTCTTGTAGTGTCCAGGTTCTTTACATTCAAAACAAGTGATCTCTTTCTTGCCAGATCTTCTGTGTCCAGAAGATTCTTTCTTTTGATCAGATCTTCTGAAGTTGTTGAACTTCTTCCCTTTGTGCTTCCAGAGTTTGTTGATCCTTCTGGACAGCATAGAAAGTTCATCTTCTTCTTCAGAAGAAGATTCCTCAGAGCTTTCTTCATTAACCTGCAAGGCTTTAACAGATTTGTTAGATTTAAAAGCTAAAGATTTACCTTTATCTTTCTTCTGGGGTTCATCTTCCTCCAGCTCAATCTCATGACTTCTCAAAGAACTGATGAGTTCTTCTAGTGAGATTTTGTTCAGATCCTTGGCCAGCTTCAATGCAGTCACCATAGGTCTCCATTTGGTAGGAAGACTTCTGATGATCTTCTTGACATGATCAGATGTTGAGTAGCCCTTGTCCAGAACTTTCAACCCAGCTGTTAGAATCTGAAATCTGGAAAACATAGTCTCAATGTTCTCAGATTCTTCCATTTTGAACGCTTCATACTTCTGTATAAGCGCTAGAGCCTTTGTCTCTTTCACCTGAGAATTTCCCTCATGAGTCATTTTGAGAGACTCAAACATATCATGAGCAGTTTCTCTGTTGGTGATCTTTTCATACTCTGTATGAGAGATTGCATTCAGAAGTATGGTTCTGGCTTTGTGATGATTCTTGAATTCTTTCTTCTGCTCCTCAGTCATTGATTTTCTATCAATCTTTTTGCCATCCTTAGTAGGATGTTCATACCCATCAATGACTAAGTCCCAGAGATCAGCATCATACCCCAAGAAAAAACTTTCAAGTCTATCCTTCCAATAATCAAATTTTTCTCCATCAAACATTGGAGGTTTGGTGCTGATTCTGTCTCCTTCATATTTGTTGCTTGATGTAGGAATATCACCCATATTAGCAACCAAATAAATAACAGAGTATTTTTCTCACTGGATCTTTATCTGTCACGGTTAAGCGAATGCACACTCAGAACCGGAGCTCTGATGCCAACTGAAGGTGAGAAAATACTTAGAAGGGGGGGGTTGAATAAGTATGACAGAAAAATAATCAACGATAAAAACACAAGTATTTTTATCCTGGTTCGTTGAACTCAACTACTCCAGTCCACCCTTTTCAAGAGTGATTTGCCTTTCTCAACAAGGACTTAATCCACTATTCAAATCAACTGATTACAAATAGCACACCTAAGAACAACTGTTCTTAGTCTTCTTAAGAGCTACTGATCTAACCTAGATCCTCTCAAGGAAAACTTTCTTTACAACTTAATGTAATACAATGAAAGAGTAAGAATTGCTTCTTTGAAAGCTATAAACACAACTGTGTTATTTCTCTAAGTTTAGAACAATGTATGAACAGTGAAGAATATGAAAGCTTTGAGCGTGAGAGAGTTCTTGTCAATATTGTTTTAATTCTTGGCACTTGAAGAATGAGCTATGATGTCCTTTATATAGCCACTTGAATATTGGAGAGAATATTTTACCGTTAGAGAAAATATTTCCAATATCAAAATAGTACTGTCCTTTGTACTATTACAGCAGAGAGACGGCGCACAAAATGTGGGTGTAGCAATTGTCTGCTGAGCTGTGATTTAACTATATCAGGAATGTACCAGAGGAATAATCTTCTTTGCAGAGAATTTTGTCTATCCCAATTAAGGAAAGATTTGCTGGCATATTCCAACGGATATATTAAAATATTCTTCTTCAAATAATTCAGATCAACAATCAATATCAGAGTCTTCAGTCTTCAGAACCTTCTGGAAACTTCAGAGCCTAATATGTTCTTCAGATGTTGATGAATCAGAGTCTTGGTGCAGCTGTGTGCTTGAAGCGTAACATGCTCTTAGATCAGAGTCTTCACTCAGATCAGAGTCTTCTCTCATTCAGAGTCTCTTCACACAGAGTCTTCTCTTATTCAGATTCTTGATAAAACATGCAGCGTGTTGTATCTTCAGAATCTTGATAACTAAGCTCTTATATTTCAGATTCTTCTAATCTTCAGATGCTCTTGAGCCATTCAGAATTCATTGTTCACATCAAATTTGCTCTTTAAGATTAAAATCTTTTGTGCCTGTAGAAAACAGTTTAGAACAAATTTAGAGAGTATAATTCTTGTATACAAATTATCATTAATGTTATCATCAAAACATAGAGATATTACTAAGACACAATCTGTGCTCTTACAGATTCATCTTTCAAGGGTATAACTCCTGTAAAGATAAAGGTTAATTTGAGTTACATTCATTGCAAGCAAGAGGTTGAGAATTTTGGGATTTGGTTCTAGCGGGATTTCAAGTCTAATTGTTATTATTTTATACCAAGAATGTTAAGATATCATGATCTTATGGTGATTCCAAGTTTTGAGGTCCAAATAATATTTCAAGGCCTATCAGTCCCAAAGGTCATTCTATAAAATCAAAATCTAATAGAAGCCCATTGCCAATTACATTTTGTTTTACAAAATTTATACAAAAATTCCAAGCCCATCATTTTACCAAAGTCCATGTTCACTCCAAAAAATCCATTACCACAAAATTCTACAAAACCCATATTTGTTTTATCCATATTGCAAAGAAGTTGGCACAAATTATTATATCATACAAGAGACGACTTCATATAATAATAAAAATCCCAAGGTTATCAAAAATAAATTACAAAGGCTATTTACATTGAAGTCCATAATGTTACAAGGAAGAAAATAAGGCTGAAGTTGTTAATCTGCAAAGCCTTCACAGCTGTGAGTCTCATGCACCCACCATACAAGCGATTGATTAATATCATGAACCCCACATATTGATGCAGCAGCTGCCAAGAACAAAATCTCCCTAATAAATGTGTCATCCTGCTGTACAACACACTACCTGCAAACAAAATTGTTCGCACACAAATGAAAAGAGGACGTGAAAAAAAACTCGCAGCAACATCACAATTATCTCCTCAATTCGTCCCAAAATTCCCTCAGAATTCTGTTATATATTAGAACTTTAGAAATAGAAAAAAAGGGGAGAGAGAGCTGCAGAATAGCCTTAATACAAACCTCCCCAAATTATTCCACATGCTTCCTTTTTTCTTTCTTCAACACTCAGAAGGGATCTCCCCTAAAAATTGTTTTTCCGTCCTTAACCAAAAGCTCCAAGAACCAAGAACCCGCTGAAAATCTCATCTTCTTCAACCTTTCATCCACCATCAATTCAAACAGCTCTTCCACCGTGAATCAAACCCACTCATCAAACCTAGAGCAAAACAAAAATCAGAACATAGATTCAGAAATAAAATAGAGGGTAGAAGAGAGATTGAAACAATGTACTGAAACCTTAAATCTAACCTGAAACAAAATCTCAAAAGCATAACCGAGAAATTTAATTGAAACTTGAGACGAAGGGAGAGAATTTGTAGCACAAACCGAGTTGAAACTTCAAGGAAATTTGACGAGTAGGCGTTGATTTCATTTGAGTTGTGTTGCATTTTCGCCTTCTGTTTTGAAGAGGAAGGTCATGTTTCGTTTGCCCTGTGTCTCACCTTCCATTTCTACCGTTCAATTTGATACAAGGTCGCTGATGATGTTTGGCTTTTAGTAAAGGATTGACATTGGGCCTAAGGGTCCATCTTCCTTTTTATCAGCACCTCATGTTCTTTTCTTTTCCACCTTTTTTGCTGATATTGATATGGGCCTTAGGCCCATCTGTGACCTATCACACACATACCCTGGATTTCTTCGCACCCCCATTCTCCTTTTGTTTTAAAGTTTTTTTATATTTTAGGGAAAATTTTGTTTAAAACGTTTATGAATTTTTTGTAATAATTTGATAGTTTTATTTTCAATCTTTTGACTAAGCTTTGTTTATATTTTGTTACATTTGGATTATATTTTTACTTTCGATTCTATTCATTTACCTTTTTTTTGGGTCGATGAAGAGACCTCAAAAATTATTATTAGTCAAATTATTGATAAATAGTAATTAATCCGAGACCATTTTCTTTTCCTCTTCTTATTTCCAATTCCATCTTGATTTTATTTTATTTTTATCGATAAATGAAGTCTTTACATTTGTAAATGTCGATTTATCGAAGTCGATAACCTTCACTATGTCAAATCTATGGAAAATGACCATTTGGGTCATTTTCTCTACTTTGGGATCATGATAGGCTACCTTCGATTAATCGATACGAGTTTATGATTAAGACGATATCCCACTCTTTTAGTCTGTGCAACATGATTAAATTGGAGAGTAATTCTTGATATCATTTCTCTATCTTGTTTTTAGCACAGATATCAATTTACGCGACCTCATATAGTTTGACTTTTGTCATAAGTCAAGCTACGACAGTTTAGCGTGACACTTCATCCCGATTCAATTCACAAATCAACTAACCACTAACTTTACTTTCCGCCGATATACAACTGTTTTATTTTCAGTCAAATATATACTATTTTACTTTTAGTCAATATTATCTTGATTTATA
Source organism: Lathyrus sativus (assembly GCA_963859935.3). Classification (NCBI taxonomy): domain Eukaryota; kingdom Viridiplantae; phylum Streptophyta; class Magnoliopsida; order Fabales; family Fabaceae; genus Lathyrus; species Lathyrus sativus. The sequence goes on from OZ012737.1 coordinate 93,397,496, forward strand.
TTATCTTGTTCATATACTTGTTGATATTTATCTCGATTATATTATTGTGAATATTATCTCGATTATATTGTTATATATCTTGCCATATTGTTCATATTGTCATATTATCCACCTTGTAGATATTCATATTGTTCATCTCCTATTCATATTCTATTCAAAAACACTTAACAAATATCAAAACGATAAAAGCCTAAATTGGTGAACTGTTGGTTATTTGTCTGAGCAATGGACTATTGGACTCTGTCAGAAACCCTAACTTGGAGTTGTGTTCAACTTTTGCTCAAGGTATAGTTTAGGACACTTTGCACATACACGGCTTTGTCTTGGGCTACCTTACAACGAGACAATTTATTTCGTGCAATCCCATGTAACTCACATGTATCACTCTCCCATTTCGATGTACGTTATCGTATTGCTTTGATTGTGGTTTATCTTCTAGGGGAACCCTTAGGATCTAGTATAGATTAAACCGTTTTCAAACTAATTCTCTACTCGTCGTCGAGCCATTTTCAAACACCCTCTATAAGTTGAGTGGTCAGACGCACTCGCCATCAACCTATGACACACACTTTCACATTCCATCGTGGTTTCGATATTGGGGGCACCCTCAGGGACTAGTATCGTTTTTCACAACCTAACCCTTAACGCGTCGTTAATCCGGTTCCATTTTCAATCAAATCCTCGACTCATCGTCAAGCCATTTTAGAAATCAACCTCCATTCCAAGACGTCTTTGCACGCAAATATAAGTCAAACCCTTGATCCAATGTCAAGTAGTATTTTAAACCAAGTTGTAAGCCGAGTGCCTTTTGCCTCGCAATCCATCTCTTTTTGCAATGTATTCGATTCAATCTTTTATTCAAACACATTTCTTAAACAATTAAAAAAAGAAAGAGATTCGTGGAGTCTAGCATTCCTTGAATCTTCGAGTGAATGGATCTTGAGGCGCACGCTTTGGGTTGTCGTTCATTCACCCTTTCGTCTTAAAACACCTAATTTATATTCAAACATTTTTGTAATCAAACATACAAAAGAAGGATGTTCTTGGAGTCTAGCATTCCTTGAATCTTCAAATGTATAGCTCTCGAGGCACGCCCTTGAGTTGTAATTAGTTCAATCTTTCAAATTCAAAACGTTCAACTTCCTCGCTTTGACCCTATTCAATCAACTTCTGAAAGAACTGAGTTCTTGGAATCTCCCATTCCTTGGATTCATGAGTGACAGCTCTCGAGGCATGCCCCTTGGGTTGTTTGTCAGTCAATCTTTCACTCCCAAACTAAACTTCAAACTCAATTCAATACTTCATCTTTTCGTGGTCGTCTCCACGAACTGCAGATGCTCTGATTCTTCATTCTCATCTGAATGTAAGATACGTAGGCACAATATTGTGATGATCTTGACGAGCACAATTCCTTCCATCTTCCGTTTCCCCTCATCCTTTCCCAAAGTCGAACTACGATGCTCTGATTTCTCATTCTCGTCCGAATGAGCATACATAGGCACAAAGGCCTAAATCCTTGGCGAGCACCCTATCCTATAACCACCCACTTTCCCCTAGCATAGTTATCCTTTTATCGCACCAATTCGCATTTACCAATGAGAAGAAAATAAGCAAGCTTAGATAACACCCATCGCAAATCACCCTAAGAGGTTCCCGTTGAATACAACGGATGTGAGGGGTGCTAATACCTTCCCTTTGCATAACCGACTCCCAAACCCGGAACATGGTTGCGACAGTCCTGTTCCTATCCTTTCTTCCTAAAAGGTTTTCTTGATTTTTTCCTTTCCCTTTTAGGGATAAATAAAGTTCGGTGGTGACTCTGTCAAACCGTATTTTTGCGCCTTTCGCGCGAGGGTCGCGTTTCTCGATTTATGATTTTTTGAGGTGCGACAACACCCAAAGATACAACAGAGTCTCTACCGAACTTTATTTAGTCCCAAAGGACAGGGAAAATATCAATAAAACCGAAAGGGAATAGAAACGGGTAAGGGGGTTGGTTATGCGAGAGGAAGATACTAGCACCTCACGCATCTGTCATGCTCGACGGGAATCGTCTTTCTTAATCTATGCTTGGTTGGTTATTTATTTAAAGGCTACTAGCTAAAGAAAAGAGAAGGAAAAAAAAGAAAAAGAAAGTGCTCACGGAGGACTAGGGCCCTCGTGCCTACATATCCTCATAATGCAATGAGGAATTCAGAGCTCCGTAGTTCATGGAACCAAGGAAGGATGAGGAAAGAACAGAAAAAGGTATAACGTAGCTCGCCAAGATCTCGCGATCTTGTGCCTCTACGTATCCTCATAGTTCAATGAGGAAATAAGAGCTCAGTAGTTCGGGGAACTAGGACGGAGAAAGAAAAGGAAAACGATGTCAAAACATAGAGCGAAAGAAAGGGAACAACCCTATTGGGGAACACAAGAGGAAACAGTTTCAAAACCAGGAAAGAAAGGCAAAGGGATGTGTCTAAACCATGAGAAAAGCAAAGGAATTAAATCGAGACAAGGTAAAATTCACTGGGGATTCGGTATATTAACAGGCAGGCTGTGGTTAACCGAAGAAAAAGAGGATTACGACTCTGTGGCGAAAAACAAAGGGGTTGGTGTCAACAGGTGGACTATGATGAACCTGAAGAAGAGTATTGAACCAAGATAAAGTGTCTAACTCTCTAGGAGACTTGGTGTGTTAACTGGTGAACAATGGTTAACCAAAAAGAGAAAGGAATTAGTTTTAACTGATAGACGGTGATCAACCAAAAGGACGATTGTGGAACCAAGCGAAGGTTGTGACCCAAAAGGACGGGTGTGGAACCAAGCGAAGGTTATGACCCAAAGGACGGGTTTGGAACCAAGCGAAGGTTATGACCCAGGAGAACGGGTGTGGAACTAAGCAAAGGTTGTGACTCAAAGGGGTTCGATACATGGACTGAACAAGCAGTACTTAACTGAAGAAAAGGGTATTTGAACCAAAAGAAGGTTACTAACCCAAAGGTGCGAGTATTTGAACCAAAGAATGGTTGATAACTTCATGGGATTCGATATTTTAATAGACAGGTTGTGATAAATCAAAAAGAAAGAGTGATTAACCAGGAGACGATGATTAATTCAAGAGAAGCTCAGTATGTTAATAGACGGACTGTGGTTAACTGAGGAACGAGTGTTTAACCAAGAGAATGTGATTATTTCAAGAGAAACTCAATATATTAATAGACAGACTGTTATTAACTGAGAAAAGGAGCAAATGGTGTTTTAACTGACTGATAGTAATTAACCAACGAAAAAGGGAGAGGAATCAGGAGAAGGTTGCGAACCCCGCTAGGGATTTGATATTTAACAGACAGACTGCGATTAGGGATGGCAACGAGGCGGGGCGGGGGCGGGTTTAACTATACCCACATCCACACCCACCTCCATGTAACACACCCCCCGCCCCTAAACCCAAATGGGGGTAAAAATTTACTGCCCAGACCCGCCCCGCCCCACACGCAAAAAAGTTAATTTCTTTTTAATTGGAATAAAAATTAATAATTTAATTAAAAAATTGATTATTTTAATAAATAAATTAAAAATTTAATTAGTAAATGAATATTAACTTGATTAATTTAATTATTTTAATTGCAATAAGGGTATTAATAATTTAATTAAAAATATAATTGATAATAAATATTAAAATAAGTAAAATAAGGGAATTAAACTAAAATGCATTATTCGGGGGCGGGGGCGGACGGGTCTTATTGTCTCCCCGCACCCGCACCCGTAGTTAAGAGTCAGGTTTCCCCCACACCCGCACCTAATTAAGTCGGGTTTTCCCCGTTAATTTCAGGGCGGGTGCGCGCGGGTCTGAGTTTGTTTTCCATCCCTAACTGCAATTAATCGAAGAAAAGGGTTGCCACTTTTTTGAGGAAGAAGAAAATCTGGTTTTAACAGACAAACTGTGATTAACCAAAGAACATGTGATTAACCAAGAGAAGGTGATTAACCCAAGAGAAACAATGATTTTGAACCAAGGAAAGAATGCTTAATCAAAGGAAGCAAGGGATGCGAATCAAAGATCGACTCGACTGGGGATTGGGAAACACTATAGTCTGGAGATATAGACGATTATTCCAGGCACAAGGTCATTCATCCCCTACCCAAAATAATCAGAATGAGTGTAGGAATTATCCATTCTCATCCTTTCTCTAGCACTCAGAGTATAGTGCGAAAATTGAAATCGACAGAGTAACGACACAAGTTCTACAGTGGTCCAATGTGTCGTGTAGACCTCTGGCTCCGCGGGGGATCAAGAAGAAGAAAACTCTAAAGAAATCCTAAAGAGAAGAAAGAGGGAAGATTAACTAATAGAAACAAGGTTTCAATCAACCAATCATAGGGAAAGGATAAGCCAACAATCTTTCAAGCAAGTCGAAAGATCATCAAAGCAAGCGTGTGAAGTAATGATTATACAAAATTAAATTTGTTCAAAAAAGAAAAAACTTAATGCAATCAAAAAAAGAAATTCTAAGCACCAACAAGAATCAATTAGCATGCATTACTAACCATGTTATCATGTAAATAAATATGTACAAAAAATAACATGTTTATGCAAACAATTCCATAATCGATAAATCGTGCATCAAGAGTTTACATACATACTTCAAACAGAGGCTAAACAACTCATAAAACACTCATAAATATCAAGTATATCAAGCCAGGGAAGTTAAATTAGGAGAGAAAACCAAACAAGCATGAAAACACACAAAAAATAGCTTCTGCAATAGTGTTAATCGATTAACCATTTTTTCCTTGCAAATGGTAAATCGATTGACCCTTTTAAAATAGCAAAAATTGCCTAAAACAGAGCTGTTAATTGATTAACACATTTTGCCTAGTAAATGATTAATCGATTAACCCTGTAGCAGTGACAGAAAAACAACTTTTCAAAAGCACTTCCAACAATTAATCACTTATCCAATCACTCACATGTTATGGCATGCAATTGTACACAAAAATTACATCAAGTAGCAACAATCAAGAATCAATTGAATATATCAAACATCAAGATCAACAATCAAACAATTGGATGATTAAATCACATCAAAAATCTATTGGATCTACATTGTAAACATGCGAAAGTGATCAAAAACAGTAAATCGAGTGAGAATTACCAACCTACAAGGCAGAGGATTGCCTTGGTGATTGTTGTAAGTGGAATGTAGTGAGAATAATTTTTTGACCCTAAGATTATGTTTTGCATCAACTACATAGCATATCATGCACTTCATCTTGCATAATGTCAGAAATGTCAATCAGAATAAATTTGTTGGATTTATAGTCAAATCAGTCTAAATTTGTTTTAAAATTTGACCAAAACTCTGTGTTTTTCCAATATTCTTATTTCGCGCTGATCTTTTTGGTGCATTCATTTTATTTCTGAGCATTTTGTGCCCGACCTTTCGGTGTTATTTTAGATATTTAGTTTAAATTTATTTAATTAGTTTTATTTTTAATTTATTTATTAATATATTTCTTTTTCATAAAAAAAAAACAGACATCGTATTTAATTCATTTTATTTTTGTCTACTAATAAAGAACACAAAAACTTTTATTTTAGTACTCTTGTCTTTCTTTCCTTTTTTCATAAAAACACAAAAACACTATTTTAATTCTCTTAAATATTATTGTCCAAGCTCCTATTATATATATGGATCGCATGAAACCTAGAGCATATACAATAACAGTCACCTACACACCATCTCAACACACACGATACATAGAGAAAAAGGAAAAAAGATTCAATAGAAACCACAAAAAGAAGAAAAGAGAGTCGTGCGAGTGAGAATGATGAGAAAGTCGCCGCTCTTATCGATTTGGTTCAATCAATTCACACTCCTTTCTATTTTTTTAAAGCTAGTTGAATGAAATTAATTTCTAGTAGGATCTATAATTTAGCTTTTAGATAGTTTTACAATTGTGAATTTGCAGTCTAGTTTTGAACCGTGCATTGATGTTTTGGAATTGAGTCTTAGATACTAATGAGCACTAATATTGAGCATGATTTTCTATTTGTTGAAGATAGTATTATTAATATTATGTTTAGATTTTCATTTATTTACGATAATGTATATTGAACGTGAGTTTTATTTTTGCTGAAAATGGTGTTGTTCATCTTGTGTTTAGAATTTTATTAATGTACATTGATACTATGGTTTTGTGTTTAAAATTCTTCCATAATATATATGTAAATACTGTATAAGTAATTTTCTTGCCTTTTAGAAAGATATGTTATATTTTTGTGATAAGAACTTTATCTATCTTCATTTCAAGCTTATTTTAGAGAGACAAATACAAACACTAAGAGGGAGAAGGTAAGATCTTTGATTTCTTGTTAGGGTTTGGATGTGATTTTTTGATACCTTATGTATTTCATCTAATTTATATATTGTGAACTAGTTTTGATTCTCTATTTTTGATTGTCTTTGATTGCTTATTTGTGGGTCTTGATAAAACTCTTTTGAAATCTTTGATCTTAGATTTTCATCTATCAATGAGCAAATTTTCGATATGGTTTTGTAAGTTGATATTCATTTGCATTATTTTTATTTTGTTGTGTTGATTAAGTAGCATGAGTATGATCAATACAGTAAAGATCGCGATAACACTTGACAAACGGTATTGCGAGGATGCATGATAATAGTGATGAAGAAAGATGTTCACATACATTTGGAAAATTAGGTGATTTCATGTAAAAAGTGTTAATCATGTGTACATATTATGATCATGGCATTATATATGAATCAAATCATTAGTTTGATATAGATGTTATAGTAATATATGTTGGGTCTAAACTCTAGACATAGATTTAGGTTGAACATTCACGTGAGTATCAGTTCTTAATGCTCTGTGTTGGTTTTGTTGCATGAGATATCACCATGAGACAATACGGTTGACCTATCAACTTTGCGTTAGATCTCATTTTAGTGATGAACTTGGTTTATATACATAATTTGAAAGTTTTGTTTATCATTAAATTTTGTGAGATTCTAAACATTTCTTCTTGAACCTTTGAACATTGTTTTAAATTGATTTCATTGCCATAAAAAGCAAGGTGCATTCACTTGAGGTTTGGTTGAATTCAAGTTGGGGATAATGAAAAAGAAGAATGGTAGGTTGCTCAAGCTTTTAAAAAGTTTCAAGCAACCATGAAAAGAAAAAGTGTCAACATGATTGTGAAAAACAAAAGAAAAATAATGCTTATTTGAAAGAGAAAAATAAAGAATGAAATAATTGTGCATAAGGAAGTTTGATAAGGTTTGCAATAGAGGAAAGAAAACGGTGAACAAAAGTTTGGATGTGTAAATACCTTGTATAGTGAATGCTTCTTTTGCATCGGCAATTTCGATTCAATGGCCTTTAGAAATAACCCTTTGTTGTTAACCCGACCAAGCTTCAACCTTAAAAGACCTTAGTCATATTTTTGCCTCCATATTTTCATTTTTTATTGTTACATGAATGTATGAATTAGATTGTTATTAGCATTGTTTGTCAGGTGAGTGAAATTTCCCCACGGTTGCAACGGGTTAATTTCTTCATTCTTATTTTGAAGAGGAGTGTTCGAGTGATTCAATTATGAGAATTTAGTTGTTATTTGAAACACGGAATGATATTTGTTTAAGAACTAAATTCTTTGTCATTATTTGATTCTATTGAGTGGTGAATGTTTCTTGTGCGCATTTTCATGCTTGACCAAATCCTCTTACTTGGGCAAATTTCTCTTGTCTGAATTTGAAGTGTTATCTCTTTTCTTGGTTGAATCTTACGCTTGAGCAAATCCTCTTGTTTGAGAAAACTTCTCTTGCTTTCATGAGGGGCATACTTTGCTTGAGGATAAGCAAAAATCTAGTTTTGGAGAGTTTGTTAAGTGCAATTTTTGACTTAAAATAAACCACCTTTCTTGGCACTTTTCTATTCAATTCTCATGTTTTCATACTGATTCTTCACTTACATTGCAAATACCTTTGGATTATTTGATGTGTGTGTTATTATGCACCAATTAGGCATAAAATATCAATGAGTAAGACACAAAAGATTGGAAAGCGAAGCCAAAGAAATGTGAAGATTCTACAATGTTCGCTGAACGAACAGTAGAGAGCAACCAACAAATGTTTGTTGGGCAAAGTATTAGCAAAGTCCCAACGAGGAGGAAACCATGGAAGTCAGTAGTTAAAGGACCTAAACATTGTTGTGCAAACTTGTAGCGAGATAGTTCACAATGCAAAGAATTGCTTCAACGATGAACTCAGATATTTTCGAAGGGTGGTTTAACTGTTCCTGAGGCACTTCAAGTGCAAAAAAGGGGACTTTGCTAGGAGAATGGGTTGTTGGCAGTGCGAAAATGACATATTTGAAGGTGAGAAAATACATATAAGGGGGAGGGGGTTGAATACATATATAGAAAATAATTATGGCTATAAAAACACAAAGATTTTTATCCTGGTTCTTGAACTCAACTACTCCAGTCCACCCTATCAAGAGTGATTTGCCTTTCTACACAAGGACTTAATCCACTATTAATCAAACTGATTACAATAGCAACCACTAAGAGCAACTGTTCTTAGTCTTCTCAAGAACTACTGACCACAACTGGGTCTTCTCAAGGAACTTTTACAATCAAATGTAAAACTAAAACAAGTGTTTGAATACTTCTAAGAAAGCTATATCACAACTGTGATTTACACTTAAGTTTAAGAACTTTATGAAATAAATTCAGCAATGAGAATAATTTGTATGAGAGCTTTTCAATGAATTTCTTTCAATAATCGTCAACTTGAGAAAGATGTTGAAGTCTTGCTTTTATAGGCACAGAAGTCCAAGACGTTTGCTCTTTGAAGACCGTGTCTACAATGTAGATGTAGCCTTTTTGTCTTCACATCACTTGACCTTTCCTAGAAGAAGAACGTTAAGAGAAATCCTTTTTGCTTGTGTTCTTGTGTCTAACATAAATGAGGAAAGAGTCGTTTGGCATAACCAACAGGTATATCTTCAAATAATCTTTTTCAACAAGTTTCTTAATCCCAGCAATTCACATCAGAGCCTTGAGTGATCAGAGTCTTGATGTCTTCAGAATTTGCTGTATCAGAGTGTTGCAGCAAGTGTGCTTCAGCGTGTAATAAATCAGAGCAGAGTTTGGAGATCAGATCCTCAGTACTTGCAGCGTACACTACTATCAGAGTCTTCTGAAAAACTATGCTTGAGTCTCTTCATACAAAGTCTTCATTCTATGCTTCAGATGCTTCTGTAGCTTCTGCTTCAGATCCTTCTGTAGGCAGCGCTCAGAGTCTTCTGTAGGCAGCGTTCAGATTCTTCTAATAGATGCTTCTGACGCTTTAGAGCCTTGCATAAATCAACGTTCATATCCATTTTTGCTTTCAAAAGAATATTAAATTTAATATCTGCAGCAAAAATACTTGAACAAATTTTAGAGTATATAATTTCTTAATACAAAATTTTGTAAGTGTTATCATCAAAACATAGAGATATAACTAAGAACCAGTCTGTGTTCTAACAATCTCCCCCTTTTTGATGATGACAAAAACATAAGAAATTTTGTTCAATAAAGATATAATTATAACTCCCCCTGAATTGAATACTTAGAATGAATAGAAACTTCCCTTTTTGCATGAGTATTCTTTTAAGAATCAGAGCCTGATTGTTCCAAAAAAAAGCTTAACTTGGATGAACGTTTCAGAATCAGAGCCTGATTTGTTAAAACTTGATCTGGGGATCTCAGAGTTACTTTAAAGAAATTTTGTCAGATTTTTCATAAGTTCTGAAATACTAAGAGTTCACGTTAGTTATAATTGATATGTCTGAATTTCATTCAGGTAAAGTTTATTTGAACAGTCAGAGTTTCATTTTCTCCCCCTTTTTGTCATAATCAAAAAGAAAAAACTTTTAAAGACAAATAAAAGGAAACAGAGAGAAAAGATACATTCATATAGAGTAATCATCAGTGTCATTCATTTATTCAAATAAATACTTAGACGGAGCAGACAAAACATCATATAAGAAATTCAAGTACAAGTGTACAAACATCAGATACAAAAAAAATATAAAGCTAGGTTTGTTTGGAAAGAATCATCTTCATAAGATGAGTGATCTCAGATGAGGATTCTTCTTGCTTTGACATTCATTTCTCCATGTTTTCATTCATCTGATCTTGCTTAGCCATCCATGACTTGATCTCAGATTGACCAGCTTCTAACACAGCAATCATATCTTCTAATTCTGGGTTCTCTTTCTTGATCTCAGAATAAGTAGATGGAGCAGATTCTGATGCAGGAATAGAAGCAGAGTCAATTTCCATTGGGGATGAAGAGTCTGGAGCCACAGATGCAGAGGGTTTGTTTACAATGGTCAGAGCCAATGGATGTTCTTTAGAAGCAAATTCTGCAATGGTTTTTGTAGCAGATACTCCAGAAGATGAAGGTACATCCTCAAGAAGCAAAGGTGCAGATCTTTTCATGTTCCATACCATGGTTCTGGCAGTCTTAGCAAATCTGAGCTTCACATCATCAAAACAGACATTCTTCAGATTTGAGGCAACTGTATTGAATCTGGTAATGAAGCTATTCCAGATAGCATCAGATTTAGTTGCATCCATGGTTGACAAGCATCTTATCTTCACAGATCCTAAATTCATCTTTATTTCTTTCATAAAAGTTACAAATAAATTATCAATGTTTAGCCTAGTTTTTGGTTTAAGAAGGGTTTCCAAAGTCAATGGCTTGGATTGAACAGGTGGAGGTGGTATGGTAAATTTTGGAATGATGATCAGAGGGCTAGGATAGGCTGGTTTCTTTTGAGCAGGAATAATGCGAAAGAACGGTTTGATTCTGCGAATGGATGGGATGACAACTTTTGGATTATCAAAATAAGGAATAAATGCTGATGGGTTTGGTTTAGATGTTGGCGTTGGTTCAGAAATGATAGCATCAGATGAAATAGGTGGATCTGTTTGGTTAGATTCATATGCTCTGAGAGATGGGGGTGAGCTAACATCTGGATGAATCAAATGAGGTGGTTGAGTGACAGGATGTGGAAGATATGTCAAACATGATTTTCAGAGGTTGGACGTCCAGAACTTCAGAATCAGATATGTTTGATTCAGTAGGTTTGGGTTGATCTGGTTGAGGATTAGAAGGGATGGATTTTGGTGGTTCAGATGGTGTTGGTTCAGGTACAGAAGTTTGTTGAATTTCAGGTTGTTGAGGTGTTGGAGTTGGTTCTGCTGGTTTTGTTGTTTGTAGTTCTGATTGAGGAATGTCAGATGTTTGTAGTGGTGTTGTGGGAATAAGATCAGATGAAATTTGTGATTTAGAAATTGTAGGTGGTTCAGAGGTTTGAGATGGAATTGAAGTGGTTTGTGGTTGAGAAGGAGGGGGCTTTGGAACAGAGCTAACAGTTGATAAATCTACTGCAATTTCAGAAATAGAAGGTAAAGATGTTCTAGTACCTTTTATCTTGATGCGTTTGGCAGGAATAGAGGGAGCTTCTCCAGAAGCTTTTCTCTTTATCTGCTTCTGTGGTTTTTCAGCACCTTTCTGTTTCTTCTGAGTAGCAGCTTCTTCTACCTCTAACTGTCTTCTCTTCTTCATATTCTCCTCATAAACATTTGGGATAGGTTCCCTTGCACGTATCAGAATATCAGCAGGTACAGGTGTTCCATCTTCCTTGCACAAGTCAATGTACCTAAGAATAATGTCTCTGGGTTCCTCAGCACCAAAGATAGGAAAGTCTTGAACTGGAATCCTTCTCTGACTAACTTCAACAACATTCAGCTTCTTAGGAGCAGTTGTGAGTTCATCCACAACTTTTAGCCTTTGGAGACTCTTTCCATTAAAAGGTTTTCCAACAATGGACTCAAGTTCTTTTTTCAATCCAGCGTCATACAGAGCAGCTACCAGACCATTCTCTGTCAGAATGTCTGAGATTAATCTTCCAAAAGGTATCCATGTTCTGATCTTCTGACCCTTAGTCTTGACAGATTCTCTGGATGCATTATGTGATTCCACAGATGCATGAAGAGAATGTGTGGAAGATCCATTTTAGTACTCTGACTTAAGCAATACATGAAATAAAGTTGTTCATTGTTCACATAATCTGGAGAATTTGTGGATTTTCTGTGGTTGATGCAGCCTGTTGCACCCCAAAATTTGCTCAATCTTTTCTTGCCTGATTTATGTTTCATTGCATTTCATTTGCATAGTTACATTATGTACATAGTCCAATCATTTGCATATCATGGCATAGCATGCCTCCAACAAGGGATCAAGGGTGTCTATCAAGAGAAGAGCCTAGCAAGAGGTTTTATCAAAGATGAGAAGTCATCCAAGTCACCAAGAAGTGATTTGAAGTCTTGAGAAGTTTGAGTGCCTACATGTGGGTTTTGCTCCTATCTTAAGGAGTGTTGAGAATCATCAGTGGGATGTGAAGCATGGAATGTGACTTTGAGGTGTGTATGGATCTCATGGAGTGCCTAGAGGGCCCTATTGAAGCTGAGACAAGTCTTTGATTCAAATATGAGAGCCACAGTTGAGGTGCAATCAACTAGGGTTTCATCTGGGTCAACCCTAATTCAATTGAGTAATTGGAGAGCATAAAATCCTACTTTGAGGTCATGGGATTAATGGATTGGTATGTTGATTCATGCGTGGTGTTGCGCCAAGGTTAAGCAAAGAAGAATCAAGGATGTGGGAAGTTACTAAATTAGGGTTTCAGTGCAAATCCCCTGTTTAGTGCCTAACTTCAAAGCCACATAAGTCAAAATAAAAGTTTCAAATGGATCTTTGGACAACATGAAACTTGTAGATAATCTCAATACCTTTAATTTTAGTACTAGAAGTCCTCAAGGGGATTTATAGAACTCAAGTTATGGTTCTTGCAAATTACAGGTCATCAGAGGACACTGAAATTTATCTGTAAAGTCACTTGACTTCGAAGAAATTTTTTCCCTTCAAGTAGTTTTCAAATGGATTCTTGGCATACATGAGAGTTGTAGATCTTGATCTTAGCTTTCCATAGAGTACTAGAAGTCCTCAAGAGTATTTGTGGAACTCAAGTTATGATCTTTGCAAGCCAAGGGTATTTTGGGTATTGGTGATTATAGGTCATTTGTGATCATAGGCCATTTTCACCAACTTAGAGGCTTCAAATGGGAAATTGTTCAACTAGAAAGTTTCTCAAAATAGGGTTTTATCCTTGACCATGCATCAAGGAGGCTTTGAATTGGCTCATAGGAGAAGTTGGTTTGAAATGGCCTTGAAATGAAGAAATTAAAGTGATTAAAAGGCCAAAAATGCGATTTCTTGATTTTATGGCCAAACAAGTCCATGTTATATACCAAATTGATCAGAAAAGGCATTTTAAAGATGATGACATTACCACATTTTGGATTTGAGGCCAATTTCACATGGTTCCCTTTGATACCTTAAGGTTGAAGTAACATAAACATCACACTCCATAAGATCAAAAGAAAGGCAATTACACATCCAATTCAATTCTAAATATCACAAGAGGAGAAATTCAAGCAAGATTGAAAGCTGAAACAGAGCAATGCATGACTTTGGCATGTGAGATTTTCAAGGGATATGAGAAATTGAATTTCTCATTCAGTTAGTTACAGAAGGTTCTAGAGGTTTCCAACACATTCTATATAAGCATTGCAACTGATTCAGATGGTTTTTTGGGAAGGATTGAGCCAGAAACAAGAAAGAGCAACTGAATTTTCTTCATTGCATCTCAGAATCGGGTTTGGAGATAGAGGGAATTTCAAGACAAATTGATCATTGGAGAAGCTTTAGAAGTGGTTCTTGAGTGATTCTGCAAAAGATTGGAGGTTGAATCGAGCATTTGCACCTTCTGTTCATCCAGTTTTTCCAGGTTCGTAACTTTCATTTTTTAGCTTAGATTAGGGGAATTTGATGTGTGGATAGGTTATAGATGATACCTAGTTGGATTTAGGCATAAATTTGGGACGATTAGAGACACTTTAGGTTGTGATCAAAATTCTGTTGAGAGGAATATCTTGAGATTCTTGAGGCTTTAGGCATGGCTGAGTGGTTAATTTTGATCCCTGAAGAGTGTAGATGACATTGATGACTTTAATTTTAAGTTTAGTGGTGATCAAGATTTGGTGTTTTCTCTGCAACTTGGATCGGGTTTGGCTTTAGGGTTAGAATCAATGGAAATGGAGGTCATTTTTGGACTCAGGATGAAATTTCGAGTGGGATAGGGTGTTTGGTGGCAAGAATTGATGAGGTTTTGGGATGCCCTTGCCGGAGAAGACGGTGGCGCAAAGCTCAGGCCACCGTCTGAGCTTTCCCTCCCAAGTTTGAATGTTTTGGAGAAGATGACTGAGAGCCCTCAGATGATGCTTTGACCCTTGACTCAAACCAAAACCAATGGCCATGATTGCATGACGAATTCTGAAGAGAGTTTGAGTTTCACTCAAAACTCTGCATTTCATTAATTGATTTTGGGTGAGCTTAGTGACTTGTTTGCTTTCCACACCCCAGTTTAGGCCCAGATGGAGAAATACACTAGTTCTGATTGCTATTTGACACGAGCTTTTTTCATTTTCCATTTCTTTTCCTAATTTCATTTTAGTGTGGATTGGGCTTAAGTGAATTTGATATACGCACCCCCTGTTAGGCCCAGGTTTGGTTTACAACATGTTTTAATTGCTATTTGCAACGCTCTTTTATCAATTTTCATTATTTTCTTTTAATTTCATATTTTGCATATAGTTAAGAAATAATTCACCATAAATAGAAAAATTAATCTTTTTAAGCTAGATTTTTTTCCCTGATTCCTTAGAATGTGTAGAATTTAATAGGATTAAAATTTAATTAATTCATGCATTTTATATTTTATTTGCATTTTTGTATTTTTTTAATTGCTTTTATTTTGATATGTTTGGTATGCCATCTTGTTGATTTTAGTATGGATGTTTGGTGTTGATTTTAGAGTTGATTCTTTTTGGGCTAGTTAGCTTAGATACGCATGTACCCCTAGTAATTGTCTCATATTTTTGTGAGATAATTTTAGGTTTTTTTGAGCATTGAACATTAGGTGGTTTAGAATTAGGGTTTTAAGATAGTACCCTTAGGTTTAGGGCATAGTTTTAGGTCCAAATGAATGGATAACCCCCTGGTTTTTGTATGGAGATATTCTTAATAGGTTTTGGAACCCTTAGTAATTTTTGTAGGATTTTACAATCCCTTTTGGTATTTTAAGTAGAATTAGTTTTAGGACTAACTTCTAGGTGTTTCTGATGCACTAACTTGACTAGTTTAACTCAATAGTTCCCCTTAGATTAGGGTGGTGTTTCTTTTGTGCTTAGTTGGATATGAAGACCAACTGAATATTCTTTGGAGAGCTTGAAGGAGCTCGGAGATGAAGCCTTGTCATCTTGTGGAGTGCTTGTCAGGAGCTTAGGGAAACTAGGGTTTTAGGAAGAGCATTAGACTAGTTTTGTTTCTTTCTTCAAACATGGAGTATATTGTTCATCTCCATTCAATCCAATGACATAAAGTCCTCTTAAAGAAGTCACATCTCTCCTTTGGAGGGATGAATGGCATGCTTCAAGAGTAGAACTTTGAGGATGCCTTCCTATTACAGTGTTGGGTTCTCAGTGACTTCCCTTGGTTGTCATTGAGTTTCTTAACACTTCAACTTGATCTTGCTGACTTGATTCTCCCTTGGAGGTGCTTGTTGAAGCTGGGTGCTTGTTGAAGCTAAGGTTGTGCTTGTTGAAGCTGGGTTGCTTGTTGAAGCTAGGGTTTTGCTATTTGCTAGATGAAGTCTGGAGCTTGTTGAAGCTTGGTGTTTGTTGAAGATTAAAAGTTTGTTGAAACTTGAAGATTGAAGATTCATGAAGATGAAGGTTGTTGCTGTCAACTTCTTTGCTGTTTAATCAACTTGTTGCTGTCAGAGCTGCTGCTTGTGCTGTTTGCTGTAGGAGTTTGGTGCTGCTGTTTGGGCTGCCTCCTCTGCTTTGGGTTTTTGTTTTCTGTATTGTTTGTTGGCTTGTGCAGCTTGCCCCTAGGTTTGAAGTGAATGTTGATTCACTTTGCCTATTGTTTTCTCAGGTTCGAGGTTGAGTGGGACTCCCTTGCCTCGCTTGTATTGTTGCATTGCATGCATTTTACTGTATTTGCTTGCTTTCTTTTCCGTTTATCCCCTAGGATCTCTGATTTCCTCTGTGCAGGAGGGAATCATGACAGACATTAGGATTCTTATCCATGCATGACAACATTAGGTTAGTTTTTATTCCCTTTTCAACCCTAGGCTTTTTAGAGCTTCTTTCTCTTCTTATCTCAAAACAACTCAAAAATACGGTAATAAGGTTAATCGATGTCGTACGTTACGAGCCTTAAGCTATTCGAGAAAGGGTTGCTGGAGAGCTTCTTTCCAGTAGTCTGGCTGCTTAATGTGGTACCCTTTGGGTGACATGCTACGTAGTCACTCTCAAATCATGGTCTCTAGTACGTCAGAGATTTCACACAAACTAGAAAACACTTCTTTCGTAAAAGATTCAAAACAAACATCAAAGTGTCATTTTTGTCCGCTTGGACTCTTAATCAAGAAAAACCCTTTCATAAGGTAATCAAAAAACCAGTCAGACAAGCTTGTGTCTTCCGTAGCCCGAACTACGTTTGCTCTGATCTTTCATGCTGTATGAAAGTACGTAGGCATAGGATGCCATATCCTGGCGAGCAACCTTCCCCCCTTAACCCGTAGTTAGGCGAACTACGTTGACTCTGATTTCTCGTTCCGGACGGGAATATGTAGGCATAAAGTGTGATACTTTGCTGAGTCATTCTCTTTTCTTTTTAACCCAAACCTTTAGAGTAGATAGAATAACAATCCGTACTAGAAAACAAGCGTGGAACCCGTCGAGTACGGCGGACGTGAGGGGTGCTAATACCTTCCCCTTGCGTAACCGACTCCTGAATCCAGGAATTTGGTTGCGATGACCATTCCTTTCCCGTTTTGCGTTAGGTTTACTCTGAGCGTTTCCTTTCCCTCCGTTAGGATAAATAACGCACGGTGGCGACTCTTCTGTCATAGCCGGCGCCGATTTTCGCAGTAGCGACAGCTGGCGACTCTGCTGGGGACTCCAACGGTTCCCTACGCGAGTCAATCCTAGCGCTTTTTTTTTCCCGTCGTGGGTTTTCTATGGATTTACTTTTCTGTACTTACTTTCAGCATTATATTGTTGTTGTTATGCTGGGTAGGGGGTTCAGATTGAGAGATAAGCCGGACCTGGGCTTGAGTGCACCTAGAATTAGTTGTGGAAAGTAGTGGGTGCGTGCATGCTTTGCATGTACCAGTGTCCCGCAAAATCCACGCTCGGACGAGGTTCTTCTGGTTGACTTCTTTTTCAACCCTTTGGGTTGAGGGGGTTGTTGGTTAGTTGGATTGTCGACTCTGGGGACCGATCAATTGGAAGTTGGCTAAGTGAGGCCTCTTCAGGACATGATGATGCCACACCTTCTGGGTATCGTATCATCAGTCTTGAAAGTCTGTGACGCCGACGATCGCATAGGATGCCGTACCTTGTGTCAGTTGATAGGACACCTACCTGTGAGAGGGATTGGGGCATGCAGGGAACTTGACCTCCAGACTACCCGGTTTTCTGGATATTGGATCAGTATGTGTGGTTACTTGGGGTTCTTCATCAGGACAGTGGTATAGGTCTGTTGAGACCAGGTTGGAGCTTTGTTATAGGTTTGTTGAGATCAAAGTGGAGCATTGTTATGGGTCTGTTGAGACCATGGTTGAGCAGTATTGTGGGTCTGTTGAGACAGATATTGTGGATGGATCTCTTCAGCAATATATCACTTGATCCCTCTTGCATGTTTGCATATTGCATTGTTGCATACTCATTTTGCATATCATTAATGTGTGTCTGTGTTGTAGGTGCATTTCATACTTCTAATTCTAGTTGCCCGGATTTCTGTCTGCTGCTATTATGGATACTTTGAAGAAGACTGTGGCATACAAGTTTCCTACTCCAGATGTTTCTTCTTTGCTTGGTTTGATGTCTTTAGCTGATGATGATGTGAAGAGAAGCTTCAGGAAGAGTTATGGGAAACTGCTTAGGTTGGTCTACAGACCATCCACGTATGAGCTGAACGGATTGTATGCGCTGATGCAGTTCTATGATCCCCCGCTGAGGTGTTTTACTTTCCCCGACTTCATTTTGGCTCCGACCATGGAGGAATGTGCTGAGATCTTGGAGTTAACCATTCAGAACAGGGTACCCTTCATTCATATGGGTGCTGAGCCCAAGCTGGAGGATTTGGCTGTCGCTTTGCATTTAGACTCCTCGGAGTTACTGTTAACCTCGTGGAATGGAGTTTCTGGTTTTTCTCTCAAGTTCTTGGTTGGGAAAGCACAAGAGTATGCCAAGAGTGGTTGTTGGATTGTGTTTAATGTTATCCTTGCTTTGTGTATCTATGGCATTGTACTGTTCCCTAATATGCCTGACTTTGTTGATTTGGATGCATTCCATATATTTGCTTTAGGTAATCCTGTGCCTACACTGATTGGAGACTTCTATCATTCTCTGCATTATAAGAACGAGAATAGGCGGGGCAAGAACGTCTCTTATTGTGTGCCTTTGTTGTATATGTGGTTTGATAGTCACCTGCCCAAGAGGGGTATCTTTGCGGAGTCTGCAGCTACGGTGGAATGGTCTGAGCGTCTGATGGGGCTTTCTTCAGAAGATGTTGTCTGGTTTGATAGGGATTTACTGGGATCTGAGATTATCTACAGCTGCAGAGGATATCCTAACGTTCCTCTGATTGGGAGGAAAGGGTGCATTAACTACAATCCGTCATTGCTGATCAGGCAATTCAGTTATGCTTTGAAAAGCCCGCCAAAAGAGGAGGAAGTACAGGAATCTCTGTACTTCACAGGTGATTTGAAGGGAGAATCGTTATCCAAGCTTCAGCGTGCTTAGAATAATATCAACAAGAAGGGTAAGCCGTTGTTGGGTAAGAATCATAGTCAAGCCTATGCTCCGTACAAAGTCTGGATCCAAGATAAGGCAAAGCAGGTACTGATGCCGTTTCCTACAGTATTACCTCCTGTTCCTCTCGTGGTTGACGAGCAAACTACTGTGCCTATTGAGAGATACGAGCAGGTTGTGAAGGAGAAAGAAGAGCTGATGAAAGCCAACGAGAAGTTGGAAGAAGAGCTAGTGCAACTCAGGAGCGAAAGGAATGAAGCCGTATATTCCTTCGAGCAGCAAACGAAGCTGGTGAACCAGTTAGGTGCAGAACTGACTGAGCAACGAAAGAAGCGTGAACGTTTGGGGATAGATTTCAAGAGCTCTCATGACATGCTAGAGTCTAAGAAGAAAGCACTTGATATAACTTACCGGGAGATTTCCACATTCAACAAAACCTGGAATGCTACGCTGGCCAATAACAAAGAAAGAGAAGACAAACTGAAGTAGCAGATCTCTGAGCTGGGAGATCAGTTGAAGGCTAGCCAGAAAAAGTTTGAAGAAGAGGTCATGTGGAGATACGCCGTTCAGAATTCGTTGAACAAAGTTGTCAAGCGCAAGAAAGAGTCTGCATCCCAGAAGCGAAAGCTAGAGGAGTGCTTTGGAGAAGGTGTCTGGGAGGAATCCATTGGGGACCTCCAGCGTATTATCAGGCAAAGAGACTCGCTCGTCGAAGGGTTGCTTTCTCAGCCGGACCATCCCAAGACTAAGAGATTGTTAGAGGAGTATCGGGCATATGGTCGCACTTGATTACCGTATGCGCTGTTGTATATGCTTTATTTGCATTGTGCTGGCCATCACCAGGATTGTTGGTTGAGGTCATGCCTTCTTGTTATCGTACACTCAGTGATATTGTATTTCTGCCTTGACGGGCTTTTCAGCAATATATGAGATGTTTTCCCATGAGTGGATTCCAGCTTCTTAGCACTTCACTATCACTGTCACTGCACTGGCACTTTAGCACTAGAATCAGGGGTTGATTTCCCTAACGCACAGACACATATTGCATCTGCATATTCATTTTGCATTGCTAGTTACTTATTGAATCTGTATCTTATTTCCTGCATCTCACAGGTTTTTCAGGATTGACGACCAAAGAGTTCACCGCTACTCAACCAAAAACAACTGCAAGAAGATAATGGATCAAGTTCAGGTCGAGATGGAGAGCATGGCCAAGGGCCAAGAGAATCTTCAGACCTTGGTGCAGCCGCTGCTGACGCGGGAAAACGGAAATGGCAATACTGACCACATTTCTGTTGAAACTCCTCGCCGAGAGGATGAGATACCGGCAGTTGTTACTCCACCTGTTGTGACTATCAACGGAAACACCGGTACTGGTGTAGGTGCTGGCGCTGGTAATGGCAATACTGGAAATGGTGGTGATGGGCATGTTGTTAACAACAAAGGCAACACTGTGGATGCCGATCAAGGATTCGTTGACAATGTTGGCTTTGGAAATAATGGGTATTGCAATGTCAATCAGGACGGGAACTTCGGGTTCAACAATCAAGGCTTTGGTAATGACGGTTACGGCATCAATCAGGGGTATGGCTACGGTAATGGTGGATTCGGTAATGTGAATAACAACGGCGCTGGAGCATTTCCTTTCAACAGCGGTTTTGGACCTGTTGGGGTCAATCTAGGGTTCGGCAACCGAGGACAGGGTCCTGTGTTCAATCAGCAAGGATTTGGCGGTAACCTAGGTTACGATGGGTATGGCAATGACTGGAAGGTGGATCACCAGGACAACGCTTTTTCGGGAAGAGGTATGGGACTTGAGGGCCCCATTGACCCTGTTCAGAGGATCAGAATGCTAGAAGAGCAGATGAAAAGTGTGGTTAATCAGAACTCCGCTGGGTTAGATATGACTATTATGGGGTTGGTACCAGGGTTGAGGGTGCCATTAAAATTCAAGGCTCCAACATTCGACAAATAAAAATGGGATACCTGCCCAAAGGTCCAAGTACGTTCTTATTATAGAAGGATGTCTGCATATTCCAATGATGAAAGGATGCTCATGCATTTCTTTCAGGATAGCTTATCGGGACCATCATTGGAATGGTACATGGGACTGGAGCCCACTCAGATTAGAAGCTGGAAGCAGTTGGCTGATGCTTTCGTTATGCATTACAAATACAACAGTGATTTGGCGCCAAACAGAGTCCAGTTGCAGAGTCTGTCGCAGAAAAGTGGTGAAAGTTTCAAAGAGTACGCGCAGCGGTGGCGCGATATGGCAGCTAGGGTGCTTCCTCCTTTGGTTGAAAGGGAGATGAATGACATGTTTGTGAGGACATTTACAGGAATGTACTATGACAAGTTACTCAATGTCTCGATGGGTAGCTTCTCCGATATGATCCTTATGGGAGAGAGGATCGAAAATGGAATTAAAATTGGAAAGATCAAGGCAGGCGAATCTACTTCAGCCGGGGGTGCGAGAAAAGCGTTCGTCGGAAGACGACAGGGTGATACAAGTGCTGTATTTGGTGGCAGAGGCCGGGGCAGAGGTAGAAATCAGTACACTCAACCTCAACAAGTAGCCAGTGTTACTATTCCAATCCAACAACAACCACAACAACAGCAACAGCAACCACCGCAGCAGCAAAGGCAAAATCAGGGTCAGAGAAGGTTTCAGAATGCAAAGCCGAAGAGGGTATTTGATAAGCCTCCGTCGACATATGCAGAGCTTCTTCAGACACTGCTGGGGTTGAATTTGGTCGAGAAAAGAACATTGGAACCGCCTACAGGACCGACACTTCCTTATGGGTACGACGCTAATAAGCACTGCGAATTCCATTCCGGGGCGCCCGGACATGATGTAGAATCTTGTCATGCTTTCAAGCATAAAGTTCAAGACTTGTTGGACAGTAAAGCCATCAACTTTGCCCAGGCTGGGCCTAATATCGTACAACATCCTATGCCTAATCATGGGGCAAATGCCATCTTGACAGAAGAGGATTTGAACTTGGTGGTGGATGTTAACGAACTAAAGACACCATTGAGTAAGGTGAAAAGCAGGTTGCTCAGAGGGGGAGTATTCCCTGGTTGTGATGAATACTGTTTAGAGTGTTGGACCCAGCCTAAGGGTTGTACTGATTTGAAGCAGGGCATTCAGGCTATGATCGGCGAAGGGACCTTGCAATTTGATCGAACCGCGATTGAGAAGCCTGAGGAGGCATTATGTGGTAAGCAGAATGATATTGCGACGGTGACGATCCCGAGGAAGACTATAACGATAACGGCGCCCGCCCAACGACCAACTATTACGATTACCAAAGCAGGGCCTGTTCCCTTTGAGAGTACGAAAGTTGTCCCGTGGACGTACGGATTAGAAGCATATTGCAACGGTGAGAAGATTGTGGTGAATAGCCAGCCAACTGGGGCTGTTGATAATGTCATTGGAACGGGGGGCATGACCCGTAGCGAAAGGATATTTACTTTGCCTGAAATAGAAGCAGAGAGATTAGCCAAAGGTAAAGCCAAAGTAAGAGAAAGCGGACCTATTCAGTCGAAAGAAAAGGATACGTCACTCAAGGACGTAGAGGAGTTCATGAGACTGATTCGCAAAAGCGACTACAAAATTGTTGAACACCTGCAGCAAACGCCGTCGAAGATTTCTATCTTGCCGTTGTTGTTATGTTCCGAGGCCCACCGGAACGCCTTGCCGAAGATACTGGATACGTCATTCGTGCCCCAAGAAGTTTCTGTAAATCAGTTAGAGGGGGTAATGGCACATGTCAATGCTGGACATAGCCTGGGTTTCACAGATTTTGATCTAACACCCAGGGGTCGAGAGCACAACATGGCTTTGCATATATCGGTGGAATGCGGGGGGCCCGTAATGTTGCGTGTATTGGTGGATACTGGATTGTCGTTGAACGTATTGCCAAAGAAAGCCATGATGAAGTTGGACATACGGGGAATTATCTACACGCCCAATGATTTGGTTGTCAGGGCGTTTGACGGGACGAAAAGATCAGTGTTTGGGTCAATAACATTACCGCTTCAGGTGGGGCCAGAAATTTTTGATACCGAATTCTACATCATGGATATCCACCCAGCTTATAGCTGCCTTCTTGGGCGCCCATGGATCCATGCTGCAGGGGCCGTAACATCCACATTGCATCAGAAGTTGAAGTACATGGTGGGTGGTAGTGTTTTTACCGTTTGCGGGGAGGAGGACATTTTAGTCAGTCACCTGTCATCATTCAGATATGTTGAGGTCGACGGAGAAATACATGAGACACCTTGTCAAGCCTTCGAAGGGTTGCAGATTAAAGACAAAGCTCAGGGTTCCAGCAAAGTATCAGAAGTGGAAGTGTCATCCTACAAGGAAGCTCAGGCATTAGTGCAGACTGGTGAGACTAAAGGCTGGGGGCAGGTACTGGAGATTCCCGTGAAGAATGACAAGTTTGGGCTAGGGTATCGATCGACGTCGTCAGCGTCATCTTCAGGAGCGCCCAGGTTCAAGGGACCGGTCACGATTACTCCAAGCGGGGTGTGCTTTGAGACAATGAATGCTATTTCCGATGCTGAAGACGGAGATAGTGAATGCTATATGGACGCGTGGATCAAGCCAAGCGTGCCAGGATAAAGTCTCTGCAACTGGTCCATCCGGGAAACTGTCACAGTGACTCTTAAACAGTAATGATTTGTTTTGTCAATTGTTGAATAATCCTATGTCCTACCCGGGGCATAGTGATTTTACCTTAGGGCTACTTGATTATGTGTATTGCACTGTTTTAATCATGAAATAAAGGCGTTTTTACTAGTCAAATATTGTGATCCCTGTCTTTCTTGTTTTTTCTTTAACAATAAATGGCAACGTGGTTATTTGCTTTGTTTGCGTTTTGAAGCATTTAACCATTTCCTTTGCAGGACTAATATTTCAGATGACATCTCCTACGAACCGCCTATGACTCGTGTCGACTTCGAGCACCCGGTATTCCAAGCAGAGGAATAGATTGTTGAGGATAGCGACCTGCCAGAGGAGCTGACTCGTTTGTTGAAACAGGAAGAGAGAATCATTCTGCCTCATCAAGAGGAAATTGAGATTATCAATTTGGGGTCGGAAGAAGTTGTGAGAAATATCCGTATAAGGGTTGCGCTGCAGAACGACATCAAGCAAAGGCTGATTGAGATACTGTGAGAGTATAGTGATATATTTGCTTGGTCGTACGAGGACATGCCTGGGTTGGATACGGACATGGTTGTGCACCGTCTGCCGTTGCGAGAGGAATGTCCGCCTGTTAAGCAGAAACTCAGAAGAACCAGACCAGATATGGCGGTGAAAATCAAGGAGGAAGTTCAAAAACAGTGGGATGCTGGTTTCCTAGCCGTTACAACTTATCCGTCATGGGTCGCTAATATAGTACCAGTGCCGAAGAAAGACGGTAAAGTGCGAATGTGTGTAGACTACCGTGATTTGAATAGGGCGAGCCCGAAAGACGACTTTCCACTTCCTCACATTGATGTGCTGGTTGATAACACTGCTCAGTTCTCCGTATTCTCCTTCATGGACGGCTTCTCAGGCTATAATCAGATCAAAATGGCACCAGAAGACATGGAGAAGACTACCTTCATTACTCCCTGGGGAACATTTTGCTACAAAGTGATGCCCTTTGGGCTGAAGAACGCTGGGGAAACATATCAACGTGCTATGACGACTCTCTTTCATGACATGATGCACAAAGAGATCGAGGTTTATGTTGATGATATGATTGCCAAATCCCAGACGGAGGAGGAGCATTTGGTTAATCTGCTTAAACTGTTCAAAAGACTTAGGAAGTTCAGGTTGAGACTGAACCCTAACAAGTGCACATTTGGGGTGAGATCGGGTAAACTGCTGGTGTTTATTGTGAGCGAAAAGGGAATAGAGGTTGATCCTGCGAAGATAAAAGCAATACAAGAAATGTCGACGCCTAAAACAGAAAAAGAAGTGCGTGGGTTTTTAGGGAGGTTGAACTACATTGCTCGGTTCATATCTCACCTAACTGCGACATGCGAGCCGTTATTCAAGTTGTTGAAAAAGGATCAGGTGTTGACCTGGAATGAAAATTGTCAAAAGGCGTTCGACAAGATAAAAGAATACTTGCAGGAACCTCCTGTTTTGATACTCCCAGTGGCCGGGAGACCTTTGATTATGTATTTGACGGTTCTTGAGGGAAGTATGGGTTGTATTCTCGGTCAACACGACGAGACCGGACGTAAAGAGCATGCGATCTACTATTTGAGTAAGAAATTTACCGACTGTGAGTCCAGATACTCAATGCTCGAGAAGACGTGTTGCGCGCTAGCCTGGGCCGCCAAACGTTTGAGGCAATACATGCTAAATCATACAACCATGCTAATTTCAAAGATGGATCCAATCAAATACGTGTTTGAGAAGCAAGCACTCTCCGGAAGAATTGCCCGATGGCAGATGGTGTTGACAGAATACGATATCCAATATGTCTTGCAAAAGGCTATTAAAGGTAGCGTTCTGTCAGAATACCTTGCGGAGCAGCCTGTTGAGGACTACCAATCGATGAGGTTTGATTTTCCTGACGAGGATATCATGTACCTAAAAATGAAAGATTGTGAAGAACCATTGCCGGACGAAGGACCAGAGTTGGGTTCCAAATGGCAGTTGATATTTGACGAAGCAGTTAATTCCTATGGTAGCGGAATAGGGGCAATCATCACTACTCCTCATGGGTCGCACATCCCATTTACTGCCCGATTGACTTTTCCCGTTACCAACAATGAGGCTGAATATGAGGCTTGCATCATGGGTCTGGAAGAAGCCATTGATTTGCAAATCAAGAACCTGGATGTATACGGAGACTCATCCCTGGTGGTGAATCAGATTAAAGGAGAATGGGAGACACGTCAGCCCAATTTGATACCCTATATGAATTATGCAAGGAGATTGTTGCCTTTCTTCGACAAGGTGGAATTGCATCACGTACCGCGAGCAGAAAATCAAATGGTTGACGCCCTGGCGACATTGTCTTCAATGTATAAAGTTAAATTCTGGAACGAGGCTCCCCAGATTGTTATCTCTCGGCTTGATAGGCCTGTATTCATATTTGCCATTGACGAGGCTCCCGATGGTAAACCCTGGTACTTTGATATCCAGAATTTCCTGAAGAACAAGGAGTATCCGGCTGGGGCATCTAGTCGAGATCAAAGGACTCTCAAGAGATTGGCTGGCAATTTCTATCTGAATCCGGACGGTGTCCTGTACAAAAGAAACCACGACATGGTGTTGCTACGTTGTATAGATGAGAAAGAGGCGAAGTTGCTCATGGAAGAGATACATGAGGGTACATTTGGTACACATGCTGGTGGGCATGCTATGACAAGAAAACTGTTGCGGGCAGGTTATTATTGGCTAACTATGGAAACAGACTGTTTCAATTTTGCAAAGAGGTGTCATAAATGCCAGATCTATGCAGACAAAATCCATGTGCCTCCAAGTCCTCTGAATGTGATGTCATCACCGTGGCCTTTCTCGATGTGGGGAATTGATATGATTGGCAAGATTGAGCCTACGACATCAAACAGACACCGGTTCATTTTGGTAGCAATCGATTACTTCACCAAATGGGTGGAAGCAGCATCATATGCCAATGTGACCAAACAAGTGGTAGCCAGATTTATCAAACGTGATATTATCTGCAGATATGGGATCCCTGAGCGGATTATCACCGACAACGGTTCAAATTTGAATAATAAAATGATGAAAGAGCTGTGTCAGAATTTTAAGATCGAGCATCACAACTCTTCTCCTTACCGGCCCAAGATGAATGGCGCTGTCGAAGCGGCCAATAAGAACATAAAGAAGATTGTTCAGAAGATGGTTGTGACGTATAAGGACTGGCACGAGATGTTACCTTTTGCTTTGCACGGTTATCGTACGACGGTACACACATCAACCGGGGCAACCCCTTTCTCATTAGTATACGGGATGGAGGCGGTGTTACCGTTGGAGGTCGAGATTCCTTCCCTGAGGGTTTTACGTGATGTCCAACTCGACGAGGTAGAATGGATTAAAGATAGACTGAATCAGCTCAGCTTAATGGATGAGAAGAGACTGGCTTCTTTAGCATACGGTCGGTTGTATCAGAGCCGGATGAAGAAAGCTTACGACAAGAATGTGTGCCCTCGAAGCTTTCTGACGGGCGATCTTGTTTTGAAAAAGATTCTCCCACCACAATCGGATCACAGGGGCAAGTGGACTCCCAATTACGAAGGTCCCTACGTTATCAGAAAATTCTTCTCTGGAGGAGCCTTGTTACTATCCACCATGGATGGTGAAGACTTTACGTCTCCTGTGAATTCGGACGTAGTTAAAAAATAATTTGCTTGAAAGTGACCCGCTGGACAGTAAAAAGAGAGTCCAGGCAAAAATAGGGCATCCCGGCGAACCATAAAAAATGAATAAAAGGTTCAGGCAAAAGTTAGGGATAAAATTGAAAAGATGTACACCTGCGAAGTCGAAAACCTGAAAAGGGCGACTTCGGCAAAAAAGGGTATCCCGGTGAATTGAAAACCCGCAAAGGGCGGTTCACGCAAAAGTTAGGGATTGAAAAAGCAAATGACTGCGGTCCGGATTTGATACGGCATTGCTGAGTGGTTTGGGAGTACCTGGGGGCCGTCTATCCAAAAACAATCTCTTCTGAAGATTGATTACTGGGAAAGCGCAGAGTCAGGCGAGTCATAGGAGGATCAACTCATGGTGTTTGTCTGTACCACGTTGCCGACATGTATACAAATATTGTTTTGTATTTTTCTTTATGCTTCTTGTGCATATATTTATGCGTGTTTGTGCGTAACTTCCTCTTTTCAGGAGTTGCATCCAGTGTACAAAACTTTGCCTATTCAGAGGCCCATTATCAATAAAACATGTTATTCAGTACTTGATGCTTGTTCTTTACTGTTTTGTTTGTGAAAGACGCCGATGTTTTTGATAAACTTGCACTTGCATAATCTCGCTGGCCCTTGCCAATAATTGCTAAAACTTCGAATTGACTGAAGTAATGTCACAGATGCTAACCCGGATAGATTCTGTTGTATAGGCCTGTTTTGGCTCGTTTGTGTTTTGTAGGTTCTTGCCTTTGGAGCAAACAGTCAGGAATTGTATCCCCCCCAGCCAAGGTCGCTTGACGTAAGACCTGACTCCAGTTGATGTCATTCCTCAGCTAGCCGCAGCTTATCCCTGAAGAGTTGAAATGACATTTATCCCTGCCCGAAGGAGAGGATTATTCTCCCCAGAAGAGTGTCCTCAAGGAAGTTGTCCACAGGGTATCCCCAGCGAGTCGAAATCAGTATCCCCTGCAGAGGTTGCGCTCCCCAGTGAGTCGGATATGTGCAGGATCAATCCCCAACATGGGAGGTTCCCGCAGAGTTTAACCAAGTTGTTAGTTCAGAAGGATTATACCCGGATGACGGTTTCCCTGCTCCCCTGCAGGTCGTCATGCCATTGACAGGATGGCGATCCTCAGCAGAGTGGTAACTCTGAATGTGTAAACTGTGCCCAGACAGTGTGCTTTGCCCAGAGGTGTCGCTTCTTCCCCAGCTAAGTTTGCTCACCAGCAGGGTGTTTGTTCTTTCCTCCCAGTGGAAATTGATGTTTAATATCTCCCCGGCAGAGTTGGTTGTGTTTCCGGCATTTATTTTGCCAGAATACCTTATGATACTTGTTCCTCCCTAACGGAGTTGGCTTTATTCTCAGCATTCATGTTGTTGAGACATCACTATCAGAGTGGCCCCGACAGCTTGAGCCTGCATTTGCATTTGCATATATCGTCATATTTGCATCTACTCAAATGCGCAGCATTTCCGTGCCGTACGGAGCATTACGTCATTTTCAAACATACACATTTGGAAACATAAATCAGGTTGGTTAACTTTTTGCTTTCAGGTGTGTTTTCTCAGCCGGAGTATGGAGGTCTAGCTCAGATCTATTACCTGGTATTCGAGGTCTAGCCGTGAGACGTGTGATGATACGGTTCATCTTGCTATCTTCCCCACGGAGTTACTTGGTTAAGTTTCTCTTTGTCCCCGAGCAGAGTTATTTGTTTAAATTTCTCTTGTTTTCCCCGCCAGAGTTGCTTGTTGAAGTTTCTCTAATCTGGCCAGCGGATTATTTTCTTCAAATTTGCTGTTACGTCAGCGTTAAAGGGTTTCATGAATCAGAATTTCAGAAGCTGCCGCCGGTTATCGGAACAGGCGTCCGACAGTTTGGTTTCCAAGATATTCCCAGTAGAGTCCGCCTCGAAGTCGCTATCACGTCAGTGCTAAAAGGTTTGTGGGTTGGGACCAATGGAGTTAGCTACTGCAGAGATAAGCAGAAAAAACTGTATTCGGAGTATCTTCCCGTATGGATAAACAGATGTATTTTCCTACTGGTTGACAGAGATATGTCCCCGGAAATCGCCAAAATTTTATTGCCTATGTTGATAGGAGTTCCTCGTGTTGACGAGATATGAGTACTGATGTGGACAAGTTATTCTTGTATTGACGGGATTTCTTCGTGCTGGCAAAGTGGGTGTCCTAACGTGGACAGATTTTATTTCCTCGTGTTGACGGGATATGCTAGTCCTAACATGGACAAATTTGATTTCTTCGTGTTGACGAAATGTGAAGTCCTGACGTGGACAAATTGATTGCTCTTCGTGTTGATGAAATGGTGTCCTGGCGTGGACCATTTACCCCAGCAGATAACTTTCTCCGTATTGGCGAAATGCGAGTCATGACGTGGACAAGTTTATAGTTCCTCGTGTTGACGAGATGCACGAGTCCTGACGTGGACAAATTTATATTCCTTCGTGTTGGCGAAATGATTTCTCCATGTTGACAGAATGTGTGGTCCTGATGAGGACAAGTTTTACTCCTAGGATGATATGATTTTTCTTCGAGTTAACGAGATGATTTCTCCGTGTCGATGGGATATGGACTCCTGATGAGGACAAGTGTTGTTCCTATGATGGATAGGAGTTCTTCGTGTTGACGAAATTTGAGTTCAGATATGTACAATTTATTCGTGTTGACGAATCTATTTTTCCTCGTGTTGACGAGATGTGAGTCCTGACGTGGACAATTTAGTCCTATGTTGATAGGAGTTCCTCGTGTTGACGAGACGCAAATAAGATTTTATTTCCTATGTTGATAGGATCTCCTCGTGTCGACGAGATGCAGACAATTCATCCCCAGCGAAGTCGCCGGGATTTCTCCGTGCTGGTAGAATGTGGATTCCTGGTGTGGACAAGTTTATGATGGGATTTCTTCGTGTTGACGAAGTGTGCGTCCTAACGTGGACAAAGTTTGCACTTGATGAGGGGATTTTTCGTGTTGACGAAATCAGTGTCCTAACGTGGACAAAGTTCTATTCCTGTGTTGTTAAGATTTTTCGTGTTGACGAAATCAGTGTCCTAACGTGGACAAATTTCTATTCCTGGTTGTTAAGATTTCTTCGGGTTGACGAAATGTGAGTCCTGACATGGACAGATTTGTATTTATTCGTGATTTGACGAAAGTTGGGTCCAGATGTGGACAAGGTTACTCCTGTGACGACAGAATCTCTATTCGTGTTGACGAATTTGTTTCTCTTCTTGTGTTGACGAGGTTAGTCCAGTTGTGGACGGAGGTGTTTTTTGCAAAAATTGTTCGGTACTTGTGGCGTTACATAGGTGGTTGAAGTTGAAATCAGAATTATTATCAGACGGTAGATCAGTTGTTGCCGTAACAACCGGATTCAGATAGGGGATGTTGCTCCCCAAGCAGTGCAGTTTATTTCTGCGGTTGGCAAATTTCCGGGTTTCTTGGTATTCAACCGTCTCGTACCTCGAGTGTTTGAAGGTCGTTCGCTCTTCACCCAGTCGGGTCCAAGCCGTTTGAATAGGGGCAGCTGTTGCACCCCAAAATTTGCTCAATCTTTTCTTGCCTGATTTATGTTTAATTGCATTTCATTTGCATAGTTACATCATGTACATAGTCCAATCATTTGCATATCATGGCATAGCATGCCTCCAACAAGGGATCAAGGGTGTCTATCAAGTGAAGAGCCTAGCAAGAGGTTTTATCAAAGATGAGAAGTCATCCAAGTCACCAAGAAGTGATTTGAAGTCTTGAGAAGTTTGAGTGCCTACATGTGGGTTTTGCTCCTATCTTGAGGAGTGTTGAGAATCATCAGTGGGATGTGAAGCATGGAATGTGACTTTGAGGTGTGTATGGATCTCATGGAGTGCCTAGAGGGCCCTATTGAAGCTGAGACAAGTCTTTGATTCAAATATGAGAGCCACAGTTGAGGTGCAATCAACTAGGGTTTCATCTAGGTCAACCCTAATTCAATTGAGTAATTGGAGAGCATCAAAGCCTACTTTGAGGTCATGGGATTCATGGATTGGTATGTTGATACATGTGTGGTGTTGTGCCAAGGTTAAGCAAAGAAGAATCAAGGATGTGGGAAGTTACTAAATTAGGGTTTCAGTGCAAATCCCCTGTTTAGTGCCTAACTTCAAAGCCACATAAATCAAAATACAAGTTTCAAATGGATCTTTGGACAACATAAAACTTGTAGATCATCTCAATACCTTTAATTTTAGTACTAGAAGTCCTCAAGGGGATTTATAGAACTCATGTTATGGTTCTTGCAAATTACAGGTCATCAGAGGACACTAAAATTTATTTGTGAAAGTCACTTGACTTCCAAGAAAAATTTTCCCTTCAAGGAGTTTTCAAATGGATTCTTGGCCTAGATGAGAGTTTTATATCTTGATCTTAGATTTCCATAGAGTACTAGAAGTCCTCAAGAGGATTTGTGGAACTCAAGTTATGATCTTTGCAAGCCAAGGGTATTTTGGGTATTGGTGATTATAGGTCATTTGTGATCATAGGCCATTTTCACCAACTTAGAGGCTTCAAATGGGAAATTGTTCAACTATAAAGTTGCTCAAAATAGGGTTTTAACCTTGACCATGCATCAAGGAGGCTTTGAATTGGCTCATAGGAGAAGTTGGTTTGAAATGGCCTTGAAATGAAGAAATTAAAAGTGATTAAAAGGCCAAAAATGTGATTTCTTGATTTTATGGCCAAACAAGTCCATGTTATATACCAAATTGATCAGAAAAGGCATTTTAAAGATGATGACATTACCACATTTTGGATTTGAGGCCAATTTCACATGGTTCCCTTTGATACCTTAAGGTTGAAGTAACATAACCATCACACTCCATAAGATTAAAAGAAAGGCAATTACACATCCAAATCAATTCTAAATATCACAAGAGGAGAAATTCAAGTAAGATTGAAAGCTGAAACAGAGCAATGCATGACTTTGGCATGTGAGATTTTCAAGGGGTATGAGAAATTGAATTTCTCATTCAGTTAGTTACAGAAGGTTCTAGAGGTTTCCAACACATTCTATATAAGCATTGCAACTGATTCAGATGGTTTTTTTGGGAAGGATTGAGCCAGAAACAAGAAAGAGCAACTGAATTTTCTTTATTGCATCTCAGAATCGGGTTTGGAGATAGAGGGAATTTCAAGACAAATTGATCATTGGAGAAGCTTTAGAAGTGGTTCTTGAGTGATTCTGCAAAAGATTGGAGGTTGAATCGAGCATTTGCACCTTCTGTTCATCCAGTTTTTCCAGGTTTGTAACTTTCATTTTTTAGCTTAGATTAGGGGAATTTGGTTAGCATTTGATGTGTGGATAGGTTATAGATGATACCTAGGTGGATTTAGGCATAAATTTGGGACGATTAGAGACACTTTAGGTTGTGATCAGAATTCTGTTGAGAGGAATATCTTGATATTCTTGAGGCTTTAGGCATGGCTGAGTGGTTAATTTTGATCCCTGAAGAGTGTAGATGACATTAATGACTTTAATTTTAAGTTTAGTGGTGATCAAGATCTGGTGTTTTCTCTGCAACTTGGATCGGGTTTGGCTTTAGGGTTAGAATCAATGGAAATGGAGGTCATTTTTGGACTCAGGATGAAATTTCGAGTGGGATAGGGTGTTTGGTGGCAAGAATTGATGAGGTTTTGGGATGCCCTTGCCGGAGAAGACAGTGGCGCAAAGCTCAGGCCACCGTCTGAGCTTTCCCTCCCAAGTTTGAATGTTTTGGAGAAGATGACTGAGAGCCCTCAGATGATGCTTTGACCCTTGACTCAAACCAAAACCAATGGCCACGACTGAATGACGAATTCTGAAGAGAGTTTGAGTTTCACTCAAAACTCTGCGTTTCATTAATTGATTTTGGGTGGGCTTAGTGACTTGTTTGCTTTCCACACCCCAGTTTAGGCCCAGATGGAGAAATACACTAGTTCTGATTGCTATTTGACACGAGCTTTTTTCATTTTCCATTTCTTTTCCTGATTTCGTTTTAGTGTGGGTTGGGCTTAAATCAATTTGATATACGCACCCCCTGTTGGGCCCAGGTTTCGTTTACAACATGTTTTAATTGCTATTTGCAACGCTCTTTTATTAATTTTCATTATTTTCTTTTAATTTCATATTTTGCATATAGTTAAGAAATAATTCACCATAAATAGAAAAATTAATCTTTTTAAGCTAGATTTTTTCCCCCTGATTCCTTAGAATGTGTAGAATTTAATAGAATTAAAATTTCATGAATTCATGCATTTTATATTTTATTTGCATTTTTGTATTTTTTTTAATTGCTTTTATTTTGATATGTTTGGTATGCCATCTTGTTGATTTTAGTATGGATGTTTGGTGTTGATTTTTGAGTTGATTCTTTTTGGGCTAGTTAGCTTAGATATGCATGTACCCCTAGTAATTTTCTCATATTTTTGTGAGATAATCTTAGGTTGTTTTGAGCATTGAACATTAGGTGGTTTAGAATTAGGGTTTTAAGATAGTACCCTTAGGTTAAGGCATAGTTTTAGGTCTAAATGAATGGATAATGCAGATATTCTTAAGAGGTTTAGGAACCCTTAGTAATTTTTGTAGGATCTTACAATCCCTTTTGGTATTTTAAGTAGAATTAGTTTTAGGACTAACTTCTAGGTGTTTCTGATGCACTAACTTGACTAGTTTAACTCAATAGTTCCCCTTAGATTAGGGTGGTGTTGCTTTTGTGTTTAGTTGGATATGAAGACCAATTGAAGATGCTTTGGAGAGCTTGAAGGATCTTGGAGATGAAGCCTTGTCATCTTGTGGAGTGCTTGTCAGGAGCTTAAGGAAACTTGGGTTTTAGGAAGAGCATTAGACTAGTTTTGTTTCTTTCTTCAAACATGGAGTATATTGTTCATCTCCATTCAATCCAATGACATAAAGTCCTCTTAAAGAAGTCACATCTCTCCTTTGGAGGGATGAATGGCATGCTTCAAGAGTAGAACTTTGAGGATGCCTTCCTATTACAGTGTTGGGTTCTCAGTGACTTCCCTTGGTTGTCATTGAGTTTCTTAACACTTCAACTTGATCTTGCTGACTTGATTCTCCCTTGGAGGTACTTGTTGAAGCTGGGTGCTTGTTGAAGCTAAGGTTGTGCTTGTTGAAGCTGGGTTGCTTGTTGAAGCTAGGTTTTGCTGTTTGCTAGATGAAGTCTGGAGCTTGTTGAAGCTTGGTGTTTGTTGAAGATTGAAAGTTTGTTGAAACTTGAAGATTGAAGATTCATGAAGATGAAGGTTGTTGCTGTCAACTTCTTTGCTGTTTAATCAACCTGTTGCTGTTAGAGCTGCTGCTTGTGCTGTTTGTTGTAGGAGTTTGGTGCTGCTGTTTAGGCTGCCTCCTCTGCTTTGGGTTTTTGTTTTCTGTATTGTTTGTTGGCTTGTGCAGCTTGCCCCTAGGTTTGAAGTGAATGTTGATTCACTTTGCCTATTGTTTTCTCAGGTTCGAGGTTGAGTGGGACTCGCTTGCCTCGCTTGTATTGTTGCATTGCATGCATTTTACTGTATTTGCTTGCTTTCTTTTCCGTTTATCCCCTAGGATCTCTGATTTCCTCTGTGCATGAGGGAATCATGACAGACATTAGGATTCTTATCCATGCATGACAACATTAGGTTAGTTTTTATTCCCTTTTCAACCCTAGGCTTTTTAGAGCTTCTTTCTCTTCTTATCTCAAAACAACTCAAAAATACGGTAATAAGGTTAATCGATGTCGTACGTTACGAGCCTTAAGCTATTCGAGAAAGGGTTGCTGGAGAGCTTTTTTCCAGTAGTCTGGCTGCTTAGTGTGGTACCCTTTGGGTGACATGCTACGTAGGCACTCTCAAATCATGGTCTCTAGTACGTCAGAGATTGCACACAAACTAAAAAACACTTCTTTCGTAAAAGATTCAAAACAAACATCAAAGTGTCATTTTTGTCCGCTTGGACTCTTAATCAAGAAAAACCCTTTCATAAGGTAATCAAAAAACCAGTCAGACAAGCTTGTGTCTTCCGTAGCCCGAACTACGTTTGCTCTGATCTTTCATGCTGTATGAAAGTACGTAGGCATAGGATGCCATATCCTAGCGAGCAACCTTCCCCCCTTAACCCGTAGTTAGGAGAACTACGTTGACTCTGATTTCTCGTTCCAGACGAGAATACGTAGGCATAAAGTGCGATACTTTGCCGAGTCATTCTCTTTTCTTTTTAACCCAGACCTTTAGAGTAGATAGAATAACAATCCGTACTAGAAAACAAGTGTGGATCCCGTCGAGTACGGCGGACGTGAGGGGTGCTAATACCTTCCCCTTGCGTAACCGACTCCCGGATCCAGGAATTTGGTTGCGATGACCATTCCTTTCCTGTTTTGCATTAGGTTTACTCTGAGCGTTTCCTTTCCCTCCGTTAGGATAAATAATGCACGGTGGCGACTCTTCTGTCATAGCCGGCGCCGATTTTCGCAGTAGCGACACAACCCAGAAAAATCTTTGCCCAGATTTTGTAGTCAAGTTTCTGATCCTTGAACTTGTTGGAGGCTTGACCAGATGAAATAACTTCAGCATACACTTCTTCCATTTCAACACGCCCAACTGGCAGGTGAGAAACTCCATTAGTTTCCTCAGACCCAATGAGTTTTCTGATAAGATCTTCAGTGATTATAATCTCTTTTCCCAAAATAGAAGAGATGGTGAATTTTGGGTAAACAGATGCGTGAATCCAAAATTCCTTCACTAAGTGTGGATAAACAGGTCCAAATAATCTATCAAAATACTTTACCCAGCCTTGAGCATCAATAATAGAACACAAATCAAATCCATTGTTAGCCAAAGAATCAAATTCCACCATAGATTCACAAAGAACTTCAAGCTTATCAACAGGGGTTAACAAAGTTCTCTCAGGTTCCTTAAAAGGAGTAGCACCAATGTTTGATGATGCAACTGCAGCCATTGACGATTGGAACTGAGCTGAGGTTGAAGATGAAGTGGCCATTGTTGAAGATGATGAAGGTTTAGGGTTTAGATGAAGACTAAAGAGCAAACAGAAATGTATATACGTGTTTGTGAGAGTGAAATGTGTGAAATGGTGAGACTTTGTGGTATATATAGAGAGAAATTAGAGCACACAAACAGACACACATTCAGCATGTTCTCAATTAGCAATTAATGGCATTTAATGAAAAGAATAATAATCATTTCAAAGCATTAATTGATTCTGACAATTTGGGGGGAAAAACAAGAAATTAACTATTCAAACAATACCTTAAATGTCTCTTCAGTATTGTGCACGCCATCTTTTCAGATTTTGAGTGACACGTATTTGCTTGCATGTGCTTCTGAATACTCTTTGAGAAATGAAACGTTAGCCAACGTTCAGATCCTCTGAGATTGGTTAGTTCAGATACACACAGAGATAATAATTCAAGAAATCAAATAACTGACAGATGAAATGCTTCAGAGTTTTAAACATTTTGCATCTGAGAAGTTTGCTTCTGATAAATATTATTCTGGACAAAATTGCATACCAATATTTTTCAGAATAAACTTGAACCTATCTTCAGCAAGGGGTTTTGTGAAAATATCAGCCCATTGATGATCTGTATCAACAAAGTCTAATTTTATAATACCCTTCTGAACATAGTCTCTGATGAAGTGATGTTTAATTTCTATATGTTTTTCCTTAGAATGTAAATGGGGTTTTTAGACAAACATATAGCAGAAGTATTATCACAGAATATAGAAACATTACTCTCAAAGATTTGATAGTCTTCTAGCTGACTTTTCATCCAGAGCATATGCGTGCTACATCCAGCAGTAGCAATATATTTTGCCTCTGTAGTTGATAGTGCAATTGTAGGTTGTTTCTTGTTGTACCAAGATATTAAATTTCTTCCTAGAAATTGACAACTTCCAGAAGTACTCTTCCTTTCCACTCTGTCTCCAGCGTAATCAGCGTCACAAAATCCAACTAGTTTAAATTCATTAGAACTTCTGCAACACAAACCCACATTAAAAGTACCTTTCAGATACCTTAGAATCCTTTTAACAGCTGTTAAGTGTGATTCTCTAGGATCTGATTGGAATCTTGAACACAAGCATACACTGAATAAAATATCAGGTCTAGAAGCAGTTAAGTATAGAAGAGATCCTATCATACCTCTGTAGAGTTTCTGATCTACTTTCTTACTTACCTCTTCCTTACCAAGAGTGCTTGTTGGATGCATAGGAGTCTTTGCCATCTTACTATCAATCATGTTGAACTTCTTCAGAAGCTCTTTTACATATTTGGTCTGATGAATGTAAGTGCAATTTGGAGTCTGGTTGACTTGAATTCCAAAAAAGAATCTCAATTCTCCCATCATGCTCATCTCAAATTCAGCCTGCATACATTGAGCAAACTCATTTCCCAGCATAACATTAGTAGATCCAAATATAATATCATCCACATATATTTGACAAATTAATAGATTTTTCTTAAATGTTTTACAGAAGAGTGTTGTGTCCACTTTGCCTCTGATAAAATTTTTCTCTAGAAGAAAATTGCTTAATCTCTCATACCAAGCTCTAGGAGCTTGTTTTAAACCATAAAGAGATTTCTTTAGTTTAAAAACATGTTCTGGAAATTTTTCACTTTCAAAACCAGGAGGTTGGTGAACATAAACTTCTTCTTCTATAATTCCATTTAAGAAGGCACTCTTAACATCCATCTGATATAGAGTGATGTTATTTTGTGCAGCAAAAGAAATGAATAAACGAATAGACTCTAACCTGGCTACAGGAGCATAAGTCTCTGTATAATCAATTCCTTCTTGCTGGCTATAACCTTGAGCAACAAGCCTTGCTTTGTTTCTTTCAACTTCTCCTTTTTCATTCAACTTATTTCTAAAGACCCGTTTAGTTCCAATTATGTTGAATCCTTTTGGTCTTGGAACCAAATACCAAACGTCATTTCTTGTGAACTGATTGAGCTCTTCTTGCATGGCAATTAACCAATCATTGTCTTGCAGAGCTTCATCCACATAAGTTGCTTCAATAACCAACCCAAATAATGACGCTTTAGATGATCTGAGGAAGGATCTTGTTCTTATGGGGTCATCCTTCTTTCCAATGATCACATCCTCTGGGTGAGAGGCCTTGATTCTGGAAGATGATCCTCTAACAGTTGATTCTTCGGAAATATTCAAGTTGTTCATTTGAGAAGTTAAAGGAATTGCATCTGGCGTTGCTTCTGGTTCCTTCACTTGAACTTTTTCTGCCTCTGAGCCTTCAGAGTCTGTGAGAATTACTTCTCTATCTGCAGAACTTTCAAACTGCTTTGGCTTTTCAATGCCAAGCTTATCATCAAATCTAACATGTATAGATTCCTCCACAATGTGTGTTTCAGTATTGTATACTCTATAGCCTTTAGAGCGTTCAGAATACCCAAGCATGAAACACTTTTGTGCTTTAGAATCAAACTTGTTAAGATTCTCTTTAGTGTTCAACATATAAGATATACATCCAAAAGGATGAAAATAAGAAATGTTGGGCTTTTTGTTCCTCCACAATTCATAGGGAGTCTTTTCCAGAAGAGGTCTTACAAACACTCTGTTCTGAATGTAACAAGCTGTGTTTATTGCTTCTGCCCAAAAATGCTTTGCCAGACTAGTCTCGTTGATCATGGTTCTGGCCATTTCTTGCAAAGTTTTATTTTTCCTCTCTACAACTCCATTCTGTTGTGGAGTTCTAGGGCAGGAGAAATCATGAGCAATGCTATTTTCATTAAAATATTTTTCAAAATATTTGTTTTCAAATTCGCCACCATGATCACTTCTGACTTTAACAATTTTAAAATCTTTTTCATTCTGGACTTGTTTGCAGAAGTCAAAGAACACAGAATGTGACTCATCCTTGTGTTTTAGGAATTTCACCCATGTCCATCTGCTATAGTCATCAACAATGACTAATCCATACTTCTTGCCTCTGATGGAAGCAGTTTTCACTGGTCCAAATAGATCAATATGAAGTAACTCTAATGGTCTTGAGGTTGAGACAACATTTTTAGTTTTAAAAGAAGATTTTGAAAATTTTCTTTTTTGACATGCTTCACAAAGAGCATCTGAGTTGAACTTCAACTTAGGAAATCCTCTGACCAGATTGAGTTTATTAATCTGAGATATATGTCTCATATTAATATGCCCCAATCTTCTGTGCCAGACCCATTGCTCATTGTAATACCCCAAATTTTGCCCTAAGATTTGTCGTCGCATTTCATTGCATTTTTATTGCATTTAATCAATTACTAACAAATTTGTGTAGTCGTTTGACTTTTTGCAGGTAAATATCATATGGCATGCATTTTTTTTCTAAAAAGTAAAAATGGCACAATTGGCAGGAGGACATGTGTAAGGAGTTATTAGTGTGAGAGGTTGAGAGTTCGAATCTCACCTTTGTCACTTTTTTGTTTTTTATTATTTTTACTCTAAATTTTTCTATCTTTCATTAAAAAAATAACAAAAATAGTTTTTTATTATTATTTAATTATTATTTTCGTATTTTAATTAAATCATTTTTTAAAATATTATTTTTTTCACTTTTTTCTAAATTATTCATAAAAATATCCAAAAAATCATAAAATAAAAAATATTGAAAAAATTTTTGTTCTTTTTATAACATTTTTGATTTTCGGAATCAATAGGATTATTAGTTTTTATTTTAAGTTTATTTTAATTATTTTAAATTATTTAAATTTTATTTTTTCTTAACTAATTATTTAGTTTGGGCTTTAAAATGGGCTTTAGGGACATTATTGACAATTTGGTGTTAACCCTAATTTGTTCCCTATATATACATGTGTTGCCTTGTTGGAAAAAGGGGGAGAATGAAAAAAACCTAAGAGGAGTGAGTGCCGTTTGCCGTTATTTAGTTTTCTTCTTCATCCATTACTATTGTTTCTTTTTCTTCATCGTTTACCGTTATTTCTTTTCCTTCATCTATTACTGTTGTTTCTTTTTCTTCATCTTTTACCGTTATTTCTTTTTCTTTATCTATTACTGTTACGTTTATATATATATATATATAATTTTTAAATTGTTAGAGTTTATATATATAAGATTTTTGATCGAATTATGTCGATACGATGTTTGCACATTTGTGTGCATGACGCGTGACATTTGTGTTAGTTCGATCTGGTTGCGATGATTGCATTTTTGTGTGAGCAATAATACTATTTTTTGCTTAATTTCTTTTTCTTTGCGATAAATTTTGTTTCGTCCGATTTAGATCTGGTTGCGATGAGCGCATTTCTGCGTTAGCAACATTGTTGGGTTATTTGGCACATTTAAAATTCATTATTGCTTTATTATTATTATTATTATTATTATTATTATTATTATTATTATTATTATTAGTATTATTATTATCATTATTTATTATTATTATTATCATTATTATCATTATTATTATTACCATTATTATTATTATTGTTATCATTAATTTATTAAAACTTGTTATAATATAAAAATCTGTTTTTTAAAATAAATAACATTAACATCTTTTCCAAATTAATATGAAAACCTATTATTTTTAAGAAATTTTTTTTTTTAGATAAATTTAAAATAATAACTAAAATCTTTTTTTTAAAATAATAACTAGAACCGTTATTTATTTTATTTTATTATTGTTCAATTCAAATTTCATTATCATATTGTATCTGCTCCTCTCATGTAACCTCGCGAACTTAACAATCGCTCTTTAAATTCTGCCTTTAAATTTCTGCTTGCATGGTTTAAATTATGACATTATCTCTCTGTTTGCATGATTCAATTATCTCACGCGTTTACCATTATTTCTGTCACATTGCACACATCCGAAGGTTAGGTCTAACTGTTTGGCCGTCGCGCCAATAGTCCGTAAAACTTCACACATTCAATTTCAAATCCTCAAAACTACAAACTACAAACCATAATTTTCACAAATGCCTCGCCGCAGGCAAGATTACAATTTTACCCCTAGCATTAGGTCAAAGAGCCGCCGCGCTCAGTTTAGGGTTTCCTGCCGTGGAATCCCTAATTTAACCCTAATTACAACTTAACAATTCAACATAGAGATTTGGAGTTTCTACACTCCACGTAAGCGTGTCCTTAAGACATGTTTATTCCCCGTGAGACCTTGACCACAGTCAAGAAGTCTCTAACCTCCCTTTTGAGGGGAACTACGATTGCTCTGATTCCACTCCCGTAAGGATACGTAGGCACAAGATGCGATGTCTTGCCGAGTAAACTTAGAATTAACCCCTTAGGTCTCTTTTCTCACTTTTAATCCTTTGTACATATACCTTAAGCAAATAAATAAAGCAAATAGTAAACATCTGAACAAAAGGTTCCTGTAGAGTACTACAGAAGTTTAGGGTGCTAATACCTTCCCTAAATTTAACCAACCCCCGAACCTTAGATGTCTCCCTTTTAGGTTTTTCCTTTCTTTAACCTTTCCTTCGGATAAATCAAAGACCGGTTGTAAATGAATTAAGATTCAAGTTAATCAATAGCTTGACATCCAAATTTCACCGCAACAGAAAATGGCGACTTCACTGGGGAGAAGAAATTCTTAATTTTTGAGGGTTATCCCTAATTTGTTCATATTTATTGCTACTTGTTTTGTTATTTTGCATGTATATATTTGTGCCCTGGTTTGGGGGATTGTTCCTTGTGCAGTGAGATAAGTCCTACGCCCGGACTAGTGACATTATTATAGGATGGGGATATATTCGATGAGGCTTATCGGGAGTTGAATCCCGACTAAGTTGATTCGAGAATCACCGCTCAGTTGAGACCTTTTCGAAAATGGTTCGGTTGATCGAGTATAATCGTGAAAACTTTTTCCATGGTCGATTGGAGTCTGTGATATTGGGAACCGTAGTACCTTAACACCACCTCGGCCTTATTTAGGACGTAGTGCGGGAGCTATGTGGGAGTAATCTTACAACGGTTGCTACGCGATACTACACTCAAAAGAGGTTCTCTTGAGAATATTATTAACCCCCGAGTCAATCAGAAGGTCGATAATATCTGAAAGATGGGCTGATGACTTTGGGCACTTTTTAGAACCTTGTTCGGCAGGTACAACTAACCTATAGTACACTCCTTTTGGGGATGGGTAGACCTTAACTCCACTCATGACTTTTAACCTAGGGTTTTGTGTATTCATGTGCATGGCATCCATAAAGCATCCCATTGCATTGTATTTCATGGAATTCAAACATCATTTATATCGCGGGATAAAATAAAAATGAAAAACAAGAAAAAAAAAATTGTGTACCCCACGACATTCGTAAATGTTTGAATTCCATGAAATCTTCATTTGCATTTGCATCATAGCATCATATACTTTCTTGCATTGCATGTGTCTTCCGTTTTCTCATGTTCGGTTCTCTCGCCTTCCAGTTTCGTCACCCTGAGTCCTCGGCACCAGTACAACACCAGAGTTCAAACTCGGAAGAGAATGGAGGATCAGACAAAAGAGATTGATCGCCTTAGCAATGAACTTGAAGACCTGCGAGGGGGTATGGGGCGTATGATGGAATTGTTACATGTCATGAATGCTAAGATGGATACCCAGCCCACTGTTGTTTTCGAGATTGCCGGCGTAACTGTGGACCCTCCACCGAATGTGACCGTAGCAAGGGACCCACCTTATGGTCTTGCTCCCGGTTTTGTGCCTCCTCAAGCCACTGTTCCGATTAATCAGCCTGTTCGGCAAGCCGTTCCTTTATTTTCTGAAGTTTCTAGGGGGGCTCCTATCTTTGCACCACCTGTCGTACACACCCGTGCGCAACCGTATTTCAATGAGACAGGCTTTGATAATCTTGATGAGAATGTTGAAGGTTATGAGAAACATGACAAGCTTCGTGAGGAAGTAGACACTATCGTCCAGAGATTAAGAAAAGTAGAGGGCGATCAAATTTTTGGGACTGCTGCAAGGGACGTCTGTTTGGTCTCAGGTCTGGTCATTCCCCCGAAGTTCAAGACTCCGAACTTCGATCGCTATGAAGGTGCCACTTGTCCTAAGAGTCATCTGATCATGTACTATCGCAAAATGGCTGCCCATGTTGAGAATGATAAACTGATGATTCATTGCTTCCAAGATAGTTTGAAGGGTGCTTCTTCCAAATGGTACTTAACTTCGGACCAGTCTCGCATTAAGAGTTTCCAAGATTTATCTGACGCTTTCATCAAACATTACAAATACAATATGGATCTAGCTCCTGACAGAAGACAGTTGCTGAGTATGTCACAAAAGAATTCTGAGTCATTCAAAGAGTACGCTCAAAGGTGGAGAGAGATTGCCTCGCAAGTGGAACCTCCTTTGACCGAGAAAGAGTTAGCTGATTGGTTTGTCGACACGGTTCGTCCAGAATTTTACGAGAGGATGGTGGGTAGTGTGACTTCGAATTTCTCTGACATCGTGGCTGTGGGTGTCAAGATTGAATTGGGTATGAAAAGCGGTAAAATGACAAGTAATCATGGTGTTTCCAAGGATCAGCCGAAGAAACCTCCGTATAGCTCTCAGAAGAAGAAAGAAGGGGAGACTAATGCTATATCCTCTGGTAGACGAAGAGACCAATTTTATCGATATCCGCAAGGTTATGCTCAACCTCAAGGGTACCCGATCCAGTATGCTCAACAACCCTATGTGGCAGCTGTTGCGCCTTCTTTCAATCAACAGGTTCCTATGTATCAACCTATGCAACAATCTCTTGTTTATCCGCCTCCTAACTATCAACAAGTGCCCAACGCTCCTGCCCATCAACAGCCAAGGAATCCGGCTCCTCGCCAGAATGTTCCGAACAAGAGACCGTATAAACCTTGTCCGCCGATTCCAATGACTTTCACCGAGCTGTATCCCTCATTAGTCAAGCAAGGTCTAATCACTACTCGAGCTCTGGGTCCGCCTCCTAATCCTCTACCCGCCAATTACAACGCCGCTGCTCATTGTTTATTTCATGAGGGTGCGCCTGGTCATGATCTGGAGAACTATTATGCTCTCAAAAATCTTGTCAGGGATTTATTGGAAAAAAAGATTTTGTCGTTTGAAGATCCTCAACCGAATGTTAAGAAGAACCCTTTTCCTAACCATGAGAGTGTTAATGCCATTAGTGCCGATTCTGAGGAAGGTTATGTCCTTGATGTTGATCAGATTAAGACTCCTCTTAAGATATTCCATGCGAAGCTTTTTGAAGCCGGTCTGGTAGATACTTCCCATGTTGCATGCGTGAGTTGTGAAGCCAGTATTAAGGGTTGTGTGTTGGTTCAGGATG
Organism: Lathyrus sativus; assembly: GCA_963859935.3. Classification (NCBI taxonomy): domain Eukaryota; kingdom Viridiplantae; phylum Streptophyta; class Magnoliopsida; order Fabales; family Fabaceae; genus Lathyrus; species Lathyrus sativus. The sequence continues at coordinate 93,442,216 of OZ012737.1, forward strand.
ATGTTCAGAGGTTGATTAACGAGGGTGTTTTAAAAGTGACAAGCCAAGCCAAGAAGGATGAAGTCGCTGTGGTTGAGCCTGTCTTCCATCAGCCTGAATCAAAGGGTAAGGTACCAGTGTTTAATCTGTCAGGGGCAGGTTCTGCCAATCCCGTGTTCGATATACCAAAGTCGTCTATCCCTGAGGTGAATCAGCCTAAGCCTATAGTTATTCGAAGACCAAGTCCGTTTCCTTTCAGTGATCCTAAAGCTGTGCCTTGGAAATATGACGTGACGGTGATTGACAAGGAGTCTGGGAAGACTATTCCAAATGAAGAGGTTAAGGATACTGTGACCAATATCGCAGAGGTAAGCAGGATGACTCGCAGTGGCCGTGTGTATACTCCCCGTTTCAATGAGGTCCCACCTACGGAAACAACTAGTATCCCAGTGCCTGCCAAAGACAAAGGCAAGGGGGCCGTTACGAATGATGAAGATGCTGAGTTTTTGAGGATCATCAAGAAAAGTGACTATAAAGTTATCGATCAACTTCATCAGACTCCTTCTAAGATTTCGATTTTGTCTCTGTTGATGAGTTCACCCGCTCATAGGATGGCCTTGCAGAAAGTTTTGACTCAAGCACATGTGGATCAAGATATCAGCACCAGTCGGTTTGATAGTGTGATTGCCAATTTGACCGCATGTAACACCCTTAGTTTCAGCAACGAAGAGTTACCAAAGGAGGGTCCGAATCATAATCGTGCTTTACATATATCGGTGAAATGTCAGGAGGACAATTTAGCGAGAGTACTAGTGGACACCGGCTCTTCTCTGAATGTTCTACCTAAGAGGGTTCTTGATAAGTTGGTTTTCAAAGAGACTGTGTTGAAACCTACTCCTTTGATCGTCAAGGCTTTCGATGGTTCTCGCCGGTCGGTAATGGGGGAGGTTGAGCTTCCTATCCTAATTGGTCCGCAAGTTTTTAATATCACGTTTCAAGTCATGGACATTAATCCCAATTACAGTTGCTTACTTGGAAGGCCGTGGATTCATGCCGCTGGGGCAGTAACCTCAACGTTACATCAAAAGATGAAGTTCTTGATCGATGGAAAGTTGGTTATTATACACGGTGAGGAGGATCTGATGGTCAGTAACCTGTCTTCTTTCCGTTACATCGAGGCCGATGAGAATGCTTTGGAAATCTCCTTTCAAGCACTCGAGATCGCCAATGCTGTTCTGCTAGAAGTCGAAGAGACAGTGGGTCAGGGTAATCCATCTTTTGCATCTCTGAAGAGTACCAAATCAACAATTGACAGGGGCATTCCGGAAGGTTAGGGAGAGGTAATTAATGTCAAGACCAAGACTGATCGCTTTGGGTTGGGTTACAAACCGACTCAGAATGGAGCTGCCACAACTATCGAAGGGCGTCCGAAGGTTATCCAAGAGGTATTTGTCAGCGGAGGTTTCCAAGTCAATGTCGTCAGTGACTGTGAGGAAGATGAAGATCTGAGCAACCTGGTGTTTAAGGGTGATGCAGCTTTGAACAACTGGGAGGCCGTAGAGATCCCTGTTATCTTTCCATCGTCAAAGTAATTTTAGCATTTTTTCATTTACGTTTTCAAATAAAAATCCGTAGCTCTGCCCAAGGATATAGGGTCGTTTTGTTGGGCCACCTTTCATTTTTAAAAAGGATATTAATAAAGGCATTTTGTTCAATTCCACTTTGGTTCATTTGCGTTTTTCGTTTCCACTTTTAAAAAATGAAGTTGGCAACCTTTTTCCAAAAAATAAAACAAAAAAACAGCATTTCATTTCTTATCTTACATATCTTCGAGCATTTTAATTAAGTAAGCCTTCCATCATGCAGAGACATCGCAAACCTCGTTGGATCCAATGACTTTACTGACACTCCTAACTGGGATGCACCCATCAATCAAGCTGAAGACGAGGGTGAAGAAGATTTTGAAGTACCCGCTGAACTAACAAGATTGATTGAGTACGAGTACACAGAGCTTCAACCGCATAAAGAGCAGGTGGACTTAATTAATCTTAGTACAGATGAGAACAAGAAAGAGGTCAAGATTGGTGCAATGCTTGGGACAGAGGTTAAGCCGAGGTTGATTGAGTTGTTAAAAGAATATATTGATGTGTTTGCATGGTCGTATCAAGATATGCCTGGTCTGGACACATATATTGTTGTTCACAAGTTGCCACTTAAGCCAGATTGTCCACCTATCAAACAAAAGCTTCGAAGAACGAGACCCGACATGGCTTTGAAAATTCGAGATGAGGTTAAAAAACAGTTGGATGCAGGTTTCTTGGCAGTTGCAAAATATCCAGATTGGGTTGCCAATATTGTGCCAGTGCCCAAGAAGGACGGTAAAGTTAGGATGTGTGTGGATTACAGGGATCTGAACAAAGCAAGTCCGAAAGACGACTTCCCTCTGCCACATATTGATACACTTGTAGACAATACAGCCAGTTTTGCGTTGTTCTCATTTATGGATGGTTTCTCTGGCTATAATCAGATCAAAATGGATCCCGATGATCGAGAGAAGACTACTTTCATTACTCCTTGGGGGACCTTTTGCTACAAAGTCATGCCCTTCGGTTTGAAGAACGCAGGGGCAACTTACCAACGCGCTATGACCACTCTTTTTTATGATATGATGCACAAGGAGATCGAGGTGTATGTGGACGATATGATAGCCAAATCTCAGAGTGAAGAGGAACATCTAGACCATTTGGTGAAGTTGTTTAAACGACTCAGGAAGTATCAGTTGAAGTTGAATCCTGCTAAATGTACCTTCGGTGTCAGATCTGGAAAATTGCTTGGTTTTATTGTTAGCCAACGAGGGATTGAGGTAGATCCTGACAAAGTCTGAGCCATTCAAGATATGCCAGCTCCGCAAACCGAGACACAAGTTAGAGGCTTTCTTGGGCGTTTGAACTATATTTCCAGGTTTATCTCTAACATGACCGCTACCTGTGAGCCGATATTCAAATTGCTTTGTAAGGGGCAGACGGTTGAGTGGAACCCTGATTGTCAAAAAGCGTTTGAGAAAATTAAGAGTTATTTGCAAGACCCCCCTATTCTGATTCCTCCCGTACCTGGAAGACCGTTGTTTATGTACCTTACTGTTCTTGAGAAGTCTATGGGTTGTGTGCTTGGGCAACATGATGAGACTGGAAGAAAGGAACATGCGATTTATTATCTGAGCAAGAAGTTTACTGATTGTGAAAACAGATACTCACCATTGGAGAAAACTTGTTGTGCGTTGGCATGGGCTGCTAGGCGCCTTCGGCAATATATGGTCTGTCATACCACATTGTTGATTTCTAAAATGGATCCGATCAAGTATATTCTTGAAAAACCTGCTCAAACCGGGAGGCTAGCCCGTTGGCACATGTTGTTATCCGAATATGACATCCAGTATGTACCCCAGAAGGCAATTAAGGGTAGTATTTTATCGGATTATCTTGCAGATCAGCCAGTTGAAGATTATGAACCTCTTAAGTTTGACTTTCCTGATGAGGATATTTTGTTGATCAAGAGAGATTGTGAAGAGCCAGATCCGAGCGAAGGTCCGGAACCAGGTCTTTGGTGGAGGATGATGTTTGATGGTTCCTCGAATTTCAATGGGCATGGTATAGGCGCCGTTTTGATGAACCCAAAGGGTGGATTCACTCCGTTTACAGCCAGGTTAGACTTTGAGTGTACTAATAATGTCGCGGAGTATGAAGCATGTATTCTTGGCCTCGAAGCAGCAATTCACCTCCGAATCAAACTTCTTAAAGTAAGTGGTGACTCAGCCTTGGTTATTTACCAGGTACAAGGCAGATGGGAAACGAAGAATGAGAAGTTAATCCCTTACAAGGACTACATTGTCGAGCTGATTAAGTATTTCGACGAGATAGAGTTCGAGCATGTTCCTAGATCTGAGAATCACGTTGCTGATGCTTTAGCCATGTTAGCATCCATGTGGAAAGTTAAATTCGTTAATGAAGCACCTCTTATCCATATTGAACGCAAAGTTGAGCCCGCTTATTGTCAAGTAGTCGAAGAGATTGAGGTGGATGAAAAGCCTTGGTTTCACGACATCAAGAACTATCTAGCCAAGCAAGAGTATCCCGATGGTGCTACCGGTCTGGACAAGAAAACGTTGAGAAGACTGGCTTCGAAATTCTTTATTAGTAATGGTGTGTTATACAAAAGAAATTACGACATGGTTTTGCTCAGATGTGTTGATAAACGGGAAGCGGATATGTTACTGCAAGAAATTCACGAGGGGACCTTCGGCACCCATGCCAATGGTTATGCTATGACCAAGAAGATGTTAAGGGCTGGGTATTATTGGTTAACTATGGAAGCTGACTGCATCCAATACGCTAGAAGATGCCATAAGTGCCAAATTTACGCTGATAAGATGCATGTACCTCCCTCGCCGTTAAATGTTTTGTCTTCACCATGGCCGTTCTCAATGTGGGGCATTGACATGATTGGGGCAATCGAGCCGAAGGCTTCTAATGGTCATCGTTTTATCCTTGTTGCTATTGATTATTTCACCAAGTGGGTAGAGGTTGCCTCCTACACCAACGTGACTAAGCAAGTGGTTGCCCGCTTCATCAGGAAAGAAATTATCTGCCGTTATGGAATTCCAAGTCGGATAATAACTGACAATGGCACCAATCTGAATAACAAGACCATGAAGGAGTTGTGTGACAATTTCAAGATCACTCATCACAATTCTTCTCCGTACCGTCCTAAAATGAATGGGGCTGTTGAAGCTGCGAATAAGAATATCAAGAAAATCCTGCAAAAGATGGTCGTGACTTACAAAGATTGGCATGAGATGTTACCGTTTGCTTTGCATGGATACAGGACCTCAGTGCGAACTTCGACAGGGGCAACACCTTTCTCATTGGTGTATGGAATGGACGCTGTACTCCCCATTGAAGTAGAGATACCTTCTTTAAGGGTGTTGATGGAAGCTGAACTTGAGGAAGCTGAGTGGGTGCAAGACAGACTGGATCAGTTGAATCTCATTGACGATAAACGCATGACAGCTATGTGCCATGGGCAATTATATCAGAAACGGATGAAAAGAGCATTTGATAAGAAGATTCGTATCCGTGAGTTCCGTCAAGGAGAGCTCGTACTCAAAAAGATCTTGCCAGTGCATAAAGATATGCGTGGAAAGTGGATGCCCAATTATGAAGGCCCATTTGTTGTAAAGACCGTTTTCTCCGGAGGGTCTCTGATACTTACAACAATGGATGGTGAAGAGCTTGCACATCCCGTGAATTCTGATGCAGTCCGAAAATATTATGCCTAAAAACCCGCTAAGTCGAAAACCTGCAAAAGGCGACTTAGGCAAAAGTAAGGGTTGAAAAAAGAAATAATAATAAAAAGCTCGCTAAGTTGAAAACCCGAAAGGGCGACTTAGGCAAAAAGGAGCGTCCCGGTGGATTGAAAACCCGAAAGGGCGGTCCAGGCAAAAGTTAGGGACAAAGGCATTTCATTGCATCAGAAAACACCGATCATTGCAAACACACTTTCCGCATGAGAGCCATTTTCCAGTTCGTTCATTCTCGTCCAAAGCAAGATTCTGGATTAGTCTTAGTTATTAGTGTCAGTAGGTGTCATTGGATTCAATGTAACCTTTTCCCATGTTGCCAATTTCAAAGCATAATCATCTGTGGAGCTATGCCCTCAGCAAGCTGCCACCCTTTAATAAAAGATACCATTTTGTTACTTACATTCCTTGGTGCATTACTCTTGTTTTCTATTGTTATGCAAAATGCATTTATTCTTAAAATTTTGAAAATGAAAGGTGCATTGAAAATTTTTAAAGCTGTTCTTCGAAAACGCAATCGGAAATATAAGAAATTACTTTGACTAGTGGAAATTTCGGAAGGATCTCTTCACTCCTCGAAAAATCTCATTGTTGCAGAAACACTTTTAAATCATTGCTCTGACACAGTCCCCAGAGAGACTATAAGCTGACAACCTTTTCTTGGGTAACTCGAAAGTGTCCTTCAGGTTTTCTTCTCCCCATGTGAAGACGTGATACTGTGCACCCAAGCAGATTACCTTCTCCCCAGGGAATTCAGAACTTTAAAACCAAATGTGGTCCTACCTTTTTTTTCCCATGATTGACGTATTGGTTGCAAAGAACGCAGGGTATCTCCGTCGAGATGTCTATTTCATCTCTCGTCCCGTCTCTAGTCAGTTTCGTCAGCATACACAGGGGCATAAGCATCACATGCCTATTTCATACACATACTCATTGCATACTCATTTCATAACATCTTGCATACATAGACATTAACATACATTCACATTAACATATGCATTCACAGGTTCATTGTGTTTCACCATCATTTGGTTGTTACCGCCGAGTAACTGGGTTCGTCCATTCTCTCCAAATAGATTGTCAGCCCTAAGCATAAAATGCATATGTGTTTCCAGTTTCCCCACAGAGCTCGATCCTCGTGGATGACGGTTACTTCAGCTATCTTTCCTCACTAGGATAAGATATCTACCCTTCGAGATCATTCCCTCGACGGAGTCTTGATTACCAGTCTTCTTTCTAGTTCGATCCTAGATTGAATCTCAGTATTGTCGGTCGTCGAGCCCAACCGGACGTGCATTTATTTTGCACCATCTGAGGATTTTCACCATATCATGACAGATACGCGACTATTCTCGCCCGAGAAGTTTATCACTGTACACGGATGTGCATTTATTTTGCACTATCTTTCAAGAAAATCAATCACAATCCTTTACAGATGCACGCCAGTTCTCGCCTGGAAAATCTCACTTTACATCTTACAACATCGGTATGCGACATTTCTCACCTAAGAAGCCGATCCTATCTTCGTTATGACTCGCAGCAAATGGCCATCTCCATTGAGAAGTTGGGCTTCCATTTTCCTTGTCGTCTTGAGGTATAGGGAGATTTTGAACCAAATCATATTCAGGAGAGCACGATCTTGAAGAATGAGGAAGTTCATTTACCCTTTAGTAAAAGAAGGAGCAGAATCATATTCAGGAGAGCACGATCTTGAAGAATGAGGAAGTTCATTTACCCTTTAGTAAAAGAAGGAGCGGAATCATATTCAGGAGAGCACGATCTTGAAGTATGAGGAAGTTCATTTACCCTTTAGTAAAAGAAGGAGCGGAATCATATTCAAGAGAGCACAGATCTTGAAGTATGAAGAAGTTCATTTATCCTTCAGTAAAAGAAGAATCAGAATCGTATTCCAGGCGCCGACCTTAAATATGAGAAAATTGATATATCAGATAAGCAGCAGCCTCTTTATTTGAGTGCTTATTCATTTTGGCACATAAGTCCCTTCCAACGATAAGTGACAGTTCTCCCTCGAGAAGCTTATCAGGGCATTTCCCATTAAAGTCCATTTATTTTTGCATACAGCCGGTTTTTACCCTGTATTTTTGCTACGGATTCCCGAAAAGTCCGTTTGATCCTGTCACGAGGGATAGGTTACAGAAGCTTGGATGTTATTCTTTGCTCAATGCTCCATGCATTCTGTGATCGATCTTGCAATCATACTTGATCCAGTTTTACTTTTAGATTCCCAGTGGAGGCCGTCTCACAGGTGTCATCTCCATTTGAGAATCTCGTTCCCAAAATGACAATTGGTCGTGTTCGCACCAGTTGACCATCATTTTAGAATTCCCCAGGGTTGTACTGTGTCCCAGCGCGTCATTCTCCCCAGTGTGTTTCTTCTCGTAGCGTCCGTCCTTGTATCGTCGCATTCGTCAGCATTTTCACAATTCATCATTCCAGCATACGCATCATATCATCTGCATTAACCTGTTCTCGCTTTGTCCATATCATTGCATAGCACTGCGTCTAAAGGCAAAATTTTCGGTTATCTGTATTTAAATCCCTCCACCATGATTTCTCGAGTCTCCGTTGCTCGAATCACCCGGTGAAGTTATTTAAATAGGGGCAACTGTAATACCCCAAATTTTGCCCTAAGATTTGTCGTCGCATTTCATTGCATTTTTATTGCATTTAATCAATTACTAACAAATTTGTGTAGTCGTTTGACTTTTTGCAGGTAAATATCATATGGCATGCATTTTTTTTCTAAAAAGTAAAAAGAACAATTGACAGGAGGACATGTGTAAGGAGTTATGAGTGTGAGAGGTTGAGAGTTCGAATCTCACATTTGTCACTTTTTTGTTTTTTATTATTTTTACTCTAAATTTTTCTATCTTTCATTAAAAAAATAACAAAAATAGTTTTTTATTATTATTTAATTATTATTTTCGTATTTTAATTAAATCATTTTTTAAAATATTATTTTTTTCACTTTTTTCTAAATTATTCATAAAAATATCCAAAAAATCATAAAATAAAAAATATTGAAAAAATTTTTGTTCTTTTTATAATATTTTTGATTTTAGGAATCAATAGGATTATTAGTTTTTATTTTAAGTTTATTTTAATTATTTTAAATTATTTAAATTTTATTTTTTCTTAACTAATTATTTAGTTTGGGCTTTAAAATGGGCTTTAGGGACATTATTGACAATTTGGTGTTAACCCTAATTTGTTCCCTATATATACATGTGTTGCCTTGTTGGAAAAAGGGGGAGAATGAAAAAAACCTAAGAGGAGTGAGTGCCGTTTGCCGTTATTTAGTTTTCTTCTTCATCCATTACTATTGTTTCTTTTTCTTCATCGTTTACCGTTATTTCTTTTCCTTCATCTATTACTGTTGTTTCTTTTTCTTCATCTTTTACCGTTATTTCTTTTTCTTTATCTATTACTGTTACGTTTATATATATATATAATTTTTAAATTGTTAGAGTTTATATATATAAGATTTTTGATCGAATTATGTCGATACGATGTTTGCACATTTGTGTGCATGACGCGTGACATTTATGTTAGTTTGATCTGGTTGCGATGATCGCATTTTTGTGTGAGCAATAATATTATTTTTTGCTTAATTTCTTTTTCTTTGCGATAAATTTTGTTTCGTCCGATTTAGATCTGGTTGCGATGAGCGCATTTCTGCGTTAGCAACATTGTTGGGTTATTTGGCACATTTAAAATTCATTATTGCTTTATTATTATTATTATTATTATTATTATTATTAGTATTATTATTATCATTATTTATTATTATTATTATCATTATTATCATTATTATTATTACCATTATTATTATTATTGTTATCATTAATTTATTAAAACTTGTTATAATATAAAAATCTGTTTTTTAAAATAAATAACATTAACATCTTTTCCAAATTAATATGAAAACCTATTATTTTTAAGAAATTTTTTTTTTAGATAAATTTAAAATAATAACTAAAATCTTTTTTTTAAAATAATAACTAGAACCGTTATTTATTTTATTTTATTATTGTTCAATTCAAATTTCATTATCATATTGTATCTGCTCCTCTCATGTAACCTCGCGAACTTAACAATCGCTCTTTAAATTCTGCCTTTAAATTTCTGCTTGCATGGTTTAAATTATGACATTATCTCTTTGTTTGCATGATTCAATTATCTCACGCGTTTACCATTATTTCTGTCACATTGCACACATCCGAAGGTTAGGTCTAACTGTTTGGCCGCCGCGCCAATAGTCCGTAAAACTTCACACATTCAATTTCAAATCCTCAAAACTACAAACTACAAACCCTAATTTTCACAAATGCCTCGCCGCAGGCAAGATTACAATTTTACCCCTAGCATTAGGTCAAAGAGCCGCCGCGCTCAGTTTAGGGTTTCCCGCCGTGGAATCCCTAATTTAACCCTAATTACAACTTAACAATTCAACATAGAGATTTGGAGTTTCTACACTCCACGTAAGCGTGTCCTTAAGACATGTTTATTCCCCGTGAGACCTTGACCACAGTCAAGAAGTCTCTAACCTCCCTTTTGAGGGGAACTACGATTGCTCTGATTCCACTCCCGTAAAGATACGTAGGCACAAGATGCGATGTCTTGCCGAGTAAACTTAGAATTAACCCCTTAGGTCTCTTTTCTCACTTTTAATCCTTTGTACATATACCTTAAGCAAATAAATAAAGCAAATAGTAAACATCTGAACAAAAGGTTCCTGTAGAGTACTACAGAAGTTTAGGGTGCTAATACCTTCCCTAAATTTAACCAACCCCCGAACCTTAGATCTCTCCCTTTTAGGTTTTTCCTTTCTTTAACCTTTCCTTCGGATAAATCAAAGACCGGTTGTAAATGAATTAAGATTCAAGTTAATCAATAGCTTGACATCTAAATTTCACCGCAACACTCATCATTAACAGACATAAGGCATTTAACATTTTGAACCTTAAGTTCTGAAAGATTTATTTTGTAAATGTTGTTCTTCCTCTTTCCATTAAATAGGATTGAGCCATCCTTCTAACTAACAGCTTTGCAACATTTTTGATTAAAGATTATGTCATAACCATTGTCACTTAATTGACTTATGGACAATAGATTATGCTTTAATCCTTATACAAGTAAAACATTAGATATATAGGGAAGGTTACCATTGCCAATAGTACCAGAGCCAATTATCTTGCCCTTCTGATTCCCTCCAAACTTGACGTCTCCTCCAGATTTAAGCTCCAGGCTTTGAAACATAAACCTTTCTCCCGTCATGTGACGTGAGCAGCCAGAGTCCAGGTACCATGATTGGCGTCTTGACTTTTCTGCTAAATACATCTGCAACAGGGATTATCTTATCCTTAGGTACCCAGATCTTTTTGGGTCCTTTTGGGTTAGTTACCTTAAAATTTTGTCTGAACTTCTGTCTTTTTACAACAGTTTTGTTTTGACTCACTTTTGGTTTAAACACAGGAACGTTCTGATCAGAACGTGTGTGTTTAATATCATTCAGATGACCAAACTTAAAATCAGAATATAAGGCAGTCTTCTTAATGATAAGTTTATCAACAGACATTTGATTTAAATCCTTTCCAGAGGAAGATTCATATCCAATTCCTTTCCTGTTGTTTCTGCTAACTCCATAGATCATTGAAGCCATCTTGCTTCTATCTATGCTTTTAGCCAGAAACTTCTGAAAGCTGAAGTCATATTCTTCTAAAATAATTTTGCATTTTGACTTAGTTTCAGATTCAGAGTCTTGTTGAGCTTTTTCAAAAAAAAATTTCATTTTCAAGTTGTTTTCTTTGAGCTCAGCAACTTCTGACTTTAACAGATTATTCTCAGATTCAAGATTGCATTTAAGCTTCTTGCATTTGAGCTTAATTTGGTTATAGTTTTTCAGGACTTCTGATAAGACTTTAATAAGTTTTTCCCTAGAGAGATCAGAAAGTACCTCTTCTGAGTTAGATTCAGAATCAGATTCAGATCCAGATGATCCTTCATTTTGATCTTCCACGCCTGCCATCCGAGCCATGTTGGCGCATTCATCTTCAGATTCTGATGAAGATCCAGATTCATCTGAATCATCCCATGTTGCCATTAGAACCTTCTTCTTTTTGTCAAACTTCCTCTTTGGCTTTTTCTTTAGAAGCTTTGGACATTCATTCTTGTAATGGCCAGGTTCTTTGCATTCAAAGCAAACAACCTCCTTCTTTCCAGATCTTTTTGGTCCAGAGGACTCCTTGCGTTGATCTGGCTTCTTGAAGTTCTTGAAATTCCTCTGTTTATGCTTCCAGAGTCTGTTGATTCTTCTGGACATCAAGGACAGTTCATCTTCTTCTTCAGAAGAAGACCCTTCAGAACTTTCTTCTAACACCTGCAATGCTTTAACAGATTTGTTAGATTTTAAGGCAATTGACTTACCTTTCTTTTGAGGCTCATCTTCCTCAAGTTCAATTTCATGGCTCCTCAGAGAGCTGATTAGTTCTTCCAATGTGATCTTGTTCAGATCCTTAGCTAGCTTCAGAGTAGTGACCATAGGTCTCCATCTGATAGGCAAGCTTCTGATGATCTTCTTCACATGATCAGCAGTTGAATAGCCTTTGTCCAGCACTTTTAATCCAGCTGTGAGGATCTGGAATCTAGAGAACATAGTTTCTATAGATTCAGATTCTTCCATCTTAAACGCTTCATACTTCTGGATTAGTGCCAGAGCCTTGGTCTCTTTAACTTGTGAGTTCCCTTCGCGTGTCATCTTCAAAGACTCAAACAAATCAAATGTAGTTTCTCTGTTGGTGATCTTCTCATACTCAGTATGAGATATTGCATTTAATAAGATTGTCCTAGCTTTGTGATGATTTCTGAACTCCTTCTTTTGGGCTTCAGTCATAGATTTTCTATCAATTTTCTTGCCATCCCCATCAGTGGAATGAACATACCCATCAATGACTAAGTCCCATAAATCAGCATTATAACCAAGGAAGAAACTCTCTATTCTGTCCTTCTAATAGTCAAACTTCTCCCCATCAAACATAGGGGGTTTTGTGCTGATTCTATCCCTTTCTTCATATCTGTTGTTGCTGTTAGATGTTGAAGTTTCAGCCATAATAACAACCAAGAATATATATCAAAGTTTTCTCACTGGATCTTTTCTGTCACATTGAAGTGATAACACACACAGAACCGGAGCTCTGATGCCAACTGAAGGTGAGAAAATACTTAGAAGGGGGAGGGGGTTGAATAAGTATATAGAAAATAATTATGGCAATAAAAACACAAACATGTTTATCCTGGTTCGTTGAACTCAACTACTCCAGTCCACCCTATCAAGAGTGATTTGCCTTTCTCCACAAGGACTTAATCCACTATTAATCAAACTGATTACAATAGCAACCACTGAGAGCAATTGTTCTTAGTCTTCTCAAGAACTACTGACCACAATTGGGTCTTCTCAAGGAACTTTTACAATCAAATGTAAAACTAAAATAAGTGTTTGAATGCTTCTAAGAAAGCGATATCACAACTATGATTTACACTTAAGTTTAAGAACTTTATGAAATAAATTCAGCAATGAGAATAATTTGTATGAGAGCTTTTCAATGAATTTCTTTCAATAATCGTCAACTTGAGAAAGATGTTGAAGTCTTGCTTTTATAGGCACAGAAGTCCAAGACGTTTGCTCTTTGAAGACTGTGTCTGCAAAGTAGCTGTAGCCTTTTTGTCTTCACATCACTTGACCTTTCCTAGAAGAAGAACGTTTAGAGAAATCTTTTTTGCCTGTGTTCTTGTGTCTAGCATAAATGAGGAAAGAGTCGTTTGGCATATCCAACAGGTATATCTTCAAATAATCTTTTTCAACAAGTTTCTTAATCCCGGCAATTCACATCAGAGCCTTGAGTGATCAGAGTCTTGATGTCTTCAGAATTTGCTGTATCAGAGTGTTGCAGCAAGTGTGCTTTAGCGTGTAATAAATCAGAGCAGACTTTGGAGATCAGATCCTCAGTACTTGCAGCATACAGTACTATCAGAGTCTTCTGAAAAACTGTGCTTGAGTCTCTTCATACAAAGTCTTCATTCTATGCTTTAGATGCTTCTGTAGCTTCTGCTTCAAATCCTTCTATAGGCAGCGCTCAGAGTCTTCTGTAGGCAGCGTTCAGATTCTTCTAATAGATGCTTCTGACGCTTTAGAGCCTTGCATAAATCAACGTTCAGATTCATTTTTGCTTTCAGAAGAATATTAAATTTAATATCTGCAGCAAAAATACTTGAACAAATTTTAAAGTATATAATTTCTTAATACAAAATTCCGTAAGTGTTATCATCAAAACATAGAGATATAACTAAGAACCAATGTGTGTTCTAACAATATTCTGTAAATACTATATAAGTACTTTTCTTGCTTTTTAGAAAGATATGTTATATTTTTGGGATCATAACTTTATCTATCTTTATTTCAAGGTTATTTTAGAGAGACAAATACAAACACTAAGAGGGAGAAGGTAAGATATTTGATTTCTTGTTAGGGTTTGGATGTAATCTTTTGATACCTTATGTATTTCATCTAATTTATGTATTGTGAACTTGTTTTGATTCTCTATTATTGATTGTCTTTGATTTCTTATTTATGGGTCTTGACAAAAATCTTTTCAAATCTTTGATCTTAGATTTTCATCTATCAATGAGCAAAATTTTGATATGGTTTTGTAAGCTGATATTCATTTGCATTAGTTCTATTTTATTATGTTGATTAAGCAGCATGAGTATCATATGTAGGATCAATATGATAAAGACCGCGATAACACTTGATAAACGATATTGCGAGGATGCGTGATAATAGTGATGAAGAAAGATGTTCACATACATTTGGCAGATTAGGTGATTGCATGTAAAAAGTGTTAATCATGTGTACGTATTCTGATCATGGCGTTATATATGAATTAAATCATTAGTTTGATATGGATGTTATAGTAATATATGTTGGGTCTAAACTCTAGACATAGATTTAGGTTGAACATTCACGTGAGTATCAGTTCTTAATGCTTTATGTTGGTTTTGTTGCATGAGATATCACTATGAGACAATACGGTTGGCCTATCAACTTTGCGTTAGACATAACCTCTATTGTGGGTGATACGTGATGATATTAGATGAACGTTTGAGTTATGTATAACATGAATAAAAGAATGCATGTGTTATCAATTGATGAGATCCAATCCCAACAAGGCTCCATTTATATTTTAGTATTTACTTTATATTTCCCGTCTTTATATTTTCTGCCTTTATTTATGGTCCTTTGATCTTTTAACCAATTTAATCAAAACAAGTTTAGAAATGTATAGACCGTTGAACAGAACTCTTTCCCTTGCACCGGTCCGTGTGGAGACAATATAAATCCCAGAGGGAATTCCTTCCAAACTAAATTTTTGCTCCTTACCACTTTACGGCAGTTCGAACAAAATGACGTTGTTGTTGGGGATTGGTGTTTAGATATTGAATCACATTGCAATTGTTTCTACGTTTTAAAGATTTTTACATTTGTTTATATTGTATATATTTTTTTCCTTTTATGTTTTCTCTAGTGTGATTAGGAATGATGACAACTCCTTCTAGATTGGTTGTTATTTTTATAAAAGTATCCAATGAAGCTTCAATCGACTTTGGATGGTGATGGTAGGATTTTGAGCATTGAATGCATGCGAGGAAAATTGTACCGCTTTATAGAATGTTAGAATAATTTAAGAATTTTGTGCCTTGTACAAATGTGTATTTTTGTTTCATTTTGCAACTTGTTTGAATGCTTGTTTCACTTAGGATCAAAAACCACAAATTATGAGAAACCTCCATTGTTTACTATATGCTAGGATGACTGATAACTTTGTTTAATTCATTTCATTCATGCTTAATCTTTTGATTATTGTGATTTTGTGGAAGCATTAGAAATGATCAAGGAAATTGTTTATATTGAGCACAATCGTATCCAAACAGTAACTTACCCATGAGTAATGAGTATTCGTTCACCTCTTTGGGCCTAAACAGTTTAGATCTCATTTTAGTGATGAACTTGGTTTATGTACATAATTTGAAATTTTTGTTCATCATTGAATTTTGTGAGATTCTAAAAATTTCTTCTTGAACCTTTGAACATTGTTTTATATTGATTTCCTTGCCATTAAAAGCAAGGAGCATTCACTTGAGTTTTGGGTGAATTCAAGTTGGGGAGAATGAAAAAGAAGAATGGTATGTCGATCACTACAAGCCAATTGTCCCTAAATGAAGAAAGACAAAGGAAAAGACAAAAATCTTCAACAAAAGAAAACCAGTAAGCCTAGCAGGGTATACTTTTCTTGGGAAAGTGATAGTGGGTTTTCATACCCCAAATTTTACCCCTTATATGTCATCAACATTTGTATGAGCATCATAGGTCAATCATCCTTGCATCACTAACCAAATCATTAAGCTTTGTTTATTGTTTATTTTGTTGAAATTAGGGTTTTATGGAGAAGAAGGGAAAACTCCGATTAATAAAGATTTGGAGAGGGGACCAACCAAACAAGTCCTCACACATTTCATGGTTTCATAAGAGGTCATTTGATCCTAAGAAATCCACGTCAAGAGTTTCTTAAATGGATAGGAGAGGCAATGATTTCATCTGATTCAAAAGTCAACTGAGGCATCACAAAAGTCAACTCTTGGTTGTTATGATCAACCATAAGATATACAAGTCTTATTTTATGATCTCATATGGTGGGATCATCAAAAGTCAAGTTGGAACAATAAAATCAGGAGATTTGAAGAATTAGGGTTTCTTGATGGAAATTTTTCTAAGTTAAAAAGTCAACATTTGAGGTGATTTTCAAGGCCAAATTCAAGATGGTTCCAAGTGTAATTTGTATTAGTCATCCACATGAAAGTTGTATATCATCTCTTCAGCTTTATTTTGATACTAATAACTCATCAAGGTCATTTTTAGAACTCAAGTTATGATGTTTTCAAGTGGAGGTCAAAGTAGGGCAAAACCTAGGGCAACATTTTTGCAAGAACTTCAAACCAAGGCCTCATGGGTTTCTTGACCTCAAATCAAAATTCATTTAACATGAAAGTTGTTACCCTTGATCTAAGCTTTCTAAGCATATAAATAAGTCCTCATTTGGATCAAGGAGTGAAGAGTTATGGATCAAATTTTGGTGATTTTGGGAACAAGTTAGGCAACTTGCCATAGTTGCCAAGGCACTTCCAAGTCATGTTTTTGCTCAACTTACAAGCTTTCTTTTTTATAGTTCCAAGCTTCAAATCCAAAAGTTCAAAACATCAAAGTTGTTCTCCTCCGTCTAATATTTCCAGGCATATAAAGAACTCCTCCATTGGATTCTTAAAGCTCAAGATATGACATCAGAAACTTAGGCATCAACACTTGACAAGAGTTGCCCAAGGCATGACCAGGTCATGCGCATGCTTGCTTAGGCCAGAATGTTGAACCAGTTTTCATGTCCATTTTTTACCATGATGCAAGCCTCTAATCAATTTTGTTAAAACATGAAAGTTGTTCCTCTACATTTCCTTTTTCCAAAAAGCACAAGACTTCACCATTTGAGCTAAGAACCATGAAGTTATAGTGTGTCAAACTCACCATCATGAACATGATTATGTCTTGCCAACTTGCCAAGTCTCATGACCAACTTTTGTGCCACACATAGAAGATTTTTTCCAACACTAAACATTGTTGGTAGCATCAAAACCTGTCACTTTGTGATCCCAAAACTTACCCAAAGTAGGCCTTGTGTGCATGACATGCAAAAAGCGCATATTGGCATAATCATGGAATTGTGAAACCACCAACTTGTGCAGTACACATGGTCCTTTCCCTCTCATCCATTATGCATTATACTGAGCACAACACAACAAAACACTTGCCCTAAGCATCTGAGCCATAGCTAGCTCGTGTAACATCACCATCATGGTTACTTTCTTGATTTTTTGACCAAAGAAATAATTCAAACTTCTGAGCTTAAAAACACTATTTGGTTGGTCAGCAAGAGGATCATGAAATTAGAGAGAACAAAGAACTCAGAAAAAACACACGAAAACCCTAACCTTTTAGCAAAAACACCTTAACCTCAGTTTTGGTCAAATCTCTCCAACCACCCTTTTCCTTTTGTGCAAACCCGAAAAAAAAAACTTCACAAACCTTCACTATACATCACTACAAACTCATTTTAACCCTCAAACAGAAGTTGTAACATCACCTCCATCATTCACCATTTTTATCCACCATTTAAGCATCAACTATCGGGTTTGGAAAAAGGAAAGGTATTCTAGGTCAACCAATCACTCACAACCATTCCCTAGGAGCTAAGAAGGTTGAGTGGCATCTCATTTGTACTTTATAGCCACCATTGGAGAGACCTTGGATCAGCTCTAAGAGGTAATCTTTCTTCTCCCTCAAGCTCTTCATGTTTACGTCATCTTTGTTTTCTTTATGAAGAAGATTTTTTCTTTGAGTTATTAGCATCATTTTTTAACTATTACATGTATTGTATGATTTGGAAATATGTTATTTTCTCACTTGAGTCATGTTTGGTACCCACGGGTTTGACCATTTTTTGTGAGATATGTGTTCACTTCTAAAGCATGATCTTGTTATATTTGTGTTCCTGATGAAAAATGGATCAAGTTTGCTTTTTATAGTTTTTATTTTCATGATAAAATGAGGGAGTTATGTTGCTTCAATTTCATGTTGTTGTTGTTGTTGTTGTTCGTGAGAGAGAGAGAGAGAGAGAGAGAGAGAGAGAGAGAGAGAGAGAGAGAGAGAGAGAGAGTCTGAAGAAGAAGCTGCGTGTTAGGGCTTTTGTTGAGTTGGCCATTTATTTGAGTTTCTAAAATATATATTTTTATGGGTGGCTTATACAAAGGATGTATAGTCACCCCAGTGGTAGAGGCAGCGTGCATAAGCCTTAGGAGTCTGGGGTTTGAATCCTCGCTCGCCCCAAACTCTTTTGTTTTTTTTGTTTTTTCAGTTTTCATTCTATTTTATATATTTATTTGTTTTTGTTTAGTTGTTTATTTTAGGTACACATTGGTTGAGTTGGTAAGGATTTTGGTTGTCAGGAGAGGTAACGTGGGTTTAAACCCTCTAGGTGCACTTCCCTTCTTTTTTATCACTTTTTTTTTTACTTTTCTTCACAAATTCAAACCTTTATATCTTTTTGATCCCTAAAGTGTTTTTTGGTTCATTCTTTTTACTATAATCTCATTTTCATGTCTACTTTCTATTTCTAAAAAGAAAACCTCAAAAATATTTATTTTTATTGTACTTGTGTATGTTCAAAGTTTGTATTTTTTTAGGGTTTTGAGTTTAACTTTTGATTTCTTTTGATGCTTTCTTGGTTTCTTACTTGTAAATATGGGTTGTATAGACATCATTGTACCTCGTAGGAACTTGTTTGATATTGTGGATTTGGTCCTTTATTTTCATTCTAACATGACAGAGTGTGCAGGTTTGTGGTTTTGTTTTGTAATGAGTTTTGGCTGCCATTGAACATTTCATGATGAACTTATTTCCCTCCCTTGATTGTCATCTTGATGAGTCTTTTTCTTTGATTTTACTTTGTACCTTGATTAGGGTTTCAGTTTTGTTGTGCACTATGTCCCTTTTTGCTTAAGTGGACATCTTCTCTAACTTCCAAAGGAAAGAAGTATCTGTGGACTTCTATATCTTTTCCCTTTTAAGATAGTATAATCTCCCTATCGCAATTTATGACCTTGTTAGAGTCATCATCCTGGCCTTGTAAGAGCCCTTTCTCTTTGTAACTTAGAATTATATTTAGAGTTTGTAAAATCTAATGCAGTACTATTATGATGAGTACTCACCTTTCCCTTGTTAACTTTTGTCAAAGTCAATCCCCAATTAGGATTTTCAACTTAGACTTAGAGAGTTGGTTAACTCTGTGTAAGTATCATGGTTATGAATACTTACTTCCCCTTGGAACCTTGACCACATTCAAGAGTTCCTCATACCTAGCTAGGTGAACTACGGTTGCTCTGATTCCATCCTTGTTAGAATACATAGGCACGAGATACGACGTCTTGGCAAGCATACTTAGTGTATATATCCTAGGTCTTTACCATAGCACCTTTTCCTTAGCAAGCAAACAATAACATAACACAAATACTAATAAGAGGTTCTTGTAGAGTATTACAGATACTTAGGATGATAACACCTTCCCTAGGTATAACCAACCCTCGAACCTTAAGATCTCTTTCTTTGTTGTTACATAGCGCACTTATGGTTTTCTTTGATATTTACCCTTTCCTTTGGATAAATCAAAGCTCGGTGGCAAATTTCATGATTTGTGATTCAAGTTAATTAATAGCTTGATATCCAATTCTCACCGTAACAGAAATAGCGACTTCACTGGGGAACCCCTAAAAGGGTTAAGCCCACCTTGTTTGTATTTGTGTTTGTTATATGTTTGCTTGCTCCTATATCTATATATTTGTAAATATATATGTTTTTTTTTTGTGCTTGGGTTTTTCTGTATGCAGGGTTGTTACCTGGAATGGTGAGGATAAGTCCTGCACCTATGATATGAAGGTCGTATATTCAAGAAGGCTTATAGGGAGTTGATTCCCGATCAAGCTGACTTGAGAAACCACCGCTCAGTGGAGGCCCTCTTGGGAGTAGTTTTGTTGAACGAGTATTCGTGAAAAAATTACTACTTTCAACCTAGGAGCCCGTGACACTGAGAACCTTTAGTTACATTTTCACCCCCACTTTGGCCTTGTTAGAACGTAGTGCAATGACTATAAGGGAGTAGTCCCGAAATAATTGATACGCGACACTACACTCAGACGAGACTCTCTTGAGAATATTATTGATTACCGAGTAATTTGGGAAATTGCTAATATCCGAAATATGGGTTGTTGACTCTGGGAACCTCTTAGAACCTTTTTCTGCAGATTTGAGAACCTTTAGGACACACCTTTTGGGATGGGTGGACCATGGCTCCATGCTAGCGTTCTATAAACCTCGGCCTTTGTCAGTTTACCTGTATATATGTGTGTATATGCGAATCTTTGTTCGTCTGTGTTTGTGCATACTTGCATTCATGAGCATCATACCATAAAGTATTTATGGAACTTAGACTTTTATTTGTAAACATCAGGATTGTCATGGATAGCGAAAGGAAGAAAACCTTGAAGTACCCTTACAAGAGTCTTAACTTGGACGATCTAAGGAGGTTAGAGACCTTGGTGACAGATCCAGAAAGGTTCAAAAGCATATATGGGAAACTGTTGTCGTTATTGAAAATAAAGATTGATAAAGGACTCCTCTCCATACTACTTCAGTTTTACAATCTAGTCTACCATTGTTTTACTTTCCCTGACTATAAGCTCGTACCTACACTAGAAGAATACTCCTATCTGGTTGGTTTTCCAATTCTTGATGAGTCTCCTTTTCCTATTCTAGAGAAAGACCCTAAGGATAAGGATATTGCCAAGGCTACACATATGGGATTGGTTGATGTTCAAAACAATATAACCATAAAAGGGGGAGTTTTTGGCTTGACTGCAGAGTTTTTGATTGGGAAAACCCAATATTACGCCGACCATTTGAGCATGGACACATTTGAGGCTATCCTTGCCTTGCTCATTTATGGTATCTTTCTATTCCCTAGCTTTGAAAATTTTGTGAACCTCAATGCCATCAAAATCTTCTTGAGGAGGAACCATGTGCCTACTTTGCTAGCAGATGCCTATCATTCTGTTCATCTAAGGAATTCCCTCAATGCAGGGATGATCACTTGTTGTGTTCCTTTATTATATAAGTGGTTTATTTCACACTTGCCTAAGGCTAATGCTTTTGGGGATCTTGAGAAAGGTTGGTGATCACAGAAAATCATGGCTTTCACTCACTCTGACATTGATTGGTACAATCATGTCTATGATGACGTGACGATTATTGATAGCTGTAGAGGTTTTTGTAATGTACCTATTCTTGGTACTAAAGGAGGGATCAGCTACATCCCAGTCCTCGCTCGTCGACAGTTAGGATATCCTTTAAAGGACAAACCCAACAATGTTCATGTGGAAAGTATTTTCTTCAAGGGAGAGGAAGGTATAAAGTAGCTAAAGGAGAAGATTTTGAATGCTTGGAACCATTTACATAAGAAGGGGAAGAAAGACATAGGAAAACCTAGTTGTGTCTCTTTAGAACAATATCTCCAATTGGTCCAAAGAAGGGCTATTGAGTTGAAGATGCCCTATTCCCGACAAGAGCCCATGGTTCTAAAGGAAGAACTCACCCTAATCTTCATGTCCGAATCATAGGAGTTGAGAATCACTTTGAACAAATCACAACAAACAGAAGACGCTTGGAAACACAAGTATCAAGTGGTTGTTGAAGAGAATGCAGAACTCCAGAGGCAATTGAAAATGAAAAATGAAGAAGTGCTTTTTGTCGCATCATTTCGAAGAGGGGCCGACAAGGAAAGAAGAGTCGCCACCGTTCGTTATTTATCCCAAAAGAGGGAAAGGAAACGATCGGAGAAAACCTACGAAAAATGGAAAAGACAGATCATCGCAACCAAATCTTGGGTTCGGAAGTCGGTTACGCAAGAGGAAGGTATTAGCACCCCTCACGTCTGTCGCACTCGACGGGATCCATGCTTGTTGTCTATCTAAAGCTTGTTTATCTATCTAACCTACAGGACACAAGGACAAAAGAAAATAAAAGAGACTCGATAGAGCATCGCTGCTCTATGCCTACGTACTCCCTCGTGCAATGGGAAAGTCAGAGTCAACGTAGTTTAGAAAAATACGGGTGAAGGTGGGGAAGGTTTCTCGCATAGACATCGTCGTCTTGTGCCTACGTATCCTCGTCTGGTACAAGAAATCAGAGCAAACATAGTTCGGGCTAATAACACCACAAGTTGGTTCAAATGTTTTACCCGAGTGGGGTTAAAACTTAGTTCTAGCAGTTAGGTGTATGCAGCTCGACCATTGGAGACTTAGGCGTTACCTGTTTGCGGTAGAACCAAGAGTTAACAAAACTCTCTTTATGAAAAAACTTTCCATTAATCCCGAAGGATAAAAAGATTTGAAGTATGTGTTTTTTAGACAAGTGAATTGAATTTTTTTTGTAATTCATGTTGCACTAAAGACTATGACTTAGGAGCGAATGCGTCGCATATCGTTCAAAAGACATACGCTAAACACTCTAGACAATTGAGAGGCGGCCCCCCAATCATCATTTCCCAAATTCTTAAGGCTCGTAGCGTACAACATTCATTATCCATTATTAAGTGTCTTCAAGAAGTTTGAAGATGAGAAGAGAGAGACACTAAAGGGAGACTAAACTCAACCTAATGTTCTCATGCAAAGTGCACCTATGATTGGGATGAAAAGGGAAAGCTACCCTAATGTTATCATACATGGGTTCAAATATAATGTCTATCATAATCAATCTTGAACAAGAAATATTAGAGGTCCTAAGGGGACATGGCAAAGGAAGACAAAAGAAGAAGAAGAAAGCATAAGTGAAAGAAAGAAATAAGATGCAAACATGTAATGCACAACAAACATGAATAAAGGAGGGAGGAAAAAAGTGTGAGGCAGTAGCCTCCACAAGCACATTTCAACCTCAAACATGCAAATGAGAGATGCAAGACAAAATGGAAGTGCACATAAAAGAAACTAGACAAGTTCACACCAAAATAAATTTCTCAAAATGGCCTCTCATCCAAGTCAAACTCAAAGTGCAACCAAGAGGCACCAAATCAACTTAGATGAGTCCCCAGAGTCCTAGAACAGAGGTGAGAACAAGAGAAGAGGATAGGCAATCCAAAGAAGAAAACAAGCCAAAGCAAGTTGCAAGTTAAGGCATGGCAAAAAACCTAAGTTCTAAACACTTTCAACATTGAACATCAAATGGAAAGCCTTAAACAAATGCAACTTGAAACAAAAACCACACAAGTGTAAGACCTAAAAGTTTCCAACCAACCCCTTCAACATGTTAGAAATGTGAATCAAAAAGAGTTGGAAGCATATAGGATACACAAGGGTCATTTCCCATCAAAACTAGGTCAAGTGTGTGTGTGAACCATCCTTAGAAGTAGCTTGACTTGCAAGGTACCTCAAAAATAGGAAAATAGTTCAAATAAATCCAAATAAAATACCAAAAAGCACATAAGGATGTTGGTAACCAGAGGCCAAAAGTACAAAACTAAAGTCCTATCAAAATATCACCATAGGAATTGATCCACTTGGGTGCTCCATTTTAAAGGAGGGTTATCGAGGGTCAAACAAATGGACTTGAAATTCAACCAAAAATAAATCAAACCAGGGCCAAAACCATCCTCTAAGACCCCTCATCTCATCATTAAAATGAGGAAAAAGTCTCACTCATTGGAGGTATCAATTGGTCAAGAATCAAGCATGAAACAAATATGAACAAGTGAAAAATCATTTAAAAACCTTTCCAATCATTTAATTCCATTTTAATTGAAAAATAAAAGAAAAATGAAATTAAAATTTTGATAAAATTAATTAACACATTAAAGTGTCAGAAAACATTTTTTGTGGAATTTTTATATGACTGGAATTATTTTTAATTGATTAAAATCAAAACAGAAATCAAAATAAAATAAAATAAATGCGCACGGTGCAAATAGCAAGAAAACAAGTGAAAACCATTGGGCTAGATCCAACAGGGGATGCGCATAGCATTAAGAGCCCAAGACAATCAGCAAAAATGAAACGATGTGTTTCATTAATTGACCTGGCAAGTCAATCTCCACGCACGCAAGTCAGAACAAATCCCTGCCACACATCAAGCATGGTCAACAGGTCAAACAAAGCCAACTCAGCTTGGCCTGAGTTTGAACCAAACGCTGGAGCCCTAGCTCCGGTCGTCTTCTTCGGCGAGGTGGTCGGAGTTCAGATTCCAAAACTCCATCAAATCAAGCAAAATCTTATATCAAATTGAAGCTAAAGTCATGTACAATCCAAATCCGGTGTTCATTTTCATTAGTCATGCTTGTACAAAGAGAATCAAACGGTTGAATTTTTGAGTGCACAACTGAAATTTCATCAAACATGGCAATCAAACTACCAAACTTTGCCTACAAGATGTAGGACTTTAGATGCAGTAAGAATGAACTAAGTTTAGTGCCTAGCATGACATAATTTTGAAGAAGAAGATTAGCTAACCGAGACACTCCGTTGGTGCTTCAATTGATGCTTAGCTTGATCCAAAACGTGCAGATCCACTCCACTAAGTTCAAGGAAGAAGATGCTTGCTCTAATTTGGCTTGAATTGTGCTAGATCTTGATTCACGATTTTCAAATTTCCCTCTACTTCCTAAAATTAAACTCTGAGCTTTCTCCATGAATTTGCAATTGTGAGCTCTCAAACTTGATTTTGAACTTATATATTATGGATATGTGATGGATTGGAGGCTCAATGAGGCTTGGTTATGATGAAATTTAAAAATGCCCAATTCTTGGCATGTGCTCATGCACACGTGATATTCAGCACATACACACTTGAATTTGGCATGGTTTTGCAGCTGGGAGTGTGAACTTCACATGTGGATTGAATTTGGGCCTTGATATGATCCAATTAAGAAGTTTGGAAGTGAACCTTCTTCTTGAAGCAACCTTCATTTCCATGTGTTTTTCACTTCATACACCAAAATAAATTTGTGCATTTTGTTTATTGGAGTATTGTGAACAAAAATGAGTACAAATATGGCATGAAAAAGACATATAACTTGTCCAATTAAATTCACTTTTAAGAAGTCCATTTTCACTTGAAATTTCTTCACCAATGTCCTTATCCATGCATAATTCATGGCAACCTTGAGTTCCATGATGAAATTGAAGCCATTTGGGATAACTTTCATGTTGGTGAAAGTTCCATTTGAAGTGCTTAAAGGCATGAACATGACCTATAACCAAAATGACCTATAATAAAAGTTTCCCAAAATACCCCTCCTTGCAAGCTTCATATCTTGAGTTCTACAAATGAGATAAAGGACTTCTAGGACTTTTGGAAAGCTAAGATCATGAGGAATAACTTTCATGTTCATCAAAAGTTAAGAAGAAACATGATTCTAAGTCAAAAGTGCCATGGAAGTTGGTTGACTTTTGTTGACTGAAAATATGTTCATCTGAGACCCATAACTTGATGGCATCATAACTTGAGTTCCACAAACCCAATGGATAAGTTCTAGTACTCAAAAGAAAGCTATGAACATGCCCTACAAGTCTCATGTTTATAAGAAAATGAGATTGAACTTGTATCTTCAGATATGTGGTCTTGAAGTTAGGCACTAAACAGAGGATTTTACACTGACAACCTTCTGAAACCCTAATTTAGTAACTTCTCACACTCTTGATTCTTCTTTATTTGAACTTGAAATAACATCCTAGATGTCTCAACAGAAATTCCCATGACTCCAATGACCTAAAACCAAGTCTTAGTCTCCTTTAAGTCCTCAGTTAACTTTGCACTAAGCAGATGAAACCCTAGGTGCACAACCCTTTACTGTGACCTCTTGCACATGACCTGACAACTTAGATAAGCTCCACAATGGCTTCAAAAGAACTCAATGAGCTTCTCAAACACCTCTCCTCCATAACCATGGCCTTGTGGACCCTTGATGATCTTTAGTTGACCTCCAAGATAAGAGATAAGCAACACTTGTCAATCTTCTCCCTCGGAGAACTTTGACCACTTCTTGATGATGGCAAGCACTAGATAACTTGAATAAGCACTCTTGTTTGAGCTTGGAACTCTTGATAACCTTTTTGGATGGCACAATTCCCTTGATCCCCTGAAAAGGACAATGCTATGTAGATGCAAATGCTAAGAATGAAATGAAACATAAGCCAAATAGAGAAAAAGGTTGGGCAAATTTTGGGGTACAACACTTTCTTGTAAGAAGAGGAAGGCGCAAGAGGATTTATTTTCCTCTAACCCTCAATCAACTTCGTGGAAATTGATTGTGGATAAGCTTATTCTCGAGAAGGCTCAAATGGAAGAAGAGATCAAGAATTAGGTTTAGAGTTTGTAAACTATAATGGAGTACTATTATGATGAGTACTCACCTTCCCCTTGTTGACTTTTGTCAAAGTCAATCCTCAGCTTGGATTTTCAACTTAGACTTAGAGAGTTGGTTAACTCTGTGTAAGTATCATGGTTATGAATACTTACTTCCCCTTGGAACCTTGACCACAGTCAAGACTTCCTCATCCCTAGTTAGGTGAATTACGGTTGCTCTGATTCCATCCTTGTTAGGATACATAGGCACGAGATGCGATGTCTTGGCGAGCATTATTAGTGTATATATCCTAGGTCTTTACCTTAGCACCTTTTCCTTAGCAAGAAAACAATAAAAAAACACAAATACTAATAAGAGGTTCCTGTAGAGTACTACAAATACTTAGGATGCTAACACCTTCCCTAGGTATAACCAACCCCCGGACCTTAAGATCTCTAGTTTTGTTGTTACATAGCGCACTTAGGGTTTTCTTCGATCTTTACTCTTTCCTTTGGACAAATCAAAGCTCAGTGGTAAATTTAATGATTTGTGATTCAAGTTAATCAATAACTTGATATCCGATTCTCACCGCAACATGAGTCCTCTATCAAAAGTGACTCAAGTTGAGACAGCCTATGTCCCATTAGTGGAATTCTAATGAAACCTTATAAAAATACAGAAAAATTTGAAATTTTTAAAGGACAATACTTAATTATTTAAAAACATACTGTTTCACATACATATGCTTCAAATATATTTTACAGAGTTTGACACCGTTAAGACTAGCGGCCTTGCCACATAGATAAAACATAAAATAAAAGTACAGAAAGGAAACCAAAAAGAAAGCATACCAAAAGGGACCTCCTAAGTCCAACAAGACTGACACTTATACTGACTGTAGTAGTAGGGATGTGATTAGCGTTTGACAAAACACTAACAGCTCCCAATCTAGATGTTATAGTAACACATCTCCACGTCACTTCATATCCTTTCCTTCTGAGTTGTCGGGAAGTACGCAAGATTCGAGCTCATCGTCTGATCGTCATAAAATAATCCAAAATGCAAAACAAAAATGACACAGGGCTAAGATTCATGTACAAGTTTAAAAGTGGGAATGAATGTGTAAAATAATAATATATATGGAAACCATATTTATACAAACAAGCGTATCTTATACCCACAATTACATATACTTTATTTATTCTAATGCATCCCTGAACTATATGCTGACTCAGGCCACTAAACGCTGTCAATGATATCTATCCCATTTACCAAGATCAGATATCACTAGACCACATGCCACCAACGTACTCCCAATTACCAAGAGCTACGCCACCTAACTTCACATGGAGCCTAGGTGTTATAAGTCGATCGTCCCTGAGAATTCAGGCCAAGAACCTTGTCTTGCCTAGCATGCATAGATAATAATCCCCGTCGGGATTGCAGGCGACTGATCAACCTCGTGCGTCCCATACCGCACGGCGGTGGACTTACACATTCCTTAATGCAAGTCTATATGATCACTCACTCATCTTGTGGCAACTCTTAGCCATAAGTATTAAGTTAATAATGGGGAATTATCGTATCAACTTTTCAAGTTATACTTATTATCTAGATACTTAGGTTGAGTACCAAATCCATCCAATGTCTTGCCATATTTGATCTTTGTCCTTACATAATAAGTTCAGTTTGTATAATGGGTAATTGTATGGTTAACTTCCCAGGTAAGAGAGGTGGACTGTAAACGGCATAGTCGACCAAGTCTTTCCTTAGCCAGAACCCAACCAAATATAACTACTCATTGTATCCAACTTTCCTTATGTTAATGGGGATCAATTACTTAATATCTAGCAATGTTTTTCTCTCATTAACCGATTATTTCCTTAATCTATCAATCACAATCATTCAAGTATAAATAAAATAAACAATTATAAAATTAACCGAATAATGCAAGCACAATACAATACCAAATTGTCAAAGATTATTCCTATGATAATTAATTAAGGCCGGCGTAACCTCGCCTAGTGATTTGTGAAAATCATTATTTGAGAATAGGCTCTCCTTAATTATTTATCGCTAGTAGGGCTTAGGTCACCACTACACACATATATATTAAGTTATTTTACGCTAACCGTCCCAATCGTATACGAAATCTTGCCCCCACCTTTTGTTGAGTGTTGTTGAAAGTCCACAAGTGTTGTCTTCGATCTTTGCCAAGAACCGATTACTTATGAAAATGATTTGGGCAGAACTTTGACGTATAAAACTCCCTTGAAACTTTAGAAGAACTTTTACCACAAAATACTCTAAAGGTTACGAACCGATATCGTGGGAACTTCGATAACTAAAACTAATATTGCTATATGAAGAAATTAGAGAAGGAAAGAAGTAAAGAAGTAAGAAAGATGATTTGTGATTGAATGAATGAAAATGGGGTGGAAGAGACCCCTATTTATACTAGTTGTAAAATATTAAAATAACATAATTTATCATCTTTTGCCCATACCTTCCAACTTTTCAACTCTTGCTAGTAAATATGTCTCTATCAAATATTTACTAATCTTTCATCAATAGTGCTTTAGGTGTTCTAGTATGACTTTGTGAAAATAATTTATGACAAAGGTATGGGAGCTTGATTTCATGACATAATATTATGTAGGATATTAATAGAAAATGAGATATATATTTCTTTTATAAAAAGTAAAATGTTAATAATATTAATAATAATAAAAATAGTAAAAAGGATAGTTATTTGATATTTTTATTGTCTTAAGATTATTTTATTTATTAATTGGTTTATAGAGTAAAATGATAATATTCAAATAAAATAAAATCAATTAATAATAACAAAACAAGAACAACAATAATGATAATAATAATATGAATAATTAATTAACTTAAAGTTAAGGGTTTTAAGTACCAATTTAAATTTCAAAGTTTAGTTTATAAAATGAAACGATGATATTCAAATTGAAGAATAAAAGTAATAAATATAAAAAGTAATTAATTAATAAATTAATTATTATAAGTGTTAGTTTCAACATTTAATTTTTAATAACTAGCATTGTTAAAATCTCAAATCTAACTAGATATATTATTTAGTGTATGGAAAAATTAGGATGTTACATTACCACCCCCCTTAAAAGAAATTTCGTCCTCGAAATTTAGCGTACCTAAAACATATGTGGATACTTCTGACGCATGTCTTCTTCTCTTTCCCAAGTAGAATCACCAGTTACATCATCCCACACGACTCTAACCAATGGTATTTGCTTTCCACGAAGTTCTTTAATACGATGATCTAAGATCTTGACAGGTATAGCCTCATATTCCAAATTATCTCTAAGTTCCACAGTTTCAGGCTCAATGACATGTGAAGGGTCCGGATAATACTTCCTCAGTTGTGATACATGAAATACATCATGAAGATTAGACAAGTTTGGCGGCAAAGCAATGTGATACGCTACAGGTCCAATCCGCCGTAGAATTTGAAAAGGCCCGATAAACCTTGGTGTTAACTTCCTAGTTTTGATTGCTCGTGCAATTCCCGCCCTAGGAGTTACCCTAATGAACACGTGATCTCCTGCCTCGAACTCCAAAGGTCTTCTCCTCTTATCATTATAACTCTTTTGACGGTCCTGTGCTGCCTTCATTTTTTCTCTAATAAGTTTAACCTGATCTGTCGTTTGTTGCACGAATTCTGAACCCAATATTTTATTTTCTCCAACCTCATACCAACATAAAGGTGTACGACACTTTCTTCCGTATAATGCTTCATATGGAGCCATGCCGATACTTGAGTGAAAACTATTGTTGTAAGTAAACTCAATCAATGGTAAGAACTCGTCCCAACTTCCTTTGTGTTCAAGAGCACAAGCTCTCAACAAATCCTCTAACGATTGAATCGTCCTCTCAGACTGGCCATCCGTTTGGGGATGATAAGCTGAACTTAACCTCAGTTTTGTTCCTAACTCTAAATGCAACTGATGCCAAAAATTTGATGTGAATCTGGGATCTCTATCACTGACTATACTTGAAGGTATTCCATGCAATCTAACAATCTCCTTTACATATACCTGAGCTAGTCTCTCTAATTTAAACGTCTGGTTGATGGGAATGAAATGTGCACTCTTTGTCAACCTATCAATGATCACCCAAATTGCATCATGTTGTTTCTGAGTCTTAGGCAAAGCGGTTACAAAATCCATGGCTATTCCGTCCCACTTCCACTCTGGAATATCTAAAGGTTGTAGCAATCCGGCTGGCTTCTGATGTTCAATCTTTGCCTTCTGACATACCAAGCAACTTTGAACATATTCTGCTATATGTCTCTTCATTCCAACCCACCAAAACATTTTCTTCAAGTCTTGATACATCTTTGTGGCTCCTGGATGAAAACTCAACTTACTTTTGTGGCCCTCTTCCAAAATCAACTTTTGAATATCCTGATTTTGAGGTACACACAACCTTTCTTTAAACCTTAGGATTCCATCACTCCTTATGTTAAACTCTCCATTTTGACCATTTCTTATATTTTCCTTTATGCTCACTAGACGGTCATCAAGTTGTTGTTCATCTTTGATCCATTTCAGAAATTCATTAGACACGACAATAGCGCCTATGAATATACTTCCTTCATTGTGATGTACTCCTAAGTTTAAATCCACGAATTTGTCAATCAACTCTTCTTCCTTCAACATCATTGCAGATACATGAAGTTTCTTTCGACTCAAAGCGTCTGCTACAACATTGGCCTTTCCGGGATGATATTGCAACTCAAAATCATAGTCCTTCAAGAATTCCATCCAGCGCCTTTGTCTCATGTTTAAATCTTTCTGATCAAATAAATGCTTCAGGCTTTTGTGATCACTTAACACAGTGAACTTTGATCCATAAAGATAATGCCTCCAAATCTTTAAGGCAAACACAATTGCCGCTAACTCTAGGTCGTGAGTTGGGTAGTTCCTCTCATGCACCTTCAATTGTCTTGATGCATAAGCTATCACTTTCCTTTCTTGCATCAACACACACCCAAGACCTTGATATGACGCATCACAATACACATCAAAATTTCCTAATGGGTCTGGTAAGATGAGTATTGGTGATGAAGTCAATCTTTCCTTTAGCTTCTGAAAACTTTCTTCACACTCTTTAGTCCATTCAAAGTTTTTACCTTTCCTCGTTAACTGAGTCATGGGCAAAGCGATCTTTGAAAATCCTTCAATGAACCTCCGATAATATCCAGCTAGTCCAAGAAAACTTCGAATCTCGCCAACATTCTTTGGACTCTCCCACTTTGTTATTGCTTCGACTTTACTTGGGTCTACTGCAATACCTTCTTTACTAATTACATGACCAAGAAATTGTACCTCCTTCAACCAAAATTCACATTTCGAGAATTTCGCGTACAATTGAAGGTCCTTTAATATCTGTAGCACAATTCTCAAATGTTCTCTGTGCTCTACCTCATTCTTGGAATAAATCAGAATGTCATCAATGAAAACTACAACAAATTGATCTAAGTATGACCTAAAGATCCTATTCATGTAATCCATGAATACTGCTGGAGCATTAGTCAAACCAAATGGCATAACTAAGTACTCATAGTGTCCATAACGGGATCTAAAAGCTGTTTTTGGAATATCATCTTCCTTCACCCTGATCTGATGATATCCAGACTTCAAGTCAATCTTTGAGAATACTGATGCTCCTTTTAACTGATCCATCAAGTCGTCGATTCTAGGCAAAGGATACTTGTTTTTCACAGTGGCTTTATTGAGTTGTCTGTAATCCACACAAAGTCTAGAAGAACCATCCTTCTTCTTCACAAACAAGATTGGAGCTCCCCATGGCGATACACTTGGTCTAATAAATTCTTTCTCTAACATCTCGTCTAATTGTTTCTTTAACTCCGCAAGCTCTGAGGGTGACATTCGATAAGGAGATATAGAAATTGGTCCAGTTCCTGGAACCAAGTCTATAGAAAATTCCACTTCCCTAACCGGTGGTAAACCTGGAACTTCTTCTGGAAAGACTTCCGGGAATTCACAGACTACGGGAAAATTTTCCACACTAGGGGTTTCTCCTACTGACATGGAGAATAGCATCATAAAACTTTGAGTGAGGGTTTCAGCTTTGCTGATTTCTCCACTATCTTCTCCAAATGTAAAAATTTTCTCCTTGCATCTCAAGTTGACATCGTTGGCTGATAACCAATCCATTCCTAAGATGACATCTAGGTCTTGTAGCGGGAGTACCACAAGATCTACTAAGAATCTTCTATTTTCTAAGATTATTGGACAGTCTACACAGACTGAATAAGTTACCATTCTTTCTCCCGAGGGAGTTGTGATAGTCAACTTATAATCGTGATCAACAATTTCGAATCCCAAAAATTCAGCACAAGAGGTAGATATAAAAGAATGTGTAGCTCCTGAATCGAATAAAACTGATACCAACTTATCTCCAATTAAACACATACCTTGAATTAACCCAGCTGACTTTGAGATCTCAGCTCCTCTAATTGTAAATACTCTTCCTGTGGTTGGCTTATTTTGATTCTGAGGTCTCTGACCAACACTTGGGCCTCCATTTCTTGCTCTCCCTATGTTGTTATTGTTTATTAGGCCGCTCCTCTGGCCTGTTGGTTGACTTTGTCCTTGGGGACAATCTTTGAGAAAGTGGCCTTTCTGACCACAGCGAAAACAAGTTCCAATATTTCTATTTGGACAATCTTTGTTAAGATGTGCCCCTCCACAGCTGTAACACTTGAACATTAACCTTCTAGAATCCTGGTTATGATAAGGTGTAGGCCTTTGATATGGCCTACCCCCTCGTTGGATTCTTCCTCCGTGGCCTCGGTTAAAGTGGCCCTTGTGATTGTTGTTTTGGGTTGATCCTCCTGATCCATATTGATTCTTCCTATTGTCAATCCCTTCCAACTCCAGACACCTTTCTACTAGCTCACCAAAGCGCATAATATGCAGAGGTAAAACTGCCCTCTGGATATCATATTTCAATCCATCTTGATACTTTTCACACATCCATTCTTCCCTTGGATGCAAGCGGTAAAACTCAGAATACTTTAGCAAGGATTCAAACTTCCTAGTATATTCTCCCACCGTCATCACACCTTGACGTAGATTCTGAAATTCTCTCTCCTTCTCTTTCCTACATAACTTTGGAAAATACTTCCCCAAAAATTCTTCTTTGAACAAGGTCCAATTGATTTCTCTTCCTTCCTCTTCCAATAATCTATACTTTCCTCTCCACCAAGCTTCAGCATCGCCTGTCAGCATGAATGTTGCATAACCAACCCTTCTATTCTCTCTACAGTGAGTGAAAGAAAATATCTTCTCCATTTCTTGCAACCATTTCTCAGCACCCTCCGGATTAAAGTCACCACCAAACTGTGGTGGTTTTCCTTTCAGAAACGAGTTCAATCCTGTATCCTCATGCACCATTTCCCTTTGTTGTTGCTGAAAGAGTTGATGATCTCGAGTGATTTGCAGGATTTGAGCATTTTGTTGTGTTTGAACTAACACAGCTGCAGCAAGTTCACGAACATCTCGAGTGTCAGCTTGAGAGTTCGTTCCAGTTTGGGAATGATCTTCTCGTCCAATGGGAATGGTAGGTGCTCCTTCAGGAGTAACTTCATCACTCGCATTCCTACGTATACCTCTAGTAGTGCCTCTAGCAGCACTCCTACCACGCCTCGCACCTCTGACGTTCTGAACCATAACTTCCTGAAAAGGAATAGTTATTAGGTTCAATCATTCACAAGACATAAAGAACATAACAATTATGTATATTTATATCCCAATGAATGATTCATCGATAAGGATTTTTATCAAGTCTCCCACAGGCAAGGGATAATTGTGTCTAAAATGTTGAATTAATATCTTAAATATAACTAGAATTCAGGAAAACATAATCAACATTTAATGTATAAACAAAAATGTATCAATTTATTTAATAACAACGATTACAAAAATCGTGACCATGTCTCATTCAAAAACCTCTACTTGTAAACCAAGCTAAGACTAATAGTGGTAAAACTATAATTATCATTATTGCTACGAAATCTTTACCTAATTCTTCATGCTTGATGATACCAATAACAAACAAAATAATGACAAGAAGAGTGATGAATAAAAGAAAGGATTTAGCCATTTGAAAGGTATAGATAAATATTTAGGAATTGATATGAAAATAATGGATGGGTGTGAAGTATTTATAAAGTGAATTTTGTGAAGTGTCCGTTACGTTACCGTTGGGTTTGTGACCGTTGGGGAGGAAAAATAAAGTGTGCTAAATAAGTTTCCTAGACCATTATACTAGAAGGCTCTCAAGATGAAGACTCAATGCACAGAAGAAAAGTTATCATCCAGTTTGGAATCCAACTTGATACAGTCAGTATAATTCTAGACACTTACGGTCCGAGCTGAATCGACCAGCTCTGATACCATTAAATGAGACAGCCTATGTCCCATTAGTGGAATTCTAATGAAACCTTATAAAAATACAGAAAAATTTGAAATTTTTAAAGGACAATACTTAATTATTTAAAAACATACTGTTTCACATACATATGCTTCAAATATATTTTACAGAGTTTGACACCGTTAAGACTAGCGGCCTTGCCACATAGATAAAACATAAAATAAAAGTACAGAAAGGAAACCAAAAAGAAAGCATACCAAAAGGGACCTCCTAAGTCCAACAAGACTGACACTTATACTGACTGTAGTAGTAGGGATGTGATTAGCGTTTGACAAAACACTAACAGCTCCCAATCTAGATGTTATAGTAACACATCTCCACGTCACTTCATATCCTTTCCTTCTGAGTTGTCGGGAAGTACGCAAGATTCGAGCTCATCGTCTGATCGTCATAAAATAATCCAAAATGCAAAACAAAAATGACACAGGGCTAAGATTCATGTACAAGTTTAAAAGTGGGAATGAATGTGTAAAATAATAATATATATGGAAACCATATTTATACAAACAAGCGTATCTTATACCCACAATTACATATACTTTATTTATTCTAATGCATCCCTGAACTATATGCTGACTCAGGCCACTAAACGCTGTCAATGATATCTATCCCATTTACCAAGATCAGATATCACTAGACCACATGCCACCAACGTACTCCCAATTACCAAGAGCTACGCCACCTAACTTCACATGGAGCCTAGGTGTTATAAGTCGATCGTCCCTGAGAATTCAGGCCAAGAACCTTGTCTTGCCTAGCATGCATAGATAATAATCCCCGTCGGGATTGCAGGCGACTGATCAACCTCGTGCGTCCCATACCGCACGGCGGTGGACTTACACATTCCTTAATGCAAGTCTATATGATCACTCACTCATCTTGTGGCAACTCTTAGCCATAAGTATTAAGTTAATAATGGGGAATTATCGTATCAACTTTTCAAGTTATACTTATTATCTAGATACTTAGGTTGAGTACCAAATCCATCCAATGTCTTGCCATATTTGATCTTTGTCCTTACATAATAAGTTCAGTTTGTATAATGGGTAATTGTATGGTTAACTTCCCAGGTAAGAGAGGTGGACTGTAAACGGCATAGTCGACCAAGTCTTTCCTTAGCCAGAACCCAACCAAATATAACTACTCATTGTATCCAACTTTCCTTATGTTAATGGGGATCAATTACTTAATATCTAGCAATGTTTTTCTCTCATTAACCGATTATTTCCTTAATCTATCAATCACAATCATTCAAGTATAAATAAAATAAACAATTATAAAATTAACCGAATAATGCAAGCACAATACAATACCAAATTGTCAAAGATTATTCCTATGATAATTAATTAAGGCCGGCGTAACCTCGCCTAGTGATTTGTGAAAATCATTATTTGAGAATAGGCTCTCCTTAATTATTTATCGCTAGTAGGGCTTAGGTCACCACTACACACATATATATTAAGTTATTTTACGCTAACCGTCCCAATCGTATACGAAATCTTGCCCCCACCTTTTGTTGAGTGTTGTTGAAAGTCCACAAGTGTTGTCTTCGATCTTTGCCAAGAACCGATTACTTATGAAAATGATTTGGGCAGAACTTTGACGTATAAAACTCCCTTGAAACTTTAGAAGAACTTTTACC
This sequence comes from Lathyrus sativus, assembly GCA_963859935.3. NCBI lineage: Eukaryota > Viridiplantae > Streptophyta > Magnoliopsida > Fabales > Fabaceae > Lathyrus > Lathyrus sativus. The sequence continues at coordinate 93,478,760 of OZ012737.1, forward strand.
ACAAAATACTCTAAAGGTTACGAACCGATATCGTGGGAACTTCGATAACTAAAACTAATATTGCTATATGAAGAAATTAGAGAAGGAAAGAAGTAAAGAAGTAAGAAAGATGATTTGTGATTGAATGAATGAAAATGGGGTGGAAGAGACCCCTATTTATACTAGTTGTAAAATATTAAAATAACATAATTTATCATCTTTTGCCCATACCTTCCAACTTTTCAACTCTTGCTAGTAAATATGTCTCTATCAAATATTTACTAATCTTTCATCAATAGTGCTTTAGGTGTTCTAGTATGACTTTGTGAAAATAATTTATGACAAAGGTATGGGAGCTTGATTTCATGACATAATATTATGTAGGATATTAATAGAAAATGAGATATATATTTCTTTTATAAAAAGTAAAATGTTAATAATATTAATAATAATAAAAATAGTAAAAAGGATAGTTATTTGATATTTTTATTGTCTTAAGATTATTTTATTTATTAATTGGTTTATAGAGTAAAATGATAATATTCAAATAAAATAAAATCAATTAATAATAACAAAACAAGAACAACAATAATGATAATAATAATATGAATAATTAATTAACTTAAAGTTAAGGGTTTTAAGTACCAATTTAAATTTCAAAGTTTAGTTTATAAAATGAAACGATGATATTCAAATTGAAGAATAAAAGTAATAAATATAAAAAGTAATTAATTAATAAATTAATTATTATAAGTGTTAGTTTCAACATTTAATTTTTAATAACTAGCATTGTTAAAATCTCAAATCTAACTAGATATATTATTTAGTGTATGGAAAAATTAGGATGTTACACAAGTGATGAAGACGAATTTGTCACTCTTTGTCTCATGGCTCATCAAAAGAAGAAAAAGAATGTAAGTCATTCTAAATATGAATATATTGATAAAATGTCTTATTCTGATTTGTGGAATGCTTTTGAAACTCTACACCATGAGGCTAAAGAGGCTTTCAAACAATTAGCTTCAAATAAGCAAAAAAATTCACATTTAGAGAAAAGGATTTCCGATTACAAAAAGGAATTAGAAGCTCTTAAGAACTCAATGGTGGAGGCTACAAAATATGAAACTGAGGATGACAAGTGCACTTGGTTAAATTGAGCGGGTTGTGAAATTTGTCACATTTGGCAAAAGGAGATTTGAACTCTTAAAGCCAAATTAGACAAGGCTTTAAAACCTAAAGTTACATTTGCGGTTGATCATTAACATTTTAGAAGTAGTATGAAAAATCCTTATCAAAAATATACTTATGTGATAAGAGATCAAATTAGCAAAGGTAACTCCAATGTTAACCTAACTTATCTATATTGTTGCAAGAAGGGGCACACCGTTGCTAAATTCTAATTTAGGAGATTTTTGGCTCCTAAAGGTATGTTCCAATGGTTTCCCAAATGTAACCAAAGATTCGCTCATACACAAGGACCCAATGGAAATTGGGTACCTATTTCCCTTGTTTAATTTTTTAGGTGAAATGCCTTGAATCTACGGAGAGAAGATGCTTTCTCAATAGTGGATGTTCAAGGCACATGACCGGTGACATTTCGCTGTTCATTGACTTTGTGGCAAAGAAGAAAGGATTTGTAACCTATGGTGACAACGACAAGGGTGTTATACTCGACAAAAGTAATGTAGATAATCCCTCCTCTACTACTATCTCATATGTCCTTTTAGTTGAAGGTCTTAAGAACAATCTTATTAGCATTAGTCAATTTTGCGACAAAGGATATAAAGTTTCTTTTTAAAAATATTGTTGCATAATTGAACACAATGATAAGAAAGATGATATGTTTAAGGGCTTGAGGGTAAACAATTTCTATATGCTTGACTTAAATGAAATAACTTTGAATAGCACTAAATGTCTAGTCACCATGAGTGAAGAATCATGGTTATGGCATAGGCGCTTAGCGCATACCAACTTTGACTTGCTAAATAAAATAGTTTCAAAAGATCTAGTTGTCGGTCTACCAAAGATAAAATTTTCAAAAGATCACTTATGTGACACTTGCCAAATGGGGAAGCAAAAAAGGATTTCATTCAAATCTAAAAACACTATTTCTACAACGAGGCCTCTTTAGCTTCTCTATATAGACCTTTTTGGACCATCAAGAATCAAAAGTTTAGGTGGTAATTACTATGGTTTTGTTATTGTAGACGACTACTCTAGATTTTGTTGGATTATTTTCTTAGCTAGTAAAAGTGATACTTTTTCTGCGTGTGAAAAGTTTTCTAAGCTATCTCAAAACAAATTAAACACTAGAATTGTTACTATTCGAAGCAATCACGGTGGTGAATTTGAAAACCACCCCTTTGAGGAATTTTGTGATAAGAATGGCATTGATCATAATTTTTATACTCCACATACTCCTCGACAAAATGGAGTGGTGGAACGTAAAAATCACATTTTAGAATAACTTGGAAGAACTATGATCAATGAGAGTGGCCTTCCTAAATATTTTTGGGCCTATGCTTTTGGTACAGCATGTTATGTTTTGAATAGGGTGCTTATACGTCCTATTCTCAACAAAACTCCATATGAGCTTTTAAAAGGTAGGAAGCCAAAGTATCACATCTTCATGTCTTCGGATGTAAATTCTTTGTGTTAAATAATGGAAAAGAAAACCTTGGAAAATTTGACTCAAAGGTTGATGAAGGTATCTTTCTTGGATACTCTTAATCGAGCACAACCTATACAATATACAATAAAAATGTTACTTATTGTGGAAGAATCTGTGCATGTTACTTTTGATGAATCTTATCTGAAAAGTGTCGAAAAAGGTATTTCTTTTCATGGTGCAGGTGCATCTTTGGAAGACATACTCAAAGACTCTGAAGAAGGGATTTATCAACCCGAATCTGAGAAAGTTGAGGAGGAGCAAGATCACAACCCTAAAAAGATTGAGGAGAATCATCCAATTAGCAATGATGACCTTCCTCCGACATGGAAATCCTCTAAGGATCATCCGATTGATAATATTTTCGGAGATATCTCTAAAGGAGTAACTACACGGTCTAAGATAAGTAACTTCTCTTATCACTTTGCTTTCGTTTCTCAAATTCAGCCTAAAAACTCCAAAAAGGCCTTACTCGATGAAAATTGGTTTTTATCAATGCAAGAGGAATAGAACCAATTCAAAAGAAATGAGGTATGAGACCTTGCCCCCCTCCGCGATGCCATCGAGTAATTGGTACTAAATGGGTATTTAAGAACAAACTAGACGAAAACAAAGTAATAACTCAAAATAAGGCCTGTTTAGTGGCACAAGGCTATAACCAAGAGGAGGGCATAGACTATGAGGAAACTTATGCTTCTGTTGCCCGTCTTGAGGCTATACGCCTTTTTCTTGCCTATGCTTGTTCTAAGAATTTCAAATTATATCAAATGGATGTAAAGAGTGCTTTCTTAAACAGATATATTGATGAAAAGGTTTATGTATCTTAACTCTCAGTTTCGAAAGTCATGAGTATCCAAATTACGTTTATAAACTTAAACGCGCTTTGTACGGCCTCAAGCAAGCTCCTAGAGCTTGGTATGAGCGACTTAGAAATTTTTTACTCAATCAAGGATACTCAAGGGGGGAGTTTAATACTATTCTCTTTATAAAGCGTCAATGAAATCACTCTATACTAGTTCAAGTTTATGTAGATGACATTATTTTTGGATCTACTAACATGGATTTAGTCAAGGAATTTTCAAAGTTATTGCAAAGTGAGTTCGGGTTGAGTTTGATGGGGGAGTTAACCTACTTTCTTGGACTTCAAATCAAACAAATCGAAGAAGGAACATTTGTGATCCAAACAAAGTATTTCCATGAGTTACTCGAGTGCTTTGATATGGCCAACGCAAAAGCTATTGATACTCCAATGCCAACAATTATGAACTTAGATCGAGATGAGAATGGTAAGGTTATGGACATGAAAAGGTATAGAGGTATGATAGGTTTCTATATCTCACTGCTTCTCGACCGGATATCATTTTTAGTATTTGTATGTGTTCCAGATATCAATCATGTCCCAAGGAATTGCATTTGAGAGCGGTAAAACACATACTTAGATACCTTTGTGGTACACCTAATTTTGGGCTTTGGTTTTCCAAGGGAAGCGATTGCACTTTGGTTGGATATTCCGATTCCGATTTTTCTGGTTGCATATCGGATAGAAAGAGCACCAGTGGCACGTGTCATTTCTTTTCAAACTCCTTAGTGAGTTGGTATAGAAAAAAAGCAAGTTTTTGTTGCTTTGTCAACTGCTGAGGCAGAATATGTCGTAGCCGGTAGTCGTTGTGCCCAAATCTTGTGGCTCAAATAATAATTACTCGATTTTGATGTTAAACTTGATCAAATTCCTATTTTGTGAGACAACACGAGTGCCATCCAATGCTACTTTCATGCACCAAACATATTGAAATTCGCCACCATTTCCTTAGGGATTATGTAGAGAAAGGTGATATCGTATTTGATCACGTTGATAGCAAGAATCAACTTGTCGATATTTTTACAAAACCACATGCGACGAAACCCTTCTTTAACATTCATAGGGAACATGGTGTTCTCGATATATCATATCATGTTTAAATGAAATTGTTTCATGCTCTCTATCTATGCTTGTGTATATATTGATTAACCATGTTGGAAAGCATAAGCTATGCGAGGGAATTCATCGTTCATCACCATTGGAGGTACTATTGTTACTTAAATGATAGTTTAGGTCCCTTTCTTACTCCATTTTTGATGTTTTTGAATGCCATGGGCTTGTTATTTATGCTTTTTTGCATCATTCATATCATGGTTTTTCTACTTTTTTTTATTTCCACTGCATGCGTTGACCTGAATAGGGTGTAGGTCGATTCATGATCATCTCAATTCAAGCATGGATGGTTCTGCTAGACATGTTTCAACCTCAGGATCCTTCATGCGTCGACACAAACTGAATGTTCAAATATTTGAAAATTTTATTCGCATACGTCGGCGCATTACATACTGGAGGTCGACGCATCGCTCGTGTGTTTGGAATTTTTTTTTTTAACTAAAAAATTTCATTTTGTTTTGGAAATTGCACCTAATCATTTGTGTGTCTCCATCTTTTTATTCTTATCATTTGCATCTCTCATATCTCTCACAACACTCACAACTCTCTCAACTCTCCAAAAACCCTAAAAATCCTTTTCAAAAACTCCTTAAAATTAGGGATTCAAACCTAAATTAGTGAAGAATTTGGTCTTTCTACACTCTCATCTACTATGGGTATTGTTCATCTTCCTCAACAAAGGAGTTTTAATGGCTACTTCATGGGTGACTAGTGACAGATCAACCTCAAAGGGGATGAAGACCTTAGTTTATTGAGTTGTGTTGTTGTCTTGCATTTCATATTGCATTGTGTTTTTTTTTTGTTTTTTTTGTCATTTTGTTTGTCTTGAGATTTGTATGGAACAACTTATGGTGTGTAATGCATTATTATTAATTCTATATGTTTCTTGAGTTATTTAATTCTCTACTCTTGGCATTAGCAACATTATATGTGAATGCTTGTTGATGCCTTATTTGTTGCAAAGCATATGTTTGTGTAAGTATTAGTATGATATGATTACAAATGACTATTTTTTAAACTCTTTTTTATGTTGTCAAAGGGGGAGAAAGCAAAAGCAAGATTACAAGTTCAGAAATTTATGGATCGAGGTGCATACAGTCAGGGGGAGAATTCCCTTCAAGTACTCAACGGTTGGGAAGTTTTTGCCATCATAAAAAAGGGGAGTATCTGAGGGAAAGGTTCATTTATTACTTTGTTTTAATGATGTCAAAACTAGGAAATTTCGCACTTGTGTATTTTGGACTGTGTCACCTTGTATAAGCCCGCATTCATCGTTTTTAAATGCACATAAAGATCCACATATATGAATATAGGCATATAGGATCACACTCTATGTCTAAAATGAGTTTTGAGTCACTTGTGATGCATTAGGTCGACTCACATTAGGCCTAGGTCAACTCAAAACTAAGAAAAATGATGTTTGAAACATTTTGGCATGTTTGCATCGACACGCAACCCTTGTGAGGTTGACACACAGTGTAAGATACAAGGTTGAAACATTCTGGCATGCTTGCATTGACACGCAGACCCTGAGTAGGTCGATGCATACTGAAAGTAATCAATTTGGAACTTTTTGGCCTTCATGCATTGACACTTGCCCTGGCTGCAGGTCGATATACAACCTTCATTTTTGCATAGATTTGCTTTCTGGCTTATTCAAGTCGACACACATTTTGTATAGGTCGACATGTTTCTTGCTTTCACCTATTTTTCTGGTTCTTTGTGTTTTCAAAAGTCTGTTTTTCTTTTATTCTTTCATACTCATATATATATGCTTATATCCATCATTTACAAAAGAACAAGAGACAATTGAAACATACATTGATTTTCTCATCACCTTCATTCTCACACTTGTATTCTTCAACAATCACATATAATCATCTTTGTTGAACTGTGCTTTGTCGAGGTGATAACGTCCAAACTTAGGAATTGTATATCTAGTTTGGGTTGAGATTCAATGGGATTTTGTTGAATAAAACCATTGGGATTTTGTCCTGCAAGATCTTGAGGAATTTGGGGGGTTTTGCACAAATCTTTGCATCACATATTCAGTCGATTGAAAGGCTTAAATAATGGTGGATTTAGTCAAGCAAGTAACGTTAACCGGAGGATTTTGTTGAAAGATTTGGGGTCAAACAACTTGTGTTCGAAATCATCTGAGAGAAATACTTGAAGAACGGAAGGTTTTGTCAAGTAAGTAGCGGTAACCGGAGGTTTATTCAAAGCGTTTGATGCACTTGATTCGGGTGGAATCAAGGGGAGAGAAGTGGATAGAACCAACATCAACAATTAGGTTTGATTGTATAGTAGCTAAAACTTCTCTTGTAATTGAATTTTGCAACAAATATTATACATATCTTAATTCTAGCTTTAGAATTAGGGGCAGTCGTACCCGAAGTGAGGACGAAAGGGGAATTGCCTAAACAAATCGGGTGTTGTTCTCTCTCTCTCTCTCTCTCTCTCTCTCTCTCTCTCTCTCTCTCTCTCTCTCTCTCTCTCTCTCTCTCTCTATATATATATATATATATATATATATATATATATATATATATATATATATATATATATATATATATATATATATATATATATATATATATATATATATATATATATATATATATATATATATATATATATATATATATATATATATATATATATATATATATCTTTACTTTACGTGTTAAAAACTATTGTGAAAAACCATTGCAATCAATTTGATTGCAAGTTGTGAAAAATTATGCACTACAAATCTAAGGAAATTGTCTTGAAGTGTTACGCACACCAAGTGTTCGATAAATTAATTACACATCAACTGTTCGACATATTGCCAAGTCAATTTTTATTCACTATTAGTCATTGGAAATTGGTTCACCTTGAGTGGTTTACATTTGAATAATTGGTTATGAATATTATTAATTTGTTTACGTCATCAATTTTATTCCATTCAGTTTTGCATATCCGTTCTTACCAATAACGGTTCGTATAGACGATTTTTTATCAAATGCCGCTTTTGCACAATTTTGTAAAACAAATTTTTAACTCATAAAGTTTTATAAATAAGTGATCTATTCAACCCCCCCCCCCCCCCCCCTTCTAGATTAGTGTCGTCGTCTAACAAATTGGATCATGATTAACCAAGAAAATCAAGAAAAAGATTCAAAGTTGTCAAATTAGGGTTTTAGATTTTTTTCTAAGTTATGGAAATGCATGATCAAGTGACCAACTTCCCAAGATCATAACTTCTTCCTTAAGCATTCAATGAAAACACTTGAGGACTCCTCTTAAAGATTGCATTTGATACTTCAATTTGATGAAAATTACAAGCCTAAAGCTTTTTTAGTGGAAGTTATTGGTGTTCAAAGTTAAGATTTTTCAATTTGCTGAAAACCCAAACACTTAGAAACGTTTCTAAGTTTTTCACCTTAACAAGTGCATGATTTCAGGGCCACTTTATGATCAATTCAACCAACCACTTTTCATCCCTAAGGTATATACTTAAATATGACATTATATACTTCAATCTTGTGGAAGAATTGCTTCAATAGCTCATAAGGATTGGAAGTTATGAAGGATCAAAGTTGAGATTTATAAGTTGTGAAAAATGGCCAATTACTTATAATTTTTTCTAAGTGTCAAACAACTGAAAAATCTAAATTTGATGGTCAGTTTTATCATTGATCCATATTGATTTTCTTCAAGTGATCAACATTAAAGTTGTAGTTTGTGATGTCTTCTTTCCAATGGTACAAAGAACATGAATTTATTTTTCTTGAGCATGAAGTTACAAAATTGGGAAGAAGCCATGTCAATGTTGATTTTCGAAGACAGAATTGCATCAAATTGACTGTTCATGTTTTGGAGACATCTTTTGGCCACTTTTCAAGCTTCTTTTCATCATGAGACCAACTTGGAACTTATTCATTATCATGAAATCTCCAAGTAGGTGGCAAGTTTAGTAAGCTTGGATATTCTTTCATAGTGTAAACCCTTGGTCCAACATGCTAAGATGGTTTGATCTTGGCTAATACATGATTACAAACTCTAATCATGTTGACTTGTTGGCAAAGGTAAGAAAATATCCTAACATTAGATGGAGTTGGTACACAATGCAGATCCCATTTGCAAAGTCAACTTGGAGCCTTCCAAAAGCAAATCCCCTTTTGTACCTTCTTGTCCACTTTTTTTGGATTTCCTCCAAAGTTCATCATGCCAAGCTATTATCCAATGTTTTGATTTAGATCATCTAGACTATAAATAGAGGCCTTGATTCCTCAGAAAACACACACCAAAACCTCTAGAAACTCATAATCCCCATTGCACCAATTCTCACATTTTCAATTTTGTCAAGAAAACCAAAACTTGTGATCTTCAATTTCCTCCAACTAAACTCCAATCTTACATCACAAATACTTCACATAAACTTCATATAAGTGTTCCAAACCCTTAGAACACTTATGTGACAACAGAATCACCATATCACTATCTCACTTTGTCCATTTTGCAAATTGATTTGGATATAGAGTTCTAGAAGGTTTCAAGGCAAGTTAGGCTATGCAACACATTTCTTGAGGTCAAAGGAAGTTGTAGGTGTCATCAAATTGTATCTAGAAGTGCTCTAAGGAAGAATCACAATTTCACTTCATTGAGGTAAGTTGTCACTTCTAAAACTCCATGTTTTGAGCATCATTTTGATTCATTCCTATTACTAGTATACTTGCAACAATGAGGATTGAAAGTCATATGCTTGTATTAATTGATCATGCTTGTATGGAATTTAATTCTTGTTAGAAAAATTAGGGTTCTTCTGGTTTTACATTAATTTCTTGAACGATGATTAAAACAAATGAAATTGGATATCATAGTTGAGTTTCTTAGGAAATTCCGAGTAAAAGGGTATATCACATTGTCTTATTTGGTTCAGAAACAAGAAAGTTGTATTTTTAAAAATTGAGAGTTTGAGGTAGAAGATAACAATGGTGGTACATTTTTTTAAGATTTAAAAAGAATTGTTAATATATTATTATTTTGTTGTAGTTGGTTGACAAGGCACCTATCTTGTCCTATTGGCCAGAAGGTTGGTTTCGTGTGTGAAGAGTGAGGGAGGGGGTTCGAACCCCAACCGCCCCTTTTTTTAATACCTCCCTCTCTTTCACTTTTCATTATTCCCCTTTCCCTCTTTTCCCTTTTTCTTTTCTTTTTTTATATTTTATTTTATCTAGTTTACTTTCTTTATTCCTTTTTCTTTTTAAATAAAGACCTTAATAAATTATTTATTTCCAATTTATTTTTTATTAAAAAACAAATATTATTTTATACATTTTATTTATTTATTTATTTATTTTGATTAGCTTTACAAAAATTTAAGAAATATATTTTTTGTTATTTAATTATTTTTATTAAATAACCTTTTATTTTCATCTTTTATTTCTTCATTTACTCTTTAATTGTGAAACTTGTACACTAGGTTTAATCATACAATTACTTGTAAACGATTTTGTTGGTTTATAATTTGTAAATACTTTTGATTAAGTGATTGGTGAAAATTCTTTGGGATTAAATCATGATACTAGCTCAATCCATGCATGATATGAAATTGGGAATAGTTTATCACCTTAGGTTTAAATTGAAATTTTAGTTTGATGAATAACTTGTACAAGGGTTAAATGCTTTTTTTCCCTATTTTGCTCAAGAAGCATGTGTTATACCCCAAATTTTGACCCTTAGATATTCATCATTATTCTAGGAGTATCATTTGTTTATCTAATCTTAACCAATTTCAAGTTTGTTCTTGTCAAGATTTAGGTAAATTAGGGTTCCTTACAGTCAGTGATCGGGGTTTCGATGGTTTGATCAGTCAATGTCTTAAATTGGTTCTCCATAAAACAAGTACCCACACCATCAAAGATACTATATTGGATCAAGTATGAATCAAAATTGAGGTTGTCATCTAAAGAAGAAGAGCAGTGCAGTCCAGGACTCCCGATTAGGGTTTCTGATCAAGAAAAGTCAAATGTGGTTTGAATTTTGATTTAAATGGTATTACAATGATGGAGTCATGGTCCATGAAGCTTATATTACTTATTGAAGTCCAATCAAGAAGTTTCAAGACCTCATGGGACCCAGAACACCAACAATCTATTAGGAATTTTTCAATCGATCGGTTCGTCTAACTGAAAAGTTAACTCATTGACCAACAGGGTTTTGACCCAAAATTGAAGGCAATTATGTTCCTAATGTTATATCACATCTAGTCATGAAATTTGGTGACCATTGGATCAAGGATTGAGGAGTAACCGACAAATCGGGAAATTAGGGTTTTGAAAGGGGCAAGACCATAACTTTTTAACCACACATCCAAATGGAGTGGTTCATAGCTTGTTAGAAAGGTCTTGAGGAGTCCTAAAAAAGTGCAATGTGACCTATGTGAAAAAGATGAATGGAGTTTTAGTTATGATCAAAAACAATGCAAGAGGGAAAAACACTTAGTGAAATTTCATGATTTTGGCACTCTTTAGGTCATGTTTTCAGCCAGTTTCAAGAGTGTTTTTGACCTAGTTCTACTTGGAATTTGAAAACACTCAAAACATGAAAGTTTTATAGAATTATAAGGGCTTTCAAAAAACTACAAGAACTCATCCATAGCATTTGTGAGCTAGGAGTTTCGAAGGAGGGAAGTTGGGGTCCAAGCACTTGAAGTGCATATTTTCAAACTTGACATAAACCAACTTGCTAACCATCTAATTGATTCTAAACCATTTATTAGCCTTTGATCTGATAACTAGAGTGTATGATGAGTGAAAATGTAGAAAGACCCAAGAGCATAGCAAGGATTCTAGTCATGTTGCATTATTTAATTCAAAGAAAATCCAAGAGGAAAGAGAAACTTTTTAAACAAAATATGGAGCAACAGGGCCCTTACTCTATTGACACACTTCAATAACTTCCTATGGCTTGCATACATCCTGTTTTATGCATCACAGTGCATCAAGAACACTCAAGTCTTACTGCATCAAATCTTGAACAATATTCACTTCATTTTCCCTCCAAAAAGCAAGATTGAAGCAAGAGCTCCAATCTACCCTCACTCTTGATCCTTTGCATTTTCCTATAAATATCAAATCCTCTACACATAAAAAAGAGACCAGAACCACCAAGAATCAGAGCTCAAACACTCTCCTTCACCTATTGCAAACCTTCTTGCAATTGAAGCAAACATGCGCCAAAAACTCAAAACTGTCTTGAACATAACAACTCCCAAACTCATTTACAACCATTCTGAACTCTTACCAACACTTCAAACAACATACAAATAATCCTCTAAAGCTATCCAAGCCATCATTTGCACCAGAAACCATTCCATTCTCAAAGTCAACCTCCAAAGCCAAAAAAGTCAACATTCTGCATTATTCAAACCACAGCTCACCACAGATGATTTCAAACTCTTTCAACACCTCTAACACTTCATAAACCATATATAGAAGTTATCCAAATCCAGTTCACACTTCTGTAGTAAAGATTAGGCAAGGTTGCTTTGTAAAACCTTGGATTTTTGAGGTTTTTCCCCTTTTGCAAGCTATTATGTTTGATAGTTGAGTTGTGAACCTTTGGAGTTGTTATTATTCATTCAAAGATAATTTGCAGGCTGTGGAAAAGCATCAAGGATATCTGGTTTTCTTATTTTGCAAAGTTGCTTCAAGAGGTAAGCCTAAGTCCTTAAACATGAACTTTCGTTTTGCATTTCATATACTATGTTGGGTTGTAACCATAATTTTGTTTTAGAACCCCTGTGGAAAACCATATACTGTGGAAAACCATAATTTTGTCATGTATGAACCCCTGCTTACACTAGAAATTTCCATTTCCTGACTGTTCAATTGCTGGTCACAAACTAGGTCCAACCTAATCATAATATGCATGTTGATTCTAATCTGCCAAACTATGTGTGCATCTTCTTATTTCTCTTGATCCAATCACTATAAATGATGTGTATGTAATGTTTGTACACTTGTTTCATCAAACACCTCACTGTTTGACACTGTCCATATGCTCTTGCTCTTAGTTGTAACCAAAGTTGCCTAAACAATGATGTTATCGAATTTTTTAGTGAGTGTGTTGTATGGAAAAAAAATTGTACCATTGAATTCCTTTTTCAAAAACACACAATTTTCACTTTTGTTCACTTCATTTGTTTAAGAATTGACTGAGTTCCAACCTTCTTGCAAATGACCCTTAGGTTGTGACCTTGCCTTGCCTTAGTTTAGCCCCCTTTGATATCCCAATTTTGAATGATCATAACTTGCTCAGTTTTTGTGCAATTGGTCCCATTCTTTTTGAAAACTACTCCTTATCATGTCTAATTTCATTGAGTGAAGAAATAATTCAAGGATTGTTATCCTAGAAAGACTTTGATTCACTTGAAAAACATGTGTTTTTAGGGTTTTCACCTTGGTGTTTGTAAACCTTTTGGACTTGAAACTTGATTATTCTTGTGAGATTGATCTTGTTTGATCCATATATGTTTTTTAACATGTCTAAAGGTTCAAATTTGATTTATTCATTGTATTACCTTGTTCATATTCACTTTTGTGAAATGTATACATGAAAATAGCTTGTTGAAACTTCTTTGTGATTCATACCATGAGTCTAGGTGATGTAACCTATTGAGTGTGTTCATTAAGCCTCACCACACTTGTTTGTATGTCTTGTTAGAACCATAACATGATTAGGGTTTGTTTCTTGCCTTGGTGAATTCTTAAACATGATGTTATTTCTTGAATTTGATTTATGATTTTTACCATTTTTCTTGATGTTGCAACCTCTTGAACATATTTGCCATACTTCATTCTTCTTGTTTATGTGTCTTGTTAGAACCATAACATGCTAGGGTTTGTGTTTTGTCTTGGTTTTTACCATGAACACTGCTTTTTTTCCTATGAAACCATGAACTTATACTTGGATGATTGTCTTACTCTTTATATCTTTACATTGTTGATTGTCATATCTTTTCCTTTTCACGTTGTCACATGATTATCTTAATCTCTTTTGGTTTTTACCATGCTTCATGCCTTCATCATGTTGAATTTTGTCACATTTAGTTTTACTTGATTCATATCCCATGTTTGGTTCAAGTTGTAACTTGTATGCTTAATTTTTACTTGTTCGTCATTGATGAGCTTGTTGTTGTTACACAAGTTTCATGATTATCTTTGTGTGTTTATTGATGTTGTAACCTCTTGAACATGATCCCATATCCTTACTGTAACACAGTGGGAGAACTGACTTGGTGTTTTTGTTTGACAAAAATATGTGCCGATAGCAAGAGTCGCCACCGAATTTTATTATCCAATAGGAAAAGCTATAAAAGAACAGGAAAGACCTTTTTGAAAAGATTTTGAGTTCTGGGGGTAGGTTATATAAAGGGAAGGTGTTAGCACCCTTTATATCAATGGTTATCCATGGGCTCTTAGTTACTTAACTCACTTGTTTGTTTGAAAAGTAATATGAAGTGCATGTTTAGAAAAGATTTTCAGAAGTTCTTTGTAGTGATCCTCGTATGGATGTATACAAAGCCTTGAGTTTGGAAATATTTTGAAAGTGGGGTGTAAAGAATATTTTTTTGAAAAAAGTGAGCAAGTATTTAAGTGCTACCTACCCTAAGTTTGTAAGGTCTTTCTTGTTATTTATTTCCTTTAAGGGTACGATTGTCCTTACTATTAATGAGTAAGTAGTCTTTACCTTGGATGTTAAGGGACGGGCGTAGGGTCATCGTATGGTCAAAGAAGGCAACATGTAGGGGTGTCTTAGTAATTCGACGGGACTATCATCATTTTTGTAGGGTCATCGAGAGACAAGATCATTTATTTCGTAGGCAACTTCGAAGGGACTATGATCCTTTTAACTTTAAAGGGACTTGATGATTTATCTATTTGCAGGGACATCGCTTAAGACACCTCTACGTTTGAGGGACTTGACCATATTAAGGAAACTAAGAGGGGTAACCCTAGGAGGTGTAGATGGCGATCGTAGGACGATCGACTTACGTGTGTGAGTGATTATTTTCAGATATTTCTTTTATTATTGATTCTCTAAGTCCAATTTATTCAATTAGATCTTTTCACGCCCTAGATTACTAACCAAGCAATTAAATATTTACGGAAATAATAAAAAAATAAGAAATAAAGTCCTAAACTATTACACGGCTTCGGGGCAATTACAGAATAATCGGTGCGAAAAAATAAACTACATAAGGAAAATCCTATACAATCCTCTAAATAATATAAATAAAGCAATGAAAATAAATTAAATTAGGAAATTAATTGTTTAAAAAAAAGATCAAGTTTAGAAAATGAGAGTCTAATTAGGGTTAGTGAAAAATTAGGGTTTTTAAATTAATATAAACCTAGTTATATTCATTTACAATTTTATTTTAAGAAAAAAATATAAAATTATATTATAAAATTTATTTTAAGAAAAAATAATTAGTGAGCAGTTAGTAAAGATTAATGGTTAATTAAATTAATAATAATGTTTTAATAATAATAACTATAAAACATAAAAAAAGGAAGAAATTCACTAAAAATAAATGGGGGAAGGCTTGAAAATGTCCGTACAAAGAGTTTCGACTCTTGAAAAGCTTATGTCTTAACCATGGCACTTCTTGAAACCTGCATCATAGCTTGCAAACAAACGATCAAAACGAACCTAAACATGATTATGAAGATCATTATGAACAGAAAATATGATAAAGTGCAATGAAATCAAAGATTAGAAAGCAAAAAAAAAGAAGAGTGAGAGGCGGCATGTTCATGGGATGCACTTCGTGAGGTCTCAATCTTCAAGTCTTTGTGGGATAGGTTCCTAGGATCTTGAGGAATGTGAATGGACTTGTAGAGCTGATTGAATCTTATTGCAAATATGTTTTAAGATTTTTCTAAGGTTCTTATGGCTTCTAAATTTTTTTTCTCTCCTCCTTTTTTCATTCTGACTTTGTTGTGTATATAAAGTAGTGTAAATTAGGGTAAACAATTGGGCCTTGGTTGGAGTTTATGGGTTGCTTGAAGATGAAGGAGCCAATTATCATAATTGTCAAAAAAAAAAATCAAATTAAATCATACTATATTGGTCTTGAACGAATTTGGATGACTCAAATCACTTTGAGTACCATATATTTGATCCCAAAATAAATCTTAAATCAAATCTTTGATTTTTTATAATTTATTTTAATTTAAAAATGATTTTAAATGATAAAAATAAAAAATAATATATAATAAATGATAAAAATAAGAATATATGGTCATTGGGTCGTGAATGAATCTATCTTCAAGTTTGGGTTGCAATCTTATGGGCCCATTTGGAAAGAATTGGAGTTATGGCTCTTTTTACTTCATACACCCCTTGAAAAATTACCAACTTTGACAATCCATAACTTCCTCAATTTTTATGCTATGGAGGTGTTCTAAGACTTTTTAGAAATCTTAGGTATCCTCTAATCAACCCTTTTGTTCCCATGTCCATATTTTTTACTGTTTTCAAATTATGAATTTGGAAAAAGTTGACTTTTTGTTGACTTTCAAAAGGACCTATAATGTCTTGGCTCATATCTTTCAAATGAAGCATTTTTAGGATTGGCTTGTGAGACACAAAGTTGTAGAGAATTAAGCTTCCTTCAAAATGAGCTTTGGATGGGAAATGTTTGATGAAACATGTGAAAGTTATGGCTGGTCAAAGTTTAGTTGACTTTTCCTCCACAAAACCCTAATTTAGCAACTTCCGATTCTTGATGATCTGAGGTTTCCCTGATGAATCATGATCGACCCTTGATCAAATGATGAATTTCACCTCGTAATATTGATGTTGACCAAAAATCTTGAAGTTTGACTTTGAGTTGACCACAGTTGTCCTCAGTTGACGTTTTGACCAAGTTAACTGATTTTCAGGTATCTGAGCATCTGACTGGCCAAACTTGTGAGGAAAGCTCTGAAACTTGACATGGGTATTATTTGAAGTATGTGGGATGTTATGAAGTCCATTTTAAGTTTTATAAGTCCATTTGGCTCGGGGAGACTCAAAACCCTAGTTCTAAGATCCACTGTTCAGGAGGAGGCTTTGATGAAACCTTCAATCCCTTTGACCAATTGTGAATCTTGTGACTATTAAGTAACCTCTTGGGACACATTGTCTTGAATATGGGAGGGTAAATTTTGGGGTACAACACTTAACTTACTTGTTATGATGTCTTGTTAGAACCATAACATCCTCAGGATTGGTTCTTGCTTTGAAAGTTACCTTGAAACTTGTTCACTTTTCCCCATGTGAAGTTTGAACCCATGTTTGAACTCTTTCCACTCTTCTTATTTATCCATGTTTGGTTGTCATCAACACACTTTGAATATGTTTGAATGCTATCACATTTACCTTTGTTTGGTTCACATACCATGATTTGATTCAAGTTGTAACTTGTATGCATGAGTTTTACTTGTTGTTGTTAAACATGTTTCATGCCTATCATTGTTGGTTGTTACCTTCATAATCTTTGAACATTGCCATGTTGAGTTCTAAACTTAGGTTGTTACCTCTTTAACTCCTCATCTTTGTTAAACTGTTAAGTTTATATCTTAATCATTGGTATACATCTTTGTTCATGTGCTTTTAACTTTGTCAAGTTACTCCTCAATGTTTGAGCTTGTTAGTTCTTGTTAAAGTTGTTGTAATATCTTACTTGGTTCATTTTGTCACATATTTATATTTATCTTTTTTGGTTGTTTCATCTACATCATGTTTGAATGTGTTCTAGTATCTCTTTAACTTTGTTAAGTTTTTGCTTTGAGCTTTGTTAAGTTTATTCCCCAAGTGATGGAACTTGTTAGTTCTCATCCAGTTGCCTCTTTCTTTTCCCATTCCAAAGGAAAGTCTCTCTATTGACCCTTGGGTCATAGGTAACTCATTACCCCTCTTTGACTTTGTTAAGTCATATTGAACCCTAACTTAGTTAAGTTATAACCCACTAGCCATTAGACTTTTGCTTTAAAAGACCTACCCCTTGTTAGGAGTATCCTTCAATTAGAACTTTTAGGTAGATTTTGTTAACTCTATGTAAGAATGATTGCCATGATTACTTACTCCCCCTTGGCTTTTGTCAAAGTCAAATTTCTCTGAGTGTACAACATAGAATAGAGAGTTTTGTCAAACTCTACACAAGCATTGTTATGTTTGTTCCCCTAGAGTCTTGACCATAGTCAAGTACTTTTCAATTCCTAGTGAGGTGAACTACGGTTGCTCTGATTCTATCCTAGTTAGTATACGTAGGCAGAGGATGCGATATCTTTGCGAGCAAATTTAGAAACTAACCTTAGGTCTTTACCTACAACTTTACCTTACACCCCTATCCCAAACCATAGCAAACATTTAGCAAGTATTAGCCTACAAATAAACAAAAGTTTCCTATAGAGTACTACAGATGTTTAGGATATGAAATACCTACCCTAGGCATAACCAACCCCTGATCCCCGATCTCTTTGCATTGTTGTTACATCGCGCTGTCGCTACTGCAAAAATTGAGGTGCTGGCAAAACAGAAGAGTCGCCACCTTTCGTTATTTATCCCTTAGAACGGGAAAGGAAACGATCGGGAAAAACCTGACGAAAGGGTATAAGACAAGGTCATTGCAACCATTGTCTGGGTTCGGGAGTCGGTTACGCAAGGGGAAGGTATTAGCACCCCTCACGTCCATCGTACTCGATGGGATCCACACTTGTTGGTTTGTCTACGGGTGAAAAACAGTTTATCTACGGCTTCTAAGGCTAAACGGAAAGAATTGACTCGATAGAGCATCACACTCTATGCCTACGTATTCCCTTGTGCAATGGGAAAGTCATAGTCAACGTAGTTCGGGAAACTACGGGGAAGGGGCTCGCCGAGATATCGCATCTCGTGCCTACGTACTTCCACACGGCGTGAAAGATCAGAGCTTACGTAGTTCAGGCTAACTACGGCTAGACAGGGCATTCTCGATCACACAGGAGTGAGAGAAGGGATTGACGATACTAACGTACGCATTCTAGCAGTTAGGTGTTTGCTGCTCGCTCGACGGAGACTTAGGCGTTACCTGTTTGCGATAGAACGGACGTAGTATGTCGGGTTTTGAAAGGTATGGGAACCTATGGATTCTAGAACTACGGTCTGGTCTCGATTGCGCTCGGGCAAGAGAAAAGGAACATCAGTCGTCAGCGGGAAAGTCTCGATCGCACGGCAGCGAGAGAACAGAGAAGTTAGTTGTTAGTGTGCTCGCTAGGATATCGCATCCTATGCCTACATATTCTCGTCTGGTACGAGAAATCAGAGCAGCTGTAGTTCAACTAACTACAGCAAAACAGGGAAAAGGGAGCTCGCTAGGATATCGCATCCTATGCCTACGTACTCTCGTCTGGCACGAGAGATCAGAGCAAACGTAGTTCGGCGGGAAAACGAGTATCAATTGCACAGGGGAAAGAGAAGGGGTCTGAATCGCCTGAACGCGAGAGAAAAACGATTTTGATCTCCAAGGGCGAGAACAACGAGGAAGAAGGCTTACGCCTAAACGGGAAGAAACTCGGGACACCCACGCAAAAACCTAATACGTAGGAGCGAATGCGTCGCATGTGTAACACCCATTTTAATTATTTAGTCACTTTATTATTATTTTAAAAATTATATGTTGGTGTGCCCTTTGGTGGGGGTGTATTTGATGATGTTTGGTGGGTGTCCCTAATGTGGGAGGACTATTGGTGATATTTTGGTGTGAAATATAGTAATATAAAAATAATAGTAACATTGGTGGGGGTGTTATTATTATTATTATATTTATTATATTTGTTACTATTATTAATATTATTATTATTTTGGTGAAATAATAATATTAGTATTATTATATTATTATTATATTATTTTTATTAATATTATTATTATTATTGGTGTGATAATATTATTATTATTATAATTATAATTATTGTTGGGTGTATCACTATTATTATTATTATGTTGAATATTACTATAATATTATAATAGTATTATATTATATTATATTATTATTATTATTATAATGATTATTATAATTATTATTATTAGAATTATTATTGGGAATATTAGTGGTTGGAATAAGTAAAATAAGAGGTGAAAGGGTTATTGGGAAGTTAGAATGGAAATATGAAAAGTCACGATAGAAACCGTGAGGAAGGAAATATGAAGGGGTAGCAAGGAGATATTAGAAAAGTTGGAATGGAGAGGAAAGGGATTACCATAGGCGTGGGATATTGGTGTGATAATAATAATAGTATTATTATTATTATTATTATTATTACTATTATTATTATTAGTGTTATTATTATTATTATTATTAAAAGTATTATTATGATTATTGGAGAGATAATAATATTATTATTATTGTTATTATTAATAGTATTATTATTATTAAGATTATTATTATTATTATCATTATTATTATTATTAGAATTATTAATATTATTATTATTATTATTATTATTATTATTATTAATATGTGGTATTATTAATATTAGTAAGATTATATTAGTATTATTATTATTATTAAGATTATTAATATTATATTATTTTATTAGTTATTATTATTGGGATTAGAATAATTAAAAAGGGAAATAGAATATGAGGGGTTAGGAGAGTTACGATACATTTTAGAAAATTGAGAAAAAAGAGCGATAGAAAGAGAGAAGAGGAAAGAACGAGGAAAGTGAAAAAGAACGAAGGAAAAAGGGAACGAAGAACGGAAGAGGAAGGAGAAGGCCAAGAGACCAATTCTAGGAGGAATTCTATCGATCGACCAATTGTCAAGGTAAGGGGGGAGAAATTTGATTGGGAATGGTTTATACATGTATAGGGTAGAGGGGATTCCTTAACCCCGTAGGAATTTATCGTTATATAAAGTTTTATATTGGCATGCTATGATTATTGTTGATGTTGGGGGATTGATGAATGCTGATGATGCATTTTGGGGTATATATATATATGGTGATGATGTTACTGTAGTATTGATCCATTTTGTTGGATTGTTGATGTTACTGTAGTGTTGATAGTAACTAGGAATATAAAGCTGATGAGATTATGTGTTGTTACCGTAGTGTTGGCAATGACCGTGATTATAGCTTTGGGAAAAGTTATGTGTTGTTTCCCTATAGCATCATTAATGACTATGGTTAGGACCTTGGTGAGATTCAGAGTGACTCTGAAATGTCGGTAATGTACCGTAATGTCGGTTCTAGAGTAGAAATTATAGGATAATTGGTAAGTATAATATCTATAGGGTCGTGTATCCCCGAGTGGGGGGGGACGTAGTTATATCCGGTGTGATAGTATGAATTCGTTTACTATCTGATTGATTTATATGGTGTTGGTGTAATATATCTATACATATGCATTGTTGTATGATGATATGATCAGGAGGATCGTGTGCACTTAGCGTGCCAGAATATAATAATTATGCATTGGTGTCTTGCATATCATGGTGTTTTGGTGGGATGAATCATGTCTCAGGAGGAGCGTAAGTGATTCATCCGTACTCCTTTGTGGAGAATGGTGGGGGATAGATCATGTCTCAGGAGGAGCGTAAGTGATCTATCCAGGTTCGATTGAATGAACCAATGAGTCGGTACCGCATGCATGGTGTTGAGTTGCATAATTGCATTATAATATGTTATATTGTAATTTGAACAGTAGGTTCGTTATATGGTGTTGTTGGGGTGAATAATTGATGTGTTGGTATGTTTTACTGCCTTATTACATGTATTACATTACCATTATATTTTTGATCATGATTTCTCACCCCTTGTTGTTGTTGTGGTCTGTGCTTCTTCGGAAGTACAGATAATCCAGGTGCTTAGCTAGCTTGGATATTGGTGTGACTGTCGAGTCTAGGATGCTCTGATACGTAGCACGGGACTTGGGCATTTTTATTGTTTCATGTTGAACTCCTATTTTTTTCCTGCGAACGTATCAAAATTTTTATTTAATTGTATTATTTAAATATTCCGCTGTATTTGGAGAAAAACCTTTTTTATAAGGAAACGTGATTTTTATGTGATATCCCACTTGGGAAGGAAACTCTGATTTTTATTATGTTATTCATATTTTATTTGTAAAAGTTATGTGTTGTTTCCCTATAGCATCATTAATGACTATGGTTAGGACCTTGGTGAGATTCAGAGTGACTCTGAAATGTCGGTAATGTACCGTAATGTCGGTTCTAGAGTAGAAATTATAGGATAATTGGTAAGTATAATATCTATAGGGTCGTGTATCCCCGAGTGGGGGGGGACGTAGTTATATCCGGTGTGATAGTATGAATTCGTTTACTATCTGATTGATTTATGTGGTGTTGGTGTAATATATCTATACATATGCATTGTTGTATGATGATATGATCAGGAGGATCGTGTGCACTTAGCGTGCCAGAATATAATAATTATGCATTGGTGTCTTGCATATCATGGTGTTTTGGTGGGATGAATCATGTCTCAGGAGGAGCGTAAGTGATTCATCCGTACTCCTTTGTGGAGAATGGTGGGGGATAGATCATGTCTCAGGAGGAGCGTAAGTGATCTATCCAGGTTCGATTGAATGAACCAATGAGTCGGTACCGCATGCATGGTGTTGAGTTGCATAATTGCATTATAATATGTTATATTGTAATTTGAACAGTAGGTTCGTTATATGGTGTTGTTGGGGTGAATAATTGATGTGTTGGTATGTTTTACTGCCTTATTACATGTATTACATTACCATTATATTTTTGATCATGATTTCTCACCCCTTGTTGTTGTTGTGGTCTGTGCTTCTTCGGAAGTACAGATAATCCAGGTGCTTAGCTAGCTTGGATATTGGTGTGACTGTCGAGTCTAGGATGCTCTGATACGTAGCACGGGACTTGGGCATTTTTATTGTTTCATGTTGAACTCCTATTTTTTTCCTGCGAACGTATCAAAATTTTTATTTAATTGTATTATTTAAATATTCCGCTGTATTTGGAGAAAAACCTTTTTTATAAGGAAACGTGATTTTTATGTGATATCCCACTTGGGAAGGAAACTCTGATTTTTATTATGTTATTCATATTTTATTTGTTTTGGGAAGTGGGGTGTTACAGCATGTCACCCAAAGGGTACCATACTAGACATCCTAGACAATTGAGAAGAAGCTCCTCAACTGTCATTTTCTACATATCTAACGATACAGCTCACAACACTCGACGGTTTCCTGAAGACTTGAATAAGAAAGATGTTGAACGAAGCGGCTCCGTTGGCTCCTGACATGCACGCAAGCTCCATTCCAATCTTCTCTTCTCTGGATCCTTGATGATGACGCTCGAATCAGGACCAATGTAACGCTTAGACCGTCATGGTTCAACTTATACGATAAATCGAACTCTCAGAGGTAGCGTATTGATGTCCGTGTCAAACACAAGATAGAGAAATGATATCGACAATCATTCTCCAATTGAATCGTGCCACACGGCCAGCCAAAAATAAAATCAGAGATAAAATCAAATAGAAACGAAAATAGGAGAGAAATCCAACGACAAAATGGAAATACAAGTCTACTCCTAAATATTAGCAATTAAATTCTACTAGAAAATATTCTAAAGAAATTAAAAGAAAATGCATATGAAAATAGCATAGAAAATTTCTATCTAAAATACTATAATATTCTATAAAGAAAATAGAAAAAATCTATATTAAAAAAATTGCATGATATTCTAAATTATAATCCCTAAAAAAAATCTCTTAAAAGAAAATAGGAAAATAAAACTAAACTATTACAAGCATGCATCCAATACAAAGGGAATTGAAAATCCAAGGGGGAGGGGGTACAATCTGCAAAACTGGGTGTGCATGCAGAAAAAAAACCACTATGGGCTTTAAGCCCACAATACAAAATTCAGCAAGAAATAAAAAACAAAAACAACAGCCAAGGGGGGTACGCGCCAGGAATTGGGGTGCATGGCCAGAAAACGTGGTATTGGGCTCAGCCCACTGCAATCAACAAAAAAAGAAAAAAACATGTGGACCGGGGTGTGAAGCTGAAAACGGAGGTGTAGATCCAAGAAACTCGTTGGGCCCGAGGCCCAACGTCCAATCCATTTCCCTTCCTCTCTTCCCTCACACTTCAGAAAAAATGGAACCCTAACCCTAGCTCCCTCTCGCCACCTCAGCCGCCGCCGCTGATGGATATCCTCCGTCTCCCTTTCCCAATCTCGTCTAACCTTTCCTTTTCATCTTCCTTACTCACCCTCTCCGTTCAATCTCACCGGCCGCTGTTGCTGATGCTCTCAACCTCACCGTCTCCTTCATTGACGTTCACTCTCTACCTTCTCCATCTTCAACTCGTTCACTACTTTCACAACAATCAAACATCCTACAAACAAACACATGTACAAAAACGAAACAAAAGAGTGAAAATCTGGAAACGGAGGAAGAGCGTTCTTGAAGGTGCGAGGGCGAAAATGATTAAGATCTTCACAGATCTTTGAAAATCTTGAAGGATCCTGGACCACGATGAATGCGCAGGTTGAACGGTTCGTGACGAGATTAACTGGAAAATCTGGAAAATGCGAAGAACGGTGAAGATCGAGGAAGTTTCTTGAAGGTTGGATATGGAGAAAAACTTTGAAGGTGATGAACATTGTTGAAGACGAAAGTTGAAGATCTTGAATGGATCTACCTTCTGGAAACAACAAATGAAGATGTGTTTGTGTTTTCTGGAAATTTCTGGTCGGCAAATGATGAAGAAGATTGTTGACGAACAGATCTGTGAATTCACGATGAGATCTTGATAGATCTATTGGAGGATCTTGCGAAGAGCTTCTGGAAACTCAGTGACGAACGCACTTAGCTCTCATTGAAGATCTGGAAAAGGTGAAGCGGATGGAGTTCTTGAGTGTTGCAGATCTGGAATATTATTGATGGAGCTTGAACAAATCTATGAAAATGATGATGAATCTTGAAGATTTGGAAAAAACATAAAGAACAGATGAAGTTTCCGGTGACCAATATGCAGATTCCGGCGAGTTTTCTGGTGAAGACGGTGGCATTTGATTTTCCTGGCGATCTCCTCCGGCGGTGTGCATGTCGGCCGGTGAGGGTGAGAAGGTGGAGACACGCGTGGCACGCATGCAAGCAAGGGAGGGTGTAAGTGAAGCCACGAGGTGACATGCAGAGAGAGAGAGAGTGACAAATGGGGGGTGATGTGGCGAGTGATGAATGAGGTGGTGAGAGAGACTGAGACGTGTGGCAGGCCTTTATACATGACAAGTGGCACGGTTTTGGACTTGGGCCCCCACAATCAGACACCTGACCCACAAAATATTAATGACTCTGAATTAATGAACACTAATTAATGGATTAATGATTAAACCCTAATTAAACTCTACTAAATTCAGACTTAACAATTAATGCTAATGATTAGACTCTAATTAAAAGATGACTCAAATTAAAGCTGCTAATTAACTCTAATTAACAAAATGATTAAACTCTAATTAATCTCTATTAATTCTAAAAAGAAATTAACCTCTAATTAATCATATTAAAAAATAGAAAAAAAGAGTTATTCTATTAAAAGAACATTTAAAAATCTACTTAATATCTAAAAACAAAAATCTATTTAAAACTATTTAAAAAAGAAATATCTATTTAAAATTCTAGAAAAACTATTAAAAATATTAAAAATTCCTATTTAATATCTAGAAAAAAACTATTAAAAACTATTAAAATCTATTAAAATCTATTTAAAAAACTAGAAAATAAAAGGGAAAATTCTAAAAATGCAGGGAAGTCAATTAAATCGATTAGAAAACAAATGCGCAACTATAGCGAAATAAGCGGTAAAAACCGGACACCGAAATGTCCTCAAAAACAACAGCCAGAGCTGAAAACACCGAGACGGGCACAAATTCTCAAAACAGCTTATTCAAACTGGCCGAAAATGCCTGTAGTGTCAGGAGAGGCTGTAATCCCGATAGAATCAATTTGACTGCAAAAATGCAATGGATGTGGTATGTAAGTGTAGAATGCAAAATGAGTCGAAACATAAGCCAAATACAATAATTGATTGGTCAAATTTTGGGGTGCAACAACTGCCCCTATTCAAGCGGCTTGGACCTGAAGGGTTGAGAAGCGAACGGCTCTCAAACATTCAAAGGTAGAAGACGGTTGAATACAAAAGAAACCCAAAAATTTGCCAACCTGCAGAAATAAATTGCACACTCTGCTTGGGGAACAAATATCCAGAACACCGAATCCAGTTGTCACGGCAACAAACTGATCAATCATCAGACAAAGAACCTGACGTTAGCGCCAATTACCTGCGTGACGCCACAGATAACAAACCTGAAGGTTGGATCAACATGCACTTGATCCTCTCACGTTGTCTAAAGATAGACAGGAAGAGAAATACTCACATCGTCTAAAGAAAGACGGAAAGACACCATCCCGAAGGAGAACAATATCCGTACTTACCTCGTCTACTGATAGACGACAAGACACCATCCCAAAGGCTCACACTGTCTAATGATAGACAGGAAGAAAAACAATCTTGATCTCGTATCGTCTAATGATATACGAGAGGAAAACCGTATTCAAATCTCGCATCGTCTAATGATAGACGAGAGAAAAATATCCAAATCTCGCATCGTCTAATGATAGACGAGAGGAAAACCTTGTCCGAAGAGCCACATCGTCAGTGAGAACTAGCGAAAGGAAAGCCATATAAACTTTAACACTACCCATCAAATTTCAGAATCCTTTCGTCTACAGGAACTGATGGAAAGAACAATATCCTCAAACGGGCCACATCATCAATAAGGATTGACAGGAAGAAAACCACCTTCAAATAGCCATGTCGTCGATAAGGATCAACAACTAGGAAAGCCAAACATTCTTCAAAGAGCCTCGACGTCAATAAGGATCAACAGTCAGAAAAACCTCTCTTGAAATGTCATCTCATCCGATAAACAGAAAGAAAGCCAATATCTGAAAGATCGCCTTGAGACCTCTCAACATCTCAAGATAGACGGAGAGAACACCATACCCAAAACTCATGAAGTCTAATGATAGACGGAGAAAACTCGTTGGGGAGACACATCATCAATATGAACTGACAGTAAGAAACCCGCTGAAAAATCACCTGGAACTTCACGTCGTCTAAAGATAGACGGAAAGAGAACCATACTCGAACTCACGACGTCTAATGATAGACGGAGAAGACCACTTGAACTCATGACGTCTAAAGATAGACGGAGAAAATCCATACTCGAACTCATGAAGTCTAAAAATAGACGGAGAAAACCATATCCAAACTCATGACGTCTAAAGATAGACGAAGAAAATTCGCTGGGGGAAATGCATCGTCAATAGGAATTGATGGGACGAACAGTCTGTCTTTATCAGATGATCAATAGATAAAGCATAATCGTCGTATGATCTGAGAATCAAATACCAAAGAGCTGTCAGAATAAAGCTGCTGGATAAGTGCCCCTGAACTGATTACAGAGAACTTCATGTTGCCACGTAAGGCTGATAGAAACTGGCTTATGCTTCATATGCATATGCGTATGTTTGAATTTTTCTATGGCGTAAATGCTCCATATAAGATGGAATGCTACGCATTTGACGATGAAATGCAAATATGATGCAAATATGATGATATATGCAAGATGTAAATGCAGGCTCAAGCTGCTGGAGAAAAGCGGTACACAGAAGAACCATTCCAGCAAAATAAATGCTGGAAAGGTGAAGCCAACTTCGCTGATACGGAACCACTTCAGCAAAATAAATGCTGAAGACAAAGCCAACTACGTTGGGGATAACCGGATGTCACAGAATTACTCCAACAAAATAAATGCTGGAAAGGCGACCCGACTCTCCTGGGGGTAACCAAATGTGCTAAGCGTGATCGTACTTCCCTGGGGATAGCTCACACATTCCAATGACCGTTGGACTTTTGCTGGGGAAAACAGACGGAGTCTCCCTGCATACCAATGAAGCTTGGATTTTGAAACTGATGCGCCAACACGGATGAGCCTCACAATGATTGCCAATATGGATTGGGCTTTAGGAATGTTGCCAATAAGGATTGGGCTTTCTGAAAATTGCCAATAAGGATTGGGCTCTTGGGCTATCCATGATGGGTCAGGTACAACTGACACTGGAAAACATCCTGTCTGAATTCACAGTTTCTGATTGAAGGGTCAAGGATGGTAACACGACTTCCCGACATTCGTCTTACACTTGAAGATCGGCTGAACCTGCTTGAGTAGCTCTGATGACACGGAGAGGAACGCTTCCTTCGCTTCTGATATACCCCAGCCTGTGGGATCTCTGTGGGGATATTCCTCAAATGGAAATCTGAAAATCTGTACCCTGATGGTCTGATATAAACTGCCCCAGCACTCTGAACCTCGGAGAGATGTTTCATATCAAATGCCCCTCGGGCAAGAAACAACTTCGGCGCTTTTCTTAGAGTGGCCTGCCCCTGTCTGCAACGACTCTGCCCCTGATAGGTTGATCTGCAGGGAGATACACTGGTTGTCCTCGAGAGATTCATCAAATCTCGACCTGACTGCTTCAGAATAACCGACTTCGAATGGCTGACATCACTAGGGATTATAGCTAGCCCCAGTTCACGGAGTATTCGGGTGTTATGCATTCTATCATGATCCGACTTTCCACTGTAGGAAACTTTCCTGCTGTCAAGCACTTACCCGCAAGTAAAACCAATTGTTCTGCACAAAAGATATATTAATGCAATGCATATGACAGTTTTGACATCCAATCTGCTCACTGGAAAAGGAAAAACAGTTTATGACATGTAATGCACAAATCATTTATCAAGAATATCAACATCAGTACCAACATGGTAAGAAGAACCCTTTTAGGAGTCAGTTTCGACGCGATCTTTACCGAAGTATGCCTTCGAAACAAACCTGCTTCAATTAGGACTTTTGAAGGTTGTAACGTGGTCAGGTTCACGATTTTGAAAGAAAGGATAAAGGCTCAAAATTTATTTTCACCCACCCGTTCACCTTGATGTTCTCCAATCCTACGTTTAGCTAATTCGACCTTAGCGCTCGCTTCTCAGAGGTTTAAGGATAGGAGTGATGGTTCAAGAAACCATGAATTTTTGGAGTGACAGCCACTCACTCTTCGTTTTTTGGGTCACACGACTCATATTTTGTTCGAGGATTTTTCTTTTGTAATCCCTTTCATTTTTCCAGTTTTTCGCCCTCCCTATTTTTTTTGCCTGGACTGGCTCTTTTGTACTTCTTTTGATTATTAAGTCCAGCGGGATGTCCTCTTTTTTGCCTAAGTCCTTTGTTTTCAAGTTTTGACTTAGCGGGCTTTTGGTTCTTTTCGCTTTTCATTTTTTTTTTTCTGAACAAGTCGTGTAACACTAGTTGTCTGACTCATTGGGGCATAATGTGACTGTTTCACTCCTACCGCTTAACCACTGTGGTTTTTTAGGCACGACCTCTAGAGGTGTGATTGATCCTCGAACGGACACTCCTTTCTGCGATTTGGACGCTCAGTCAAATTAGCTAACACCTACCCTGCCCCGGGTTATGATTGAGGGTTTTTCGTTTTCCGAAAGAAACTCCTACTACCAGGCTCAAAGGGGTTAACAAGGGATTATCTTCCTTATATCACCGGTGTTTAGGGATTTGAAACAATGCTTGTACATCATCAGTAGGTTTTATTTTTCAAAAGCATACTTTATCGGAAGCTCGTGCGTCTTTAAACTTCGTCATCCTCCCCAGATTCCGCTTAACCAAGCGTTGGACATCTGTAAAAACAATTGAGTGAACACGTCTGGATTAAATCAAAACATGCATACTCATTTCATTATCAATATCAATTGAAAACAATACAAGTTTTACGAATGCAATTTGCGCTTTTAACAGAAAAGAAACTACAAATGCAAAGAAATGACATGATAAAACACAGATTGCCAGTTGCTGGGAACCGAGCTGTTCGAACTTGATTTGCTACTGGGCCAGCCATCTTCAGAATTACTCGTCGAAGTCATCCTGATACTCTTCCGAACATCTACTAACAGTGAACTCTCCCATAACCTGAACTGATTCACCCACTTGGCTGGATAAAGTAAAGTCGACACCATGAGGCGTGACAGATATCCTGTTAGAATCTATCAAGGCTTGAATCTGGCTTCGAAGCACCTTACAGTCATCTGTTGAATGCCCCTGTGCCCCAACATGGTACTCACAGCGAGCGTTGGCATCAAAACCTGGGGGATAAGGCGGGATCATTGGATCGGTCTCCTTCGGCACTATCAGCCCCCTTATGACCAAATCCGGAAACAATTGGCTATACGACATCGGTAGCTGAGTAAACTGCCTTTCAGGTTTCCTTGGTCTTTGTCGGACGTGCTGACGCGGCTGACGATGATACAGCTGTTGACTCGGGCGGGTAACAGATATCTGAGATACAGACCCAACAGGTTGCTGACTCTGAGTACTCGAAGTGTCAGGATACTGAATCTGAGGTACGGGAGATTCTGAGACAACATCACTTCCTTTCTCTCATTCTTCTTGAGAACTGAAAATTGATTCATCTTCATAAACTGCAGTATAAGGAATGTCCTGAATCTTTCCGCTCTTGATTCCGCTATCAACATGTTCTCCTACTCTTATCAAGTCCGCAAAGCTTGCATTTCCACAACTGAACAATGCGTCATAGTAACGGCCCTTCAAAGTATCCACGAAAAGGTCAACCATTTCTCTATCCACAAGCGGTGGTTGAACACGAGCATCCAATTCTCTCCATCTCTGCGCATATCCTCTAAAGGATTCGTTATCTGCCCGAGATAACTCTTGCAAATGCACACGACTAGGAGTCATATCCAAGTTGTAGTTGTACTGCTTCACGAAGGCATTGGCTAAGTCAGACCATGACTTGATGTTGTCACTCTTCAACTGCACGTACCAATCCAAAGATGCTTCGATCAAACTATCTTGAAAACAGTGAATCATGAGCTTGTCATTGGTGACATGTGAAGTCATTCTTCTGCAGAACATAACCAAATGTAGCTTCGGACAATTATCCCCTTTGTATTTCTCAAAACTGGGCATTTTGAACTTCGGAGGCAACACAAGGTCTGGCACCAAACACATGCTCGCAGCATTCAGGTCAAGAGTATTCTTATTTATCAAGGCAGCCACCTGATTTTCCAACAGCTGAAGTCTCCTTGCATCCTCAACAGCCCTAGGGTTCTCAGCATTGACCCTCGGAGCGGCCCTCTGACGATCTGGCACAGGGAAAGTGAAACGCTGATAGTCTGTGTCACGGAGAGAAGATGCATCTCTGTCTCCGACAGGAATCTGTGCTTAAGCACCATTGTTTACCGGAGTCCTCTGAATATGGTTCTCTCCTCTAGTCATAGCTGTTATGGCTTCCATGATCTGATTCAACTGGGCCCTGGTAACAAACTGATTCTGCCCTGCTGAGTCCATGATCCTTCCAGAAACTAACTCAAGTCCGATGCGAATGTCGGGAAGTCAACTGCGAGTTGGACAAAAGACTGGTAAGCTCTCTGTTCCAGCTGAGTACGGACATGCAAGTATGAGATGCACATGAAATGCAATGCAAAATGCAACAAACACGGGATCACAGCCCCCACAAAGCTCTGAATACTGTTGCGCTGCTGACGGGAGAAGTTCGCTCTGACGAAAGAAAACCAAAATACCGGGTAGGCTGGAAGTCAAGTTTCCTACAAAAACCTTCCCACTCACGGGTATGGACCTAAACTGACACAGGTTCGGCATCCTATGCGGTCATCAGCGTCACAGACTTTCAAGAGGGACGATACGATACCCAGAAGGTGTGGCATCATCATCTCTTGAAGCGGCCTCACTTAGCTGAATTCCAAATGATCGGTCCTCAGAGTCGACAATCCTCGGGTCAGACAACTTGTCGAGCCCAAAGGGCCAGGCAAGAAGCATCAAAGAGAATCTCGTCCGAGCGTAGATTTTATATCTAGCTGGTGCGAGCAAAGCAAGCAGGCTAACCACTACTCTCCACTTCTAAGTCTATGTAAATAAGTGCGGGAAATGTAAATACAGCAGTAATATACAACGCACAAAAATAAACACCCGAAGACAAGTAAACAAGCGCTAGGATTGACTCTCGTAGGGGATGGGAAACAGTCCCAGCATAGGGGATGGGAAAAGTCCCCAGCAGAGTCGCCAGCTATCGCTACTGCGAAAATCGAGGTTCCGGCAAAACAGAAGAGTCGCCACCTTTCGTTATTTATCCCTTAGAACGGGAAAGGAAACGATCGGGAAAAACTTGACGAAAGGGTATAAGACAAGGTCATCGCAACCATTGTCTGGGCTCGGGAGTCGGTTACGCAAGGGGAAGGTATTAGCACCCCTCACGTCCATCGTACTCGATGGGATCCATGCTTGTTGGTTTGTCTACGGGTGAAAAACAATCTATCTACGGCTTCTAAGGCTAAACGGAAAGAATTGACTCGATAGAGCATTGCACTCTATGCCTACGTATTCCCTTGTGCAATGGGAAAGTCAGAGTCAACATAGTTCGGGAAACTACGGGGAAGGGGCTCGCCGAGATATCGCATCTCGTGCCTACGTACTTCCACACGGCATGAAAGATCAGAGCTTACGTAGTTCAGGCTAACTACGGCTAGACAAGGTGTTCTCGATCACACAGGAGTGAGAGAAGGGATTGACGACACTAGCGTACGCATTCTAGCAGTTAGGTGTTTGTTGCTCGCTCGACGGAGACTTAGGTGTTACCTGTTTGCGATAGAACGGACGTAGTATGTCGGGTTTTGAAAGGTATGGGAACCTATAGGTTCTAGAACTACGGTCTGGTCTCGATTGCACTCGGGCAAGAGAAAAGGAACATCAGTCGTCAGCGGGAAAGTCTCGATCGCACGGCAGCGAGAGAACAGAGAAGTTAGTTGTTAGCGTGCTCGCTAGGATATCGCATCCTATGCCTACATATTCCCGTCTGGTACGAGAAATCAGAGCAGCTGTAGTTCAACTAACTACAGCAAAATAGGGAAAAGGGAGAAAGGGAGCTCGCTAGGATATCGCATCCTATGCCTACGTACTCTCGTCTGGCACGAGAGATCAGAGCAAACATAGTTCGGCGGGAAAACGAGTCTCAATTGCACAAGGGCAAGAGAAGGGGTCTCAATCGCCTGAACGCGAGAGAAAAAGGGTTTCGATCGCTAAGGGCGAGAACAACGAAGAAGCAGGCTTACGCCTAAACGGGAAGAAACTCGGGACACCCACGCAAAAACCTAATACGTAGGAGCGAATGCGTCGCATGTCACCCAAAGGGTACCATACTAGACATCCTAGACAATTGAGAAGAAGCTCCCCAACTGTCATTTCCTACATATCTAACGATACAGCTCACAACACTCGACAGTTGCCTGAAGACTTAAATAAGAAAGATGTTGAACGAAGCGGCTCTGTTGGCTCCTGACATGCGCGCAAGCTCCATTCCAATCTCCTCTTCTCTGGATCCTTGACGATGACGCTCGAATCAGGACCAATGTAACGCTTAGACTGTCATGGTTCGACTTATATGATAAATAGAACTCTCAGAGGTAATGTATTGATGTCCGTGTCAAAGACAAGATAGAGAAATGATATCGACAATCATTCTCCAATTGAATCGTGCCACACGGCCAGCGAAAAATAAAATCAGAGATAAAATCAAATAGCAACGAAAATAGGAGAGAAATCCAACGACAAAATGGAAATACAAGTCTACTCCTAAATATTAGCAATTAAATTCTACTAGAAAATATTCTAAAGAAATTAAAAGAAAATGCATATGAAAATAGCATAGAAAATTTCTATCTAAAATACTATAATATTCTATAAAGAAAATAGAAAAAATCTATATTAAATCTATATTAAAAAAAAATGCATGATATTCTAAATTATAATCCCTTAAAAAAATCTCTTAAAAGAAAATAGGAAAATAAAACTAAACTATTACAAGCATTCATCCAATACAAAGGGAATTGAAAATCCAAGGGGGAGGGGGTACAATCTGCAAAACTGGGTGTGCATGCAGAAAAAAAACCACTCTGGACTTTAAGCCCACAATACAAAATTCAGCAAGAAATAAAAAACAAAAACAACAGCCAAGGGGGGGGGGGTACGCGCCAGGAATTGGGGTGCATGGCCAGAAAACGTGGTATTGGGCTCAGCCCA
Source organism: Lathyrus sativus (assembly GCA_963859935.3). NCBI lineage: Eukaryota > Viridiplantae > Streptophyta > Magnoliopsida > Fabales > Fabaceae > Lathyrus > Lathyrus sativus. The sequence goes on from OZ012737.1 coordinate 93,512,654, forward strand.
CTGCAATCAACAAAAAAAGAAAAAAACATGTGGACCGGGGTGTGAAGCTGAAAACGGAGGTGTAGATCCAAGAAACTCGCTGGGCCCGAGGCCCAACGTCCAATCCATTTCCCTTCCTCTCTTCCCTCACACTTCATAAAAAATGGAACCCTAACCCTAGCTCCCTCTCGCCACCTCAGCCGCCGCCGCTGATGGATATTCTATGTCTCCCTTTCTCAATCTCCTCTAACCTTTCCTTTTCATCTTCCTTACTCACCCTCTCCGTTCAATCTCACCGGCCGCCGTTGTTGATGCTCTCAACCTCACTGTCTCCTTCATTGACGTTCACTCTCTACCTTCTCCATCTTCAACTCGTTCACTACTTTCACAACAATCAAACATCCTACAAACGAACACATGTACAAAAACAAAACAAAAGAGTGAAAATCTGGAAACGGAGGAAGAGCGTTCTTGAAGGTGCGAGGGCGAAAACGATGAAGATCTTCACAGATCTTTGAAAATCTTGAAGGATCCTGGACCACGATGGATGCGCAGGTTGAACGGTTCGTGACGAGATTAACTGGAAAATCTGGAAAATGCGAAGAACGGTGAAGATCAAGGAAGTTTCTTGAAGGTTGGATCTGGAGAAAAACTTTGAAGGTGATGAACATTGTTGAAGACGAAGGTTGAAGATCTTGAATGGATCTACCTTTTGGAAACAACAAATGAAGATGTGTTTGAGTTTTCTAGAAATTTCTGGAAGACAAATGATGAAGAAGATTGTTGACGAACAGATCTGTGAATTCACTATGAGATCTCGATGGATCTATTGGAGGATCTTGCGAAGACCTTCTGGAAACTCAGTGACGAATGCACTTGGCTCTCATTGAAGATCTGGAAAAGGTGAAGCGGATAGAGTTCTTGAGTGTTGCATATCTGGAATATTATTGATGAAGCTTGAACAAATCTATGAAGATGATGATGAATCTTGAAGATCTGGAAAAAACATGAAGAACGAATGAAGTTTCAGGTGAGCAATATGCATATTCCGGCGAGTTTTCTGGTGAAGACGGTGGCATTTGATTTTCCCGGCGATCTCCTCCGGCGGTGTGCATGCCGGCCGGTGAGGGTGAGAAGGTGGAGACACGCGTGGCGCGCATGCAAGCAAGGGAGGGTGGAAGTGAAGCCACGTGGTGACATGTAGAGAGAGAGAGTGACAAATGGCGGGTGATGTGGCGAGTGATGAATGAGGTGGTGAGAGAGACTGAGACGTGTGGCAGGCCTTTATACATGACAAGTGGCACGGTTTTGGACTTGGGCCCCCACAATCAGACACCTGACCCACGAAATATTGATGACTCTGAATTAATGAACACTAATTAATGGATTAATGATTAAACCCTAATTAAACTCTACTAAATTCAGACTTAACAATTAATGCTAATGATTAGACTCTAATTAAAAGCTGACTCAAATTAAAGCTGCTAATTAACTCTAATTAACAAAATGATTAAACTCTAATTAATCTCTATTAATTCTAAAAAGAAATTAACCTCTAATTAATCCTATTAAAAAATAGAAAAAAAGAGTTATTCTATTAAAAGAACATTTAAAAATCTACTTAATATCTAAAAACAAAAATCTATTTAAAACTATTTAAAAAAGAAATATCTATTTAAAATTCTAGAAAAACTATTAAAAATATTAAAAATTCCTATTTAATATCTAGAAAAAACTATTAAAAACTATTAAAATCTATTTAAAAAACTAGAAAATAAAAGGGAAAATTCTAAAAATGTAGGGAAGCCAATTAAATCGATTAAAAAACAAATGCGCAACTATAGAGAAATAAGCGGTAAAAACCGGATACCGAAATGTTCTCAAAAACAACAGCGAGAGCTGAAAACACCGAGACGGGCACAAATTCTCAAAACAGCTTATTCGAACTGGCCGAAAATGCCTGAAGCGTCAGGAGAGGCTGTAATCCCGATAGAATCAATCTGACTGCAAAAATGCAATGGATGCGGTATGTAAGTGCAGAATGCAAAATGAGTCGAAACATAAGCCAAATACAATAATTGGTTGGTCAAATTTTGGGGTGCAACACGCGCAAAAGGTCTTTCTTTCTTTAACCTTTCCTTTGGATAAATTAAAGTCTGGTTTTGAATTTAATGAATTAAGCATCAAGTTAATTAATAGCTTGGTATCACGATTCTCACCGCAACAGAAATGGCGACTTCACTAGGGAATAACTTAAACTTGAGGGTTTAGCCTATTTTGTTTGATTGTATGTTATATTTGTAAATATTTGCTTACATGTATATTTGTAAATATATATGTTTGTGTGTTATGGACATTGGGTATCATGAGTGGTGAGATAAAAGTCCTAGCCCAGATTTGAGTGACACGTGGGATAGGATTGTGATATGATCAGTAGTTAACTGTTGGGAGTAGTCCTAGAAAGTTTGACATATGATGTAATCACGCTCAGTGGAGACCTCTTTGAGATGATTGGTGATGTATGAGTAGTCATGAATTCATTAACCATTTCAACCTGAGATATCCCACTTGGCCTTTTTAGGACGTAGTGCGGAAACTATTATTGAGTAGTCCCGAAACAATTGTTACGCGATGCTACACTCAGACGAGTTTATCTTAAGAATATTTCCGACTCACATAAGTATTTTTGTTGGTTGACCATATCCGAAGGATTTACCATGACTCTGGGAACTTTGATAGAACCCGTTTGACAAGTACAAATAACTCATAGTGCAAATCCTTGGGGATAGGTAGACCTTTTGGCTCCATACTTTGTCCTTGAGCTTAGGAAAGCCTTGTATGTGCATGTGCATTATATTTGTGAATATTTGCCTTTGTGTTATGTGTGCATCATCTCATCATGGCATTTCATGTTGCAACTGGTTTTGTAAAGTTCAATTGTTCCCTTTATGAGAAATCCTAGATATATCATGGATATTGGAACAAGGAACACCAAGAAATACAATTTCAAGAAGCATGATACATCAGAGTTGAGAAAACTAATAGCCGTGGTGTCAGAAGAGTTTGGAAAAAGATATGGAAAGATTTTGAGCCTAGTTAGGATAGGGATGGAAGAAGGGATCATCAACACTTTGGTTCAGTTCTATGACCCATTGTATCATTGTTTCACTTTTCCCGTCTATCAGTTGATGCCGACCTTGGAAGAGTATGCCTACTATATGGGCGTCCTTGTGAAGGATCAGAAACCATATAGTGGATTGGAAAGCTTACCTTCACCAAAAGAAATAACAGATGCTCTTCACCTAGAAGTGTCTGAAATTAAAGCTAATTGTGCCACCAAAGGAGGAGTCAAAGGTTTCCATTCAGATTTCTTAGTCAAGAAAGCTGGCTATCTTGCCAAAGAGGGGAGCATGAATACATTTAAGGCAATATTAGCTCTATTGATCTATGGATTAGTATTGTTTCCAAAAGTTGAGGAATTTGTCACTTTCTCTAATATTACCATATTTTTAAGTGGCAACCCTGTGCCTACCTTGTTAGGAGATGCTTATCACTCTATTCATCATCATACGCTTCAAGGAAAAGGAACTATTCTTTGTTGTGCACCTCTGCTGTACAAATGTTCCGTCGACCATTTTCCAAAGACCGATGCTTTCAAAGAAAATCCCAATGGATGGAGATGGTCTCAAAGGATAATCTCCTTAACACAAACTGATATTCAATGGCATTTATTTTACCCGATCGAGCGGTCGATTTTATTTTATTGTGTAGGTTAATTTCCAGCGTTCAGGCTACTTCAAGCAGTTTCACAGTCAGGATGATCGAAAACGAGTTCCAGAGGCTTAACAGATATCCAAACAGTTGAAAACGGGCATGTTTCCCTCCAAAAGGCGCCAAATTCAAATTTTTGAAGGTGTTAATCGGTTAAAACATAGGGTTAATCGATTAACACAATCAAAATCAGGCTAATTTTGCAAGATTTCACAATGTTAACCGGTTAACCATATGCGTTAACCAATTAACCTGTGTATTTTTTTCCCTGTACGTGAATTTTCAAGTCCAACCATTCTTGGAGTCCCATTTTGATCACTTGAATTTCATTTTTGCACTTGGGAAGGATCTAGAACCCCATTTGAAACTTGTTTAATTTCAATTTCCCACCAAAGGCCCATTCCACATTCCATACCATATTTTCCAACCCAAATTCCAAACCTTGCATTGGATCCAAACCTAAATGATATTTAAATGATTCACTCCAAACCTCACCATCTAATCTCTCATAATTCAATTCATTTTTCAGAATTCACTCCAATTCTCTCTCAATTCTTTCAACTTCTCCATTTCCAACACCCTCACTCAAAGCTCTTCATCATTTGGATTCATTGATTTTTCATTGAAATCAATGGATTCTTGAGCATAAACCTCCATTAATCATCATCATTGGATCAATTTTCATAATAAATTTTCGTGCAAATTGAGATCTGATTTTGGAGCTTGAGTTGGAAGTGCTTATTTGGAGTAATTTGGCTTAAAAGTGTTTGATCTTCATTCCTCTTGCAATAATTATTGTGGATCTTGAAATTTTCCGGATAATCTTGTTTGGATCTGCTCAAATTCAGTTGATCAACACTTACCAAAGAAAAACTCCGCTTCGAAGGTTGGAATTCTCGATCCGATTTAATTTTTGAGCTTATCATGTTAATCTTCATATTCGATTGAATTTTTGTTTGATTTCGATCCGTTTGAATTGTGATTGTGTTGTGTAGACATGTTTGCATGTCTATTGGTTTTCTGTTTGCAGGTGTAATTTCGTGCTTATTTGATAAGTTGATCTTTTGGATCATTTGATTAAGTGATTTTCTGCTGAAATTGCTTTTTCTGCTGTTGTTTTTGGCCTGTGTTACAGTGTTAATTGGTTAACGCATATGGTTAACCAATTAACCATTTCAAACTTTCAAACGTTAACAGTGTTAATTGATTAACGCATATGGTTAACCGATTAACCTGTTCAAAATTCCAGATTTTTCAAACTTTTTAAGGTGTTAACCAATTAACCTCAGGGGTTAACCGATTAACACTATAACAGTGGGCCTGTTTTGCTGTTTTTCAAGGTGTTTTCGCATGCAGTTTCATTTCGAATCATCATAAATCAATGTGATGCATTAGGAGTGAAATGTTTCTGGAAATTTGTCGTTGTTCTTGGTTATTTAATCGAGATTTCTTCGGCATGTGCTTTGTCTTCCACTTGAATGCGCATTTCCGATATGCATTGTTCAAAGTGATGTTTCTTTTTTTCGTTTGAATGTTTGAGTCAAGTGGTCGAGATGCGCTTGTGGCGGCTGCTGCCCCACACTTCTTTTCCTCTCATTTGTCTCCGATGATCGATAGCCGACGGTTGTAGAGGCTTGGCTTCTCCCGTTATGTATCATCCGCTCATTGTGCTTCGATGCTTGCATGTTTGTTTGCTTGCCTTCTTTATGCATGTTGGCTTTGTTGCATTGAATTCTTGTATGCTCCAAAGAGGTCGAGATGCACTTGTGGCGGCTGCTGCCCCAAACTTCCTTCCCTCCCTCTATTCATGTTTGTGTTCTATGTGTGCATCTTACTTGTGTTTGCTTCTTCCTCTTTTTTTTTGTCCTCCTTTGCCATGTTTCCCCTAGGATTTCCAATTCTTCTTGGATTGTGATAGACATTAAGTTCAAACCATGCATGATAACATTAGGTAGTCCCCTTTTGTATCCCAACTTTAAGTCCGCTTTGCATGACAACTTTTAGGATTGATTAGTCCCCCATTAGTGGTCCTTTCTTCTCTTCTCATCTTCAAACAATCTTAACATACTTAATAAAGATAATGGATGTTGTGCCATAAGCCTTGTACTTGGGAAATGGTGATTGAGAGGTTACCTCTCAATTGCCTAGAGTGTTTAGTATACGTCCTTAGGACGATATGCGACGTATTCGATCCTAGGTTTTAGACTTTAGTACAACATACATTATAAACACTCAAATTCAAAACACTTCTTCTCTAAAAAACACAAAACACTTCAAACCTTTTTCACCTTTTGGGGTTCTTAATCAAGGAAAATCTTTTCAGATAAAAGAGTGTTGTTAACTTTTAGTTCTACCGCAAACGGTAACGCCTAAGTCTCCAATGGTTGAGCTGCATACACCAGCTGCTAGAACTACTTGTTAACCCTACTCGGGCCTAAAAACTTTTGAACCAACCTGTGGTCTTTTTTCCTGAACTACATTTGCTCTGATCTTTCATACCAGATGAAAGTACGTAGGCACAAGACACGATGTCTTGGCGAGCAACCTTCCCCCCTTTCGCCCGTAGTTAGCCGAACTACGTTGACTCTGACTTTCCCATTGCACGAGGGAATACGTAGGCACAGAGCGACGATGCTCTACCGAGTCTCTTTTCTTTTTCTTTTGTCCCTTGACCTTTAGCTAGATAGATGATCACCCTTTGTAGATAGACAACAATGCGTGGATCCTGTCGAGTACGACGGACGTGAGGGGTGCTAATACCTTCCCATTGCGTAACTGACTCCCGAATCCAGGACTTGGTTGTGATGACCTTGTCTTTCCCTTTTCGTCAGGTTTCTCCGATCGTTTCCTTTCCCTCTCTTTGGGATAAATAACGAAAGATGGCGACTCTTCTGTTTTCCACCGGGTGTTTTTCGCAGTTGCGACAGCTGGCGACTCTGCTGGCGACTCTGGTTCCCTATGCGAGTCAATCCTAGCGCTTGTTTGTTTATCTTTGGGTGTTGTATATATGTGCTTTATTTACTTTCACATTTTACTTTCCGCATTATATCATTATTGTTGTGATGTGGGGAGGGAAGTTCTAATGAGTGATAAGTCGGACCCGGGCTTGAGTACAAACCTAGCATTAGTAGTGGAGATTAGTGGGGGGCTTGCTTGCTTAACAAGTACAGTTTCCCATGAAATTCACACTCAGACGAGATTCTCTTTGATGACTTCTCCTCTGGTCCTTAGGGCTTGACGGGATGTTGGATCTGAGGGTTGTCGACTCTGGGAACCGATCATTTGTGAGTCAGCTAAGTGAGGCCTCTTCGTGAGATGATGATGCCAAACCATAAATGGTGAACGTATCATCATTTCTCGAAATTCTATGACGCTGATGAACACATAGGACGCCGAACCTTATCAGTGGATAGGTCCATACCTGTGAGAGGGATTGGGTTATGCAGGAAACCTTGGCTTTCAGATTACCCGGTTCTTTATAAGTATGAATCTGTGTTCCTGATATCAGTGGGTCTTATTTTCGGTACTTTGTTCTTGCTAAAGCGAAGCGCTGGTTCTTCTCGACCAACATCACAACAGTCTTGATCCCTTGTTTGCATTTGCATTTGCATTTGCATTTTCATCTGCATTTCACTAACATGTATTTGTGTTGCAGGTGCATATTTCCTCCGCGATTCTAGTGATCTTATTATGGAGCCCTTGAAGAGAACAGTTGCTTACAAGTTCCCTACCCCAGATATCAGTTCTTTGCAGAGTTTGATTGCTTTGGCCGACAGGGAGGTGATGGAGGATTTTAGGAAGTATTACGGGAGATTGGTGAAGTTTGTCTACAAGCCTTCAGCATACGAGATTAGTGGTGTCTATACTCTTCTGCAGTTCTATGATGCCCAGTTGAGGTGCTTCGTCTTTCCTGACTATGTTCTGGCTCCTACCCTAGAGGAGTATTCTAAGCTGTTAGGGGTACCTCTTATTGATCAGATGTCGTTTGTCCATGTTGATGTTGAGCCTGGTCTGGCTAAGCTTGCTGTTATATTACACTTGGACGCTTCAGAGTTGAAGGGGAAGCTGGTTAAGAAGAGTGGGACATATGGTTTTCTTTTGCCTTTTCTGGTGGAGAAAGCTCAGCAGTTCGCCAAGGATGGTTGTTGGATTGTATTTGGCGCTATTCTCGCTCTTTGTATGTATGGCATTGTGTTGTTTCCTAACCTGCCAGACTTCGTAGATGTGGATGCTTTCTACTTGTTAGCTTCAGGGAATCCGATACCCACACTTCTTGGAGACGTTTGTCATTCTGTGCACCATAAGAATGAGAAACGAAGGGGAAAAATGTATCTTGTTGTGTCCCTTTATTATACATGTGGTTTTCTAGTCACATGCCCAAGGCAGGTCCTTTTGTTGCTACCACTGGTACTTCAGAGTGGTCCGATAGGTTGATGGGTTTGTCTGCAGAGAATATTACCTGGTTTGACAGAGACTTGCTTGGTACATATATTATTTATAGTTGCGGTGGATTTCCTAACGTTCCTTTGGTCGGAAGGAAAGGATGCATCAACTATAACCCTTCTTTGTTGGTCAGACAGTTTGGGTACACGCTGATGGATCCTCCTAGAGAAGAGGAGATACATGAATCTCTGTATCTCATTGGATTATTGGAGGGTGAGACTTTAGGCAGACTTGAGCATGCTTGGAACAACATTCATCGGAGAGGGAAAGTAGCTTTGGGGAAGAGTGATAGTCGAGCATATGACCCTTACCTGACTTGGATTCGTGATAGAGCTGCGAAGTTTCTGATGCCGTATCCTTCACTTGCACCTTTATATCCTCTCATGATTGAGGAACCCACTACCGTAGACATTCAGAAGTACAATCAGGTACTATTTGAGAAGGAAGTGTTGAGAAAAGCTAATGAGGAATTGGAGAAAGAAATCATTCATCTTCAAAGTGAGAAGATTGATGTTGTTCATTCCTTCAAGAAACAAACTGAGCTTGTAAACAAATTGGGTATGGATCTGACCAAGAAAACCAATTCTAGGGAGCGTTTGGGTTTGGATTTCAAGGCTGTCAATAGTGTTCTTGCTACTAAGAAGGAAGAGTTGGATAGGGCTTACTTGAGGATTTCTAAGTTTGAGAACCAATGGAATGCCACGCTCACCAACAACAAAGAGCGCGAGGACAAGTTAAAGCTACAGATCAACAAGTTGAAGACGCAGCTCAATGCCAAAGACGGGGAGATTGCAGCTGAGGCATCACTTAGACGAGATAGTGAGTACAGGTTGAACGAAGCGATTACAAACTTGAAGGACTTCAGGTTGAGAGCTGATTCCAAGAGATGCAGGCTTGAGGCGTGTTTCGGGGAAGGAGATTGGGAAGACCATGTTGCGAGTCTACATCATACTATTAGCCGGCAGGAGCTACTTATTCAGGGACTGCTTGCTTGGCCAGATCATCCTGAGACGCTGAAGCTGCTAGAGGACTTCCGGGCTCGTCATCCAACTTGACTATCTTGTTTATCTCTGTTGTATTTTGCTGCTTATTGCTTGATGTACTGACCATCACCAGGCTTGTTGGTTGAGGTCTTTTCCTTATTGTACTCAGTTGTAGCTTGTACATTGCCTGTTGTCCTGTGATTATATACGAGGAGTTTATGTTCTATGATTGTTTGTAGGATTCTCCATTGTTGTGTTTCTCCCGGAAACTAGAATCGAGGGGGGAATTTCCCTGTTGCATACTACATGTCTGCATTTTTGCAATTTTCGCATTGCAGGTGCATATGAGCTGTTAATCTTATTTTCCTGTGGTTTAGTAGTGTTTCAGGATTGCCAATCTAACGACTCACCGGTACGCAACTAGGGGGAATCAGAAGAGAGTAATGGAGTAGATGCAAGCAGAGATGCAGGAAATGAGGGACCAGATGGCCCAGTTCATGGAAGTAATGCAAGGAGTGGCTAATGGACAAGAGCAACTCCGTACTCTAGTGCAGCCCTTGATTGCACGTGTTGATGGCAACGGTGTGTTGCATGGGGGGAATGCTGCTAACCTTCCACGTGTTGAGACCCTTAGAGCTGATAACTCCATGCCTACTTTAGTCATCCCTACTACTGGAGGGAGTGGTAATGCTGCTGGTGCCGGTAATGCTGCAGGGTTCAACAACACTGGGTTTGGTAATGGCGGTAATGGTAACGGGAATGGTTATAGTCCTGAAACCACTTGTGCTATACACGGTAATATGGATCACCTCTGGAATGAAGACAGGAAAGAGGATGTGTTCTCGCCAAGGGTTGTGGCTGCTGAGTTACCTTGTAAAGCTGATAAGAGGATTAAGATGATTGAAGAAAAAATGAAGTCTCTTGAAATTCAAAACTCTATGGGCCTTGATATGGCTAACCTGAGACTGATCCCATACCTGAGAGTGCCACCAAAGTTCAAAGTCCCAGACTTTGATAAATACAAGGGTACCACCTGCTTGAGAGTTCATCTGAGATCCTACTACCATAAGATGTCTGCCTACTTAGATGATGAGAAATTGCTCATGCATTTCTTCTAGGATAGTCTGTCCGGTCCTTCGTTGGAATGGTACATGAGTCTGGAACCGGTAAATGTTCGTAGTTGGAGGGATTTGGCCGAGGCCTTTGTGAAACATTATCAATACAACAGCGACCTTGCTCCCAACAGGGTCCAGCTTCAGAATCTTTCAAAAAAGAACAATGAATGTTTCAAAGAATATGCTCAAAGATGGCGGGAGTTATCAGCCAGGGTGCAGCCGCCTATGGTGGAACTTGAGCTTGTTGATATGTTTGTTGCCACTCTGCCAGGCGTTTATTATGAGAAGCTCATTAGTAGTATGTCAGGTATTTTCTCTAACTTAATCATCACCGGAGAGAGGGTGGAAAATGGTATCAAGCTAGGAAAGATAAGTGCTGGTGAAATACCCTCAGCTGGAGGAGGTAAGAAGGTGTTCGGTAACAAGAAACGAGAAGGAGATACCAACTCAGTGTCCAGTTCTCGCGGGAGAGGTAGAGTTCAGAATCGTCAACAACAGCAGATTGCCAGTATTACAATTCCCGCAGTTCAGCAACCACAACAACAACAACAACAACAACAACCATAACAGGGTTATAGAAGATATCAGGACCGAGGCCGGGCGGAAGTGAATAGACATTTTGATGCACCTCCCATGTCGTATTTTCAGCTATTGTAAGCTTTGTTACAACTGCAGTTGATTCACAAGAGGACCATGGCTTTCCTGACTGGGCCTCCTCCACCCGGGTATGACGCAAACGCTCGCTGTGAGTTTCATTCTGGTGCCCCGGGGCATGACATTGATAATTGTAAAGCCTTTAAGCATAAGGTGTAGTACATAATTGACAGTAAATCAATTAACTTCTCCAATGAGGTTCCCAATGTGGTACAAAATCCCATGCCGAATCATGGGCAAGCTGGGGTTAATGCAATTATCGAGGAGGATGTTTTGGATGTGGTAACAAATGTTAATGAGCTGAAGAGACCCTTGAGCTTTGTGAAAGCCAGATTGTTGAGGGTGGTGTTTTCCCAGGTTGTGCTAAAAATTATGCTGAGTGTCTGGTTAATGCTAAGGGAAGTGGGCAGTTGAAAAGATGTATTCAAGAGATGATAGATAGTGGAGTTATGCAGTTTGACCGGTCTGTTGGAAGAGAGCCTGGAGAGTTGGTGGCTGAGGAAAGGGATGAGATTGCAACAATTTCCATTCCGTATAAAACTATTACCATTTATGCGCCAAAACCACCAACAATAACCATAACTAAATCAGGTCCCGTACTGTTTGAAAGCACCAAGGTTATTCCATGGAATTACGGAGTTGAAGTGTATTGCAACGGACAGAAAATAGATTTGAATGGTCCCCTTGCGGATTCAGTAGATAATCTTGTGGGAGCAGGAGGCATTACCCGTAGTGGTCAGGTCTTTTTATTGCCTAAAGTGATTGTTGATAAGGTTGACAAGGGGAAAAGACCAGTGGTAGAGGAAACTTCTCAGTCTAGGGAAAAGGAATCTTTGTTAAAGGACGCGGAAGAGTTTATGAGGCTGATACGGAAAAGTGACTACAAGATAGTCGATCATTTGCAGCAAACTCCTTCCAAGATATCTATCTTGTCTTTGTTACTATGTTCTGAAGCGCATAGGAATGCACTGTTGAGAATACTGAATACTGCTTACGTGCCACAAGAAATTTCGGTTAATCAGCTCGAAGGGGTTGTTGCACACGTAAATGCAGGGAATGGCTTGGGGTTTACAGACTTGGATTTGACGCCAAGGGGCAGAAACCATAATTGTGCGTTGCACATATCATTAGAATGCCGAGGGGTGTTATGTCTCATGTACTCGTGGATACAGGATCATCCTTGAACGTACTTCCGAAGAAAGCCTTAATGAAGTTGGACACGCAGGGATTGATTTTCACACCAATTGATTTGGTGGTGCGCGCTTTTGATGGTACCCGAAGGTCTATGTTCGGAGAAGTGACATTGCCCATTCAGGTGGGACCGGAAGTGTTTGATGCAGTGTTTTACATTATGGATATCCAGCCAGCCTACAGTTATTTATTAGGCCCCCCTTGGGTTCATTCAGCAGGAGCTGTGACCTCCATGCTGCATCAAAAGCTAAAGTATATGGTTGACGGTAGTGTTGTTATAATGTGCGAGGAGGAGGATATAATGGTCAGTCACTTATCATCCTTCAAGTATGTCGAGGTGGACGGAAATATACATGAAACCCTTTGTCAGGCTTTTGAAACAGTTAAGATTAAAGACAAATCTCCTGTTGTGAGCAAAGCGCCGGAAGTGGCCATGTCTTCTTTTAAAGAGGCCCAAGCAGTGGTACAGACTGGGGCAGTGCAAGGATGGGGCCAGGTATTGGAGATTCCCCACAAGCAAGACAAGTTTGGTTTAGGGTACCGACCGTCATTTTCTTCTTCATCCTCGCAGAGCACGCCGCGATATAAAGGACCTGTGCAGTTCACTAAAGGAGGATTTATCTTCGAAAGTATCAATGATGTGTCAGACGAAGAAGGAGATAGTGATTGTGATATGGATGCTTGGATCAAGCCTAGCACTCTGGGACAGAGCCTGCACAATTGGTCTATTGAAGAATTCGTTCAAGTGACGACAGAACAGTAATGCTTTGTTTTTTCCGATTATTGTACTACCCTATGTTTTACCCAGAGCATAGTGGTATTTGATTTCAGGGCCTTATTGTTTATGTTTGAACATTGCTTTATCAATTAATCAAAGGGCGTCTTCTCATTCATATTTTGTGATCTTTGTCTTTCTTATTTTATTTTTCACAATAAAATGGCAATGTGGTTTGTACTCGTTTGCATATCGTTTGAAACATTTAACCATTTTTATTGCAGGATTCCTATTGTAGATGACACCAATTCAGAACCTCCTATGACTCGCTTCTACTTTGATCAACCGATATATCAAGCTGAAGAAGAGATTGGTGAGGATGAAGACTTGCCTAAAGAGCTAGCTAGACTCTTGAAACAAGAATAGAAGATTATTCTGCCTCATCAAGAGGAAATCGAGGTTATCAATCTGGGTTCTGAAGAAGTTGTCAGAAATGTTTGGATAGGGGCTGCGCTACAGAGTGACATCAAGCAAAGAATAATTGAGATGCTTCGAGAGTATAGTGACATCTTTGCTTGGTCGTACGAAGATATGCTCGGGCTTGACACTGACATAGTGGTTCATCGCTTGTCGTTGCATGAGGAATGTCCATCGGTCAAGCAGAAGCTTAGAAGGACGAGACCAGATATGGCTGTAAAAATCAAAGAAGAAGTCCAGAAGCAGTTGGACGCTGGATTTTTAGCCATAACAACTTACCCACCGTCGGTCGCCAACATCGTACCTGTACCTAAGAAGGATGGTAAGATACGGATGTGCGTAGATTACAGAGATTTGAATAAGGCGAGCCCAAAGGATGACTTCCCGCTCCCTCATATTGATGTATTGGTTGAGAATACTGCTCAATACTCCATATTTTCTATCATGGATGGTTTTTCCAGTTATAATCAGATAAAGATGGCACCGGAAGATATGGAGAAAACGAAGTTCATTACACTGTGGGGGACGTTTTGCTACAAGGTAATGCCTTTCGGATTGAAGAACGCAGGGGAAACTTACCAGCGGGCTATGGTCACTTTGTTTCATGATATGATTCATTATGAGATTGAAGTCTATGTTGATGACATGATAGCAAAGTCGCAAATGGAGGAAGAGCATCTGGTCAACTTGTTGAAGTTGTTTGAGAGGCTCAGGAAGTTCAGATTGAGGTTGAATCCAAATAAGTGCACTTTTGGAGTTCTGTCTGGAAAGTTATTGGGGTTCATTGTCAGTGAAAAAGGAATCGAGGTCGATCCTGCAAAGATAAAAGCTATACAAGATATGCCAGCGCCAAAAACAGAAAAGGGATCCTTGGTTTCCTGGGGAGATTGAACTACATTTCTCGGTTCACATCTCATCTCACGGCCACGTGTGAACCAATGTTTAAATTGCTAAAGAAAGACCCCATCTTCACTCTTCAATGATCCCCAAGCTTTAGATAAGCTCCTGTCTCCAAAAATCTTCAAGCTCTGGCAAGCACTGAACCCCAACAAATAGACAGCTTCAAACAACAACAAAACCCTAACTTCAACAGATAAGTCTCTTTGACAGGTACAGGCTTTATCTTTATAAATCTTCAATGAAATTCATTCTCCAATAGGTTCCCATATTCAATTCCACCACTCCAGAAGAGAATCAATTAACAGATTAAGTTGAAATGCTAAACAGCTTATTGACAACCAAAGGAAGCCTATAAGCACTTATCATTGTAGGGGAGAGGTTCCCTCAAAGTTCTACTTCTAAAGTATGTCACTTATCCCTCCAAAGGAAGGATGTAAATACTTTAAAAGGACTTTATATCATAGGGAGGAATAGAAACACAAGATGCTTTCTATGTTTGCAAGAAGAAATCAATCTAATCTAAAGCTCTTCCTATATTTCCTATCTCCTAAGCCACCTTCAAGGGGAAGAATCTTCATGCTCCAAGCTCTATCCTTTGTCTCCAATCATCTTCAATTTCTTCATAAGCCCCAACAAGCCAAGCCCAAACCCCCAGCCCAATTGAAATAACCCAAACCAAACAAACAAGCAAAATGCCCAAGAGGGAAACACACAATCACCACTCAAATTCCAAAAATCAAGTAAAATAGTAATAATCCTTATAAAATCCTAGATTAATTTCTAAGGGAACCTAACCCTATACCCAATACCCCATATAAACCCCAAGGCCTAAACCAAACCCTAGGTCCCCAAACTATGTCCTAAACTACACCTAAGTGTTGTGAAACCTTAATTATGATACCTCTCCTATCTACCTTTCAAATTAACCTAAATTTTAGTCACAAAAATATGAAAAAAATTCCTAAGGGTACATGCTTCCCTAATCTAAACAACCTCATAAGAATCAATCAAAAATCATGCACCAATCTCTCATACTAAATTCAGAAAAATGAGGTATCAAACAAATGCAAAATAAAAGCAATAATATTGTAAAATATACCAAAAAATATAAAATGCATGAAATTAATATTTTTATTGTTTCATAATTTTCTAGAAGTCCTAAGGGAACTAGGAAAAAAATCCTATCCTAAAATGATTATTTTTCAAATTGTCATGAATTAATTTCTAATTCTAGATAAAACATGAAAATAAAAGAAAATCAGCTAAAAATAACAAATTGGCGTGGTGAATAGCAATAATCCCTAGTTATTTCCCAGATTGGGCTAAGGTGGGGGGTGCGCTTATCAAGCGCGCGCTAAGCCCAAACCCAGTCAGAAAATAATTGGAAAAGGAAAGGAAAATGACAAAAGTCTGTGGCGAATAGCACTTAATTCGCGTGGTTTCTCACTGGGCCTTCAAACTGGGGTGTGATTAGCAAAATTCCATCTAAGCCCAAAACCAAAAATTTAGTGAAACGGTGCGTTGAGAGGGAATTCAGAGTTCTTCACAAAACGAGAATGCATCGTGGCCCTTAGATCCTCAATTGGTCAAAGTCTCACTCATAATCCAAGGGCTATCCTATTGTCTTCCCCATTTTGAACATCTTGGAGGGAACTCACACAGACGGTGGCCGGCGGTGAAGCTACCGTCGTCCCCAACCCTCAGTCTCACTAAACCTCACCTAAACACTAACAAAACTACATCAATCGACTCGTTTCTCCATCAGCAACTCAACCATGCCCTCCAAATATATTAAATCTTTCTCCATTTTAAAACACGAATGAAAAACTCAGAATCTGCTCAAACCTCAACCTTCACCATTCTTCAAATTAACAACCCTAGGATCATCCACACCTCATCCTGAGGTAATCTATCTATCAAACTAAGTCTACATCCTCAAGAATCATCAGAAATATTCATCAACAGAAATTGTGTCAACTAACTTTTTGTCTCTAAACCTTGAAATTATGCACCAGAAAGCACCTAACCATGATCTAATATGGATCTAAACATCTAAAACCTAGCAAAACTATATGAATTATGCTACATGTTGAATTTTACTAACCTGCGAATTTTGGATGAACAGAGTGATGAAAGCTTCAAATTAAGCTTCAAGAACCTCCAGATACGATCAATGATACTTGATTGAACTTCTGTATGCAATGAATCGTGTTGAAACCTCTTGAATCCCCAGACGTGATTTTCAATTGCAAAATATGAACTCCAAATGCTATCTCACGATTCTGCAACAATCTTGGCTCGAATTTTGTATGGAATCACTCACAAACTCCAAAGGAAACTATTGAATGCAAAAGAATGGATTGAAATGGATCAAAATGATGTAACCGATTCTATTTTGCAAGGAGCAAATTCAGAATTCTATCTCTCCAATCTCTCTCAATTTTTACCAAACAATGCTCTGAACCACTTCTAATCTATATATAGAACATGCTTGAAAGCTCCAGAAAGTTCTGGAATGATCCCTAGGATAAATTCAATTTCTCCTCTCATGTGGAATTTTTTCATCTCATGCTCATATGACAGTTCTATTCAGCTTGTTGCAGCACCCTATTCTTTGTTCAATTTCTCTCTAAATGGTATTTTGAATGTGTTTGGTTGAGTTAGAGCCTTGGTTTTGATCCCATGAATGGTTTTGCATATGTTACTTATGTGTGAAGCTACCAAATTCAAATGTGTTCAAATGACCCCACATTGGAAAATTAACATTGCCATTGTCTTTAAGACCTCAATTCTGATCAAATTGGTATGCCATATGCCCTATTTTGGCCTTAAAACAAAAAATCACAAATTTGACTTTGTAAATGACTTTAATTCTTCCTTTTCTTAGGCCATTTTTGCAATTTTGTGCTACAAGCCATTCCAAGCTCTCATGACTTCTTACCTAGCCTAAAACCATCATTCTAAACACATCTCATGTTGAACATTTCTTCATTTGAGGATTGGAAGATAGAGATTTTGACCTATGTTGAAAAATGACCTATAATTCAAATTTCCCAAAATACCCATGGATTGCCAAGACCATAACTTGAGTTCCACAAATCTTCTTGGGGACTTCTAGTACTCAAATTAAAGCTAATATCAAGCCCTACAATTCGTATGTTGGCCAAGAATCCATTTGAAAAGTCCTTGAGGGTCAAAAGTTGCTTGGAAGTCAAGTGACTTTCACAGATAAATTTCAATGTCCTCTGGTGACCCATAACTTGCAAGAACCATAATTTGAGTTCCACAAATCTTATTGAAGACTTCTAGTACTCAAATTAAAGATATTGAGAAGCTCTACAGGTTTCATGTTGGCCAAGAATCCATTTGAAACTTGCATTTTTACTTATGTGGCTTTGAAGTCCAGTGCTATACAGGGGATTTTACCCTAGGAACCCTGTATCAAACACCTCTAACCACCCTTGATTCTCTTGAACTTGATTTTGAATCATCCATACACATGCTTTAACATATCAATCCATGACTTCCATGACCTAGAGCTAGGTATTGATGCCCTTTCTTTGCTCTCCTTGACCTAGGGTTACCTAGATGAAACCCTACTTGTACACACCTCAACTGTGGTTCTTGAACTTGATACCATGACTTGTCTAAGCTTCAATAGGGCTCTCTAGGCCTCCCATGGGATCCATACACACCTCAAATTCATAATTCCATGTTGATGATCTTCCATACACCTCAAGTTAGGAGAGAAATCCACCTGTTGACACTCAAATCTCCTCAAAGCTTCAACCCATTCCTTGATGACTTGGATGTTCTTCAGCTTGAATAAGGCCCCTTGATGTGCTTCTTTAGATAAGGATGGCACTTGACCCCCTGTTAGATGACTTGCTATGTTATGATATGCAAATGATTGGACCATGTACATGATGTGACTATGAAAATGATAATGCAATTAAAACATAAACCAGGTGAAATAGGTTGAGCAAATTTTAGGGTGCAACAGCTGGCCCTATTCAAACGGCTTGGACCCGACTGGGTGAAGAGCGAACGGCCTTCAAACAGTCGAGGTACGAGACGGTTGAATACCAAGAACCCGGAAATTTGCCAACCGCAGAAATAAACTGCACAAACTACTTGGATAACAACATCCGCTAACTGAATCTGATTGTTACAGCAACAAACTGATCAAATATCTGATATCAAAAATCTGATTTCAACGTCAACCGCCTGTGTAACACCCCAGGCCTTGAACTCTCTCTTGTCGAAACCTCTCGCCTTTTGTCCATGTTAAAACTTCGTCGTCTGTTAATACGGAGAGAACAAATTAGTGACCATGCTGGAGATCATTTTCATCAACCCGAAAAAGATTCTATCATCGCGGGGATAGAACTTTGTCCACATTAGGACTCTACATTCCGTCAACACAGAAAAATCCCGACGACTTCGCTGGGGAAACATTTCTGTCTAATCACAGGGAACTCATCTGCCTATCCATGCAGGCACATCATCTGTCTAAACACAGGAAACCCCATCCGTCTACTTCATACGGGAAAAGTCATCTGCCTGATTACAAGAAACTCCATCCGCCTGCTTCATACGAGAAAAGCATCTGAATACCGTTTCTCTGCCTACCTCTGCAGTAGCCAACTCCGTTGGTCCCAACCCACAAACGACTTTGAGGAGGGCTCTACTGGGGATAATAACACAAGAAAATCACGGCGACTTCCTTGGGGAAAATACTTTTGTCAAATGTCAGAACACAACTCACATACTCTGGCCATCACGGGAGAATCGTCTATCGGGATACCAGAAGGTTCATCAACCTGCTTCATACGGGAGAATCCATCCGCCTGATTCATGCAGGAAAAGGTCATCCGCCTCCTTCATACGGGAAAATACATTTGCCTGAACACAGGAAAATTCATCCGCCTGTTTCATACGGAAAATACATCTGCCTGAACACAGGAAAGTTCATCCGCCTGCTTCATACGGGAAAATTCATCTGCCTGAACACAGGAAAGTTCATCCGCCTGCTTCATACGGGAAAATACATCTGCCTGAACACAGGAAAGTTCATCTGCCTGCTTCATACGGGAAAATACATTTGCCTGAACACAGGAAAGTTCATCCGCCTGCTTCATACGGGAAAATACATCTGCCTGAACACAGGAAAGTTCATCCGCCTGCTTCATGCGGGAAAAGTCATCTGCCTGATTCTTACAGGAAAGTTCATCTGTCTGCTTCATACGGGAAAATACATTTGCCTGAACACAGGAAAGTTCATCTTCCTGCTTCATACGGGAAAATACATCTGCCTGAACACAGGAAAGTTCATCCGCCTGCTTCATACGGGAAAATACATTTGCCTGAACACAGGAAAGTTCATCCGCCTGCTTCATACGGGAAAATACATCTGCCTGAACACAGGAAAGTTCATCCGCCTGCTTCATACGGGAAAAGTCATCTGCCTGATTCTTACAGGAAAATTCGCCCGCCTGCTTCATACGGGAAAAGTGACTCGGATATAGCTTCTTTGCCTATTCTTTGCAGTAGCTAAATCCCCTGGGGATATTCTGAAAGTAACTGCCCGAAACCCGTTTCGACAACAAGTGGCCACTTCTGAAATCTTGATTCATGAAACCCTGGCATGCTGCCACGACAGCAAACCTGGAGAAAAACACTCCGCTGGTCGGATAGGAGAAAATTCAACCAGCAACTCTGTGGGGAATGATAACAAGAACTGCATCATCATATGTCTCACGGCGAGACCTCGATCATCTGGTAATAAATCTGAGTTGTAACTTCATACTCCTGCTAAGAAACACACCTGAAAGAAAAAGGTTAACCAACATGATTTATGTTTCAAAATGCGTATGTTTGGCAATGGCGTAATGCTCCATACGGCATGGAAATGCTACGCGTTTTTGGGTAGATGCAAACATGATAATGTATGCAAATGCAAATGCAGGTTCGGGCCGCTGGGGAGGGCTCTGACAAGCTTGCTTCAACACGGCTGTTGAGGACAAATACCACCCTGTTGGGGATGAACGGGTATCGCAAAGTATTCTGACAAAATAAATGCTGGAAATACAACCAACTCTGCCGGGGAGAGATTACACATCGATTTCCACTGGGAGGAAAAGAACAACACCTGCTGGGAAGATTAACTCAGCCGGGGGAGAAGCAACCCTTCTGGGGGACAACTGTCTGGGTACAGTTTACAACTCGGAGCTACCACTCCGCTGGGTATAATCATCCTGATGAAGGCATGACAACCTGTGGGTAGAAAGAAAACCATCCTCGGTGGGGATAATCCTTCTGAACCTACTATGACTTGGTTATGTGTCGCGGAAATCATCCCAGCTGGGGATTGAGCGTGCACATACTCGACTCTCTGGGGAGTATAAACTTTGCAGGGGATACTGATTTTGACTTGCTGGGGATGTCCTGTGGACAACTTCCATGAGGATACTCTTCTGGGAAAATAATCCCTCCTTCGGTAAGGGATAACATCATCTCAACCTCTGGGGATGAGGTGCGACCTGCTGGGAAATAAGGTCACGTCCTTCTTCCAGGGCCTCTGGCTAGGGCCACCATTTTCTGATTGTCCGCTTCAAGGGCGAGAACCCTGCAAAACACAAACGAGACAAAACAAGCCTATACAACAGAATCTATCCGGGTTAGCATCTATGACATTACTTCAGTCAATTCGAAGTTTTAGCAATTATTGGCAAGGGCCAACAAATTTATGCACATGCGAGTTCATCAAAACATCGGCGTTTTCCACATACAAAACAATAAAGCACAACATCGAATACTGAATAACATGTTTTATTGATTGAGCCTGTGAATAGGCAAAGCTTTGTACATCGGATGCAACTCCTAAAAAGAGGAAGTTACGCACACACACATACATATATGCACAAAAAGCATAAAATAAAAGATACAAAACAATATTTGTATACATGTCGGCAACGTGGTGCAGACAAACATCATGAGCTGATCCTCCTATGACTCGCCTGACTCTGGCGCTTTCCCGGTATTCAATTTTCGGAAGAGATTGTGTTTGATAAACGAACCCTCAGGTACTCCCAAACCACTAAGCAATGTTGTATCAGATCCGGACCGCAGTCATTTGCTTTTTCAATCCTTAACTTTTGCGTGAATCGCCCTTTGCGGGTTTTCAATTCACCGGGATACCCTTTTTTGCCGAAGTCGCCCTTTGTAGGTTTTTGACTTCGCGGGTGTACATCTTTTCAATTTTATCCCTAACTTTTTCCCGAACCTTTTATTCATTTTTTACGGTTCGCCAGGATGCCCCATTTTTGCCTGGACTCTCTTTTTACTGTCCAGCGGGTCACTTTCAAGCAAAGTATTTTTTAACTGCGTCCGCATTCACAGGAGACGTAAAGTCTTCACCATCCATGGTAGATACTAGCAAGGCTCCCCCAGAGAAGACTTTTCTGACAACGTAGGGACCTTCGTAATTAGGGGTCCACTTGCCCCTGTGATCTGTTTGTGGCGGGAGAATCTTTTTCAGCACAAGGTCGCCCGTCTGAAAGCTTCGTGGACATATCTTCTTATCGTATGCTCTTTTCATCCGACTCTGATACAACCGACCGTATGCGAGAGAAGCTAGCCTCTTCTCATCCATTAAGTTGAGTTGATTTAGTCTATCTTTAACCCATTCTGCCTTGTCAAGTTGGACATCTCGTAAAACCCTCAAGGAAGGAATCTCAACCTCCAACGGTAACACTGCCTCCATTCTGTATACCAATGAAAAAGGGGTTGCCCCGGTTGATGTGCGTACCGTCGTACGATAACCGTGCAAAGCGAAAGGTAGCATCTCGTGCCAGTCCTTATACGTCACAACCATCTTTTGGACAATCTTCTTTATGTTCTTATTGGCCGCTTCAACAGCGCCATTCATCTTGGGTCGGTAAGTGTCGCTTGCGCGAAAATAAGGTGCCGGCATGACAGAAGAGTCGCCACCTTTCGTTATTTATCCCTCAGAGCGGGAAAGGAAACGATCGGAAAAACCTTACGAAAAAGGGTAAGACAAGGTCATCGCAACCGTTGTCTGGATTCGGGAGTCGGTTACGCAAGGGAAAGGTATTAGCACCCCTCACGTCCGTCGTACTCGACGGGATCCTCGCTTGTTGTGTTTACTTGGACGGGTTGGTTTTATTATATCTACCTATCAAGGCTGGCTGAAAAAGAAAAGAAAAATGACTCGGCAAAGCGTCGCACTTTATGCCTACGTATTCTCATCAGAGAATGAGAAATCAGAGTCAACGTAGTTCGGCCTACGAAGGGTTATGGGGGAAGGTAGCTCGCCAAGACATCGCCATCTTGTGCCTACGTACTCTCAACAGGCCTGAGAGATCAGAGCTCACGTAGTTCGGGAAACTACGGTTTATTTCCTGTCTTTTACGAAAGAAGTGTTTTTTTATTGTGTTTGCGATTTCAATCGCACTAGAGACTATGACCTGAGAGTGAATGCGTCGCATGTCACCCAAAGGTTACCATACTAAACATCCAGACTGTGGAAAAGAAACTCTCCCACAATCCTTTCTCAGATAGCTTAAGGCTCGTACCGTACAAAATAAATCATTCATGATTACTGTATCTTAAACTGTTTTGAGATGAGAAGAGAACAGGCCCAACTAGGAGGGAGACTATCAAGTCCTACTGTTGTCATGCCATGGATTCATCCTATGGTTGAGGTTTGAACAGGGAACTCCTAGAAGTTGTCATGCATAGGTTTCAACCTAAAATTCTATCATCAAATCCTTATCAAAGGAAATGAGAGTCCTAAGGGATCATGTCAATGATACACCAAAACAGACAAAGCATCAGCTTAACAGTAAAATGCATGCAATGCAAGTGAGGGAGGAAATGTGTGTGGGGCTTCAGCCTCCACAAGCTCATCTCAACCTCAAGCCATAATGGATAACAGTAATCATACTGAAATATAAACAACATGCTATCAAGAAATAACAGTAAACTGCAATCATACAGATAAAATGAAATAAAATACCACCAGGCAAACAAACCACATGGGCAAGGGAGCTGGGCTCTACCGAATACCCGCAAGCAAAGCCACACAGTAACAATACAAGCAGAGGGAGCAACTCAACCTCTAGTGCAATCATGCTCCTAGATTCTACTTATTCTAGATATGAACTTATTCTAATGCATCAAACAAGTCAAACAAAACACATCAATACAGAAAGAAAAAGAAGAAAGCTTCAGCTCTTCCAGTAGTAACTCAGTCTTCAGACTTCAATCACTCTTGACAAATATCAATTTACTTTTCCAGGTTTCAACCCTTCAACATAAGTCTCAACTTATCTTCTCCCTTAAAGCTTCAGCTTCTTGATCAGCTCCACCTTCAGGCTTTACTGGATCTTCAGGGGTCTTCAAGTATCAACTTGCTCTTGTTTCTCTTCAAGCTTCAGCTGGAATGGCAATGCTCAAGGATTCATCCTCTTCAATACTCTTCAATGAAGTCTTCATCTTCAAACTCAAGCTCAACATCTCTCAAGATAATCAAACCAGAGGAAATCACTTACTGGATAAGCTGGGGGATATTGAACTGCTTATCTGACCACCAAAGGTGACCTATAAGGGTTCAACACCAAAGGAATGGTTCCCTCAAAAGTTCTACTCCCTAGGTACATCACTTATCCCTCCAAAGGAGAGAGGTGTATACCATGGAAGGACTTTGAATCATAGGGAGGAATGGAGGTGACAGATACCATCCATGTTTGAGAAAGAAGTTATCTAAGTCTAAACTCTTCCTAATACCTAACCCTAAAACAACAAAAAAAATAAATAAGATCAAGCTCTCAAGCTCCTCAATGCATCCCCCAAGCCCACAAAGCAAAGCAACTAAAGCAAACATGCCCTAAAGGCAACACAAACAATCAACCAATACAAAAATCATCCAAAAATAGTATACTACTATATTAAATCCTAATATAATTTCTAAGGGATCCTACATACCTACCCTTAATACCCATATATGTCCCATACTCTAAATTGTCCTAAAAACCCAAAAATCTAAAGTTATTATGGACCTATGTTGAAGTTTGACCTAATTCTACACCACCTAATGGTATCTAATCAAAACCATCCTAAAAATCATCACAAAATTATGGAATAAATCCAGGGGGGAGCTAAAACATATATCTAACTATCCTAAAAAGAATGACCTAAAAATACTAAGGGAACTACCTAAACAAAATTCTACAAAATCATATATCAACATAAAAGAATTAAAATGCAATAAAAATGGAAAATATGCTAAAAATACTAAAATGCATGAGATCAAAAATGGTTTTATTTTATATTTTTCTAGACAAAAATATGAAGTAGGAAAAAAAACTCCCATGAAAAAATCTTTATTTTTCAATTTAATATGGATTTTCTAACATTAATGAAAAAATGGAGAAAAAATAAAATGCAAATATGAAAATGGGGTGGTGCAACAAGTAAACATGTGCAGTTGAATTCACGCTTGGGCCCAGACTGGGGGGTGTCATTATCAAATGCGCCAGGCCCAATGTTAAATCAGAAAACAATTATTAAAATGAAAAGAAAATAAAAAAAAGTCACGGTGCAACTAGTAACAATACACAGTTCATTATGCAATTGGGCCTCAAAGGGGGGTGGGGATAGCCATTTGATCCACTAAGCCCAGACTTCCTATTAATGAAACGCGGTGTTTCAAGCGTGTATCAGAGTCCCTCCAAAAACGTAATTAAATGTGAGCCATCTGATCCAGTCCTCAGTCAAGAGTCAAGCGTGCATCCAACGGTTGCAACTTCATCCCTAACCTCCAGCTAGGGTTTACCCTGAAACTTCCATGAAAACAGATTCCATGCACTCATCTTCCATCCCTTCGTGTTCCTTCGTTTCTTCATCAATTCTCAAAATGTAAAACACAAAGTTGCTCAGTTTTTTATGCTGAACACGATCATGGCCTTGGATTCCATTGAAAGGACCTCTATCCTCAAACCCGATGGTGCAACTCCATTAATCTCAAAATATGGTCCATCCTCAACTTCAACCAAACTCAGATTTCTTTACATCAAAATGATCCTCACATTCCACTGGTTAAAACAAGCTATCAATTTTGCATTATCACTCACTATATCACTAGTTCTTGCTCCATCAAGAAATGATGTCCATGACTGAAACTCCACCAAATGATCCCTAAATCTCTAGAATTCATCACCTAGGTGTCTCTAACCATTCTACATTAATAATTTAACCTAACCATGCCTACATAATGAGGTGAAAGAGATTTTGCAAACCTGGCTTCTTGATATGGCAGATGATGAAATCCTTGCTTTCAAGGCTTGAAACTCTTCAAGAATGATCCTTGGATGATGAAACTTCTACTGTTTGCAAAAAAAATGGAGGAAGAATGCTTGTACTTCAAGATTCGATGATGATTGCTTCTTTGCAAATCCAATGGGAACACCTTCAATCTTCCATCAATGGAGCTTCAATTCAGCATGCACACACTCAGAGGGATCTATGGAAAGTGTTTGTGGAGAAAAAATGGATGGCAATGAAGAAGAATGAAGAAATTGAATGTGACTTGCAATGGAAGATTTTGGATTTCACTCTCTCTTTCATGCACCAATTCTCACCAACCTTGCATCTGAGCAAGTTGCACTTGTTATATAGAGTGGTTTAGAATCATCTAGAACCCTCTAGGATCATCCAATGAGAAATTGAACTTTTCATGTCATGGTATTTTGATTTCTCATTCTCCTTACATGCTATCTCATGCCAAGCTTCATGTAACTTACCATTCTGACTTGAATTTATCCCCACATGAGATTTACGGTTAGTTACAATGCATAACTACCTTGCTTGTTAAGTTCTTTTGAGTTTTGGTTTGGTACCTTAAGATGCAAGTAATCCAATTCCAAAGCAGCCCTATGATCCAAGACTCAAATAAAAATTGTGGCTGAACCATTGTTCTTAGAATGTCATTTGGAGTCAAAATGACCTATTACATGACATGGTTTGGACTTATAGCTTGGGATTTCCATTTTTCAAATTCACTTTAATTAACGTATGCCTCATTTTTAGGCCATTTTTATCACTTTTTGATACAAGCCTTTTCAACATCTCATGACCTCCCTACTAGCCTTAAAACATCATTATAAGAAAGTTTGATGTTGAAGATTTTTCCATTTGAAGCTTGGAAATAGGAGATATGGCCTTATGCTTGAAATGACCTATAACCTCCAAATGACCAAAATGCCCCTGACTTGTCAAAGCCATAAGTTGAGTTATACAAATCCTATCAAGGACTTCTAGTACTATCTAGAAAGCTAAGAAGATGCCCTTCAACATTCATGTTGACCAAGAGTTCATAGGAATCATCCTACTATGGCAAACGTTGGATGTAAGTTGGGTGACTTTCAAGGACCCAGATTCACATACCTCAGATGACCTGTAATTTGTCAAAGTCATAACCTGAGCTCTACAAATCCTATCAATGACTTCTACTACTCAAATTAAAGATAAGAACAAGCTCTACAACATTCATGTTGTGGGGAAGATGAGATGACAATCACATCTTGAGCTAAACTGCCTTGAAGATAGGGATCAAACTAGGGGATTTTACACTGTCAATCCTTAGAAACCCTAGCTTAAAACTTCTCAAACTCCTCAATCATGATGAGTTGGTCTAGGAATCATCCTTATAGTATCTCAATGCATCATTCCATGATCACAAGGCTCTTTGATTAGGTCTCAACCCTCTCTAAATCATCAGTTGACCTAGGGTTGACCCAGTCAAACCCTAATTCCACCACTCATGGCTGAATCTTCTGAATTCTTGTACAATGACCTCTCTAGGCTCCATGATGGCTTTCAAGACATCTCATAAGCTTTCCCAAAGCTTCAAGTCCATCCTCATAGTCTCAGAATCATCTGAGGAGCTCCCACAACTCTCAAGTTATGAGGCACGCAACCTTGGTTTCAACCAATTTCTGAGGATCTCTTGAGTTCTCTGACAAAGGTATCAACCTTTGAACCTTTGAATAACCCTCTTGGCTAGCTTCAAAGTCTCATACAACTCTTGATGGGTAAATAAATGTTGGTCAAATTTTGGGGTGCAACAGCTGCCCTTATTCAAACGGCTTGAACCTGACTGGGTGAAGAGCGAACGGCTCTCAGCCAATCGAGGTGCGAGACAGTTGAATACCGATAAACCCGAAAATTTGCCAACTACACAAGCACACGGTACTCAGGCAGGAACGAATCTTCGAAAACTGAAATAATAGCTGCACGGCAACTAGCTGGAGACATACTGATCTGACATCGTCGTCGGACAACCAAAACACCCAACCTCGCCGCTGGAGAACTGAAGAATCTGACATCGCCGCCGAACAACAAAACATCCAACATCGCCGCTGGCAAGATAAACCACCTGACATCGCCGCCAGAAACAAACATCCAACATCGCCGCTGGGGAACTAAAGAATCAGAGAACCTGACATCGCCGTCAGAAACGAACATCCAAAACACCCAACATCGCCGCTGGAAAGATAAACTATCTGACATCGCCGTCGGAAACAAATATCCAACATCGTCGCTGGAGCAACAACTGATCTGACATCGCCGTCAACCAAACCTCGTCTGACCTCGCCGTCAGGGTGAAGAAACTTCATTGGGGAATTGGTCACACGGTAACCGGTAGTACATAGTCAATCATGCCATTCGGAATTCAAAGAACACTGTCGGGCATCAGCCGGACTTCAACCATCAGGTTGATCATGCCATCAGGCATTCAAAGAACTTGTCGGGCATCAGCCGGACTTCAACCATCGGGTTGATCATGCCATCAGGCATTCAAAGACCTCGTCGGTCATCAGCCGGGCTTCATCAGCAATTCGGGAATAGAATTCTTGGTCAATCATGAGCCAACTGGGAATATCTAAACCTCTGCCATAAGGCACTCCGCATCAGGTGAGAAAACTGCTTCATTAACGCGGTCAGACTTCAATCATGGAGTCTTCAAAGGAGATTTCAACTTCGCCGTTAGAAAACCTGCTGGGGAGGATGCTTCGCCGCTGGGGAATCTGGAGAACTATCAAGTAACTCCACTCCGAGGGTCCAGAAATCATTCTGAATAAATCAACTCTGCTGAGGACTTCAAGAATCATCTTGAACAAATAACTCCATCGGGGACTTCAAGAATCATCTTGAACCGATAACCATTCTGGAGATTTTAGGAATCATCCTGAGCGAACACTCTATTGGGGATTTCAGGAATCATCCTGGGCAATTCTTGCTGGGGACAAACCAATCATGGCTTGAGCAGCTTCCAAGGATTCGGCTCTCTTGGGGCTTCAGGAATCATCCCTGCTGAGGAATTCAAGGATCATCTTGAACTGAAGACTTCGCTGGGGATCTGAAGAATCATCTTGAGCAAGCGACTTTGTTGGTGAGGGTGTCAGGAATCATCCTGAGCAATCGATTCTGCGGCGGAATACCTGCAAAATAAGAACGGTAACAACCTAGATCATGTTTATTATGCATATGCTTCAGCAATGGCACAATGCTCCACACGGTGGAAATGCTATGCGTTTATGATAAATGCTATGCAATCATGCACAATGATGTGATCCCGTCAGCAAAATAAATGCCGAAGGGAGAATCCTCCTATCAAGGAGGAAGAACTACTCAGATCGAGGAATCATCCTGCTGAGGAGAACAAAGTCACGCCAATCTCAATTGGACTCCGCAGGGGACACAACTTCAGTTGACTACTGCGGGGGAAACAACTTCAGTTGATTACTGCAGGGGAACGAAGCTCTACGAGAACCTGGACCTGCTGAGGGAAAACGATGTCAATCGCGGGAATAAACTGCATGGCCCTCTCGGCTACTTCTCTGGAGATGACGACTCTGTGGGGAAACAACTTCAGCTGTTCAACACTCTACTGGGGAAAAAACCAATCATGGTCTGATCAACTTCCAAGGATTCGGCTCTCTTGGGGATCTGCAAACTCGGATGAGGAAGGAGAAATCATTCTGCTTCGCTGGGGAGAATACGACTCTGATGAGGAATTTCAATTCCGCTGGGGAAGAAGGAATCATCCGACTTCGGGGGGGAGTACAACTCTGGTGGGGAATTTCAATTCCGCTGGGGACTTCAGTCTGGCACCATCAGTTGCTGCATACTTCGGCGTACGAATAGTTTCCTACGAAACCTGCACTTGTGACCCGGTGCTAGGGGATGAACACGAGCTTCGGCGCCTGAACATTTCCATGAAACCTGCACTTGTGACCCGGTGCTGGGGGAGTGAATCATGTTTCGGCGCTTAGCTCAGCTGAGGAGATGACGTTCCTTCAGGATGCATCTGGTTGGGGAGAGAATCATCTCTGCCTGGGGAGACATATCAATGCTCATTATCTTGCGTTCAGACTCTGCGGGGAGAGGCTACTGAACTCTGCTGGAGAAAGAGGAATCATCCTGCTTCGGGATGCGCACGGCGCACTGCCTGGAATATGCTACACCTGTAACAACACAAACAAACAGACAAGATACCCTTCTCAAAGGGGCCTATCAAGGTTATTATCTCGTGACAATATCCAAGTAATTAATTGTTTCAACAATCAGTGGCCTAGGCCAGTAAGTTTATGTATGTGCATTTTATCAAAAACATCGGCGTTCTTTTTCGCAAACAAAACAGATAAATGCTAAACAAGCAAACATAATTGCTGAATAGTATGCATTTTATTGATAACAAACCCCTGAATGGGTAAAAAATGTTTTACAACAGATGCAAGCTCCTGGAATGAGGAAGCCGCGCAAAAATAAAACATAAATCAGTATATACAAATGTCGGCAACGAGGCGTAGACGAACACCATGAGTTGATCCCTCTAAGACCCACTCGACTTCGATATTTCTCCGACGCTTCAGCTTCGAAAGAGATTGATTCAGATAAACGGCCTTCAGGTCCTCCAAACCACTAAACAATGAAAGTCCACACGCGGAACGCAGTCATTTGCTTTTCAAATCCCTAACTTTTGCGTGAACCGCCCTTTGCGGGTTTTCAGTTCACCGGGATACCCTTTTTTGCCGAAGCAGCCCAGTGTAGGTTTTCGACTTCGCGGGTGTACATTTTTTCAATATATCCCTAATTTTTGCCCGAACCTTTTTATTCTGTTTTTGGTTCGCCGGGATGCCCCCTTTTTGCCTGGACTCTCTTTTTTGTCCAACGGGTCGCTTTCAAGCAAAGTATTTTTTAACTGCGTCTGCGTTCACCGGGGATGCAAAATCTTCACCATCCATCATGGATAACAACAAAGCTCCTCCCGAGAAGACCTTGCTGGGGACATACGGACCTTCGTAATTCGGAGTCCACTTGCCCCGGTGATCGGAGTGTGGAGGAAGAATCTTCTTCAGGACGAGATCACCCGTCTGAAAGCTTCTAGGACGCACCTTCTTATCATAAGCTTTCTTCATTCGGCTTTGGTACAGACGACCAAACGCAATCGATGTTAACCTCTTCTCATCCATCAGGCTGAGTTGGTTCAGACGATTCGTAATCCATTATGCCTCGTCGAGTTTCACATCAACCAAAACTCGCAAAGAAGGGATCTCCACTTCTAACGGTAGGACTGCTTCCATACCGTACACCAAGGAGAAAGGAGTTGCCCCGGTTGACGTACGTACCGTTGTACGATAACCGTGCAATGCAAATGGCAGCATCTCGTGCCAATCTTTGTAGGTCACAACCATCTTCTGAACAATCTTCTTTATGTTCTTGTTGGCTGCTTCAACGGTGCCATTCATCTTCGGCCGGTAAGGAGATGAGTTGTGGTGTTCAATCTTGAAACTCTGGCACAGCTCCTTCATCATCTTGTTATTCAGATTCGAACCATTGTCAGTAATGATCCGCTCGGGAATTCCGTAACGACAGATGATGTCCCTCTTTATGAATCTAGCCACCACCTGCTTGGTCACATTAGCATACGAGACTGCCTCCACCCACTTGGTGAAGTAGTCGATAGCTACCAGAATGAAGCGATGACCATTAGATGCAGTGGGCTCGATCTTGCCTATCATGTCGATGCCCCACATGGAGAACGACCACGGGAAGGACATGACATTCAACGGGCACGGCGGCACATGAACTTTATCAGCATAAATCTGGCATTTATGACATCTCTTCGCGGATCTGAAGCAATCCGACTCCATCGTCAGCCAGTAGTATCCTGCTCTCAGGATCTTCCTCGTCATAGCATGCCCGCCGGCGTGCGTACCAAATGTGCCTTCATGGACTTCTTCCATGAGCATACTCGCCTCTTTCCCATCTACACATCTGAGTAGCACGAGATCGTGGTTTCTCTTATACAACACTCCATCAGGATTGAGATAAAAATTTCCAGACAGCCTCCTCAGAGTCTTCTTATCCTGGGTTGACGCACCCGCAGGATACTCCTTAGTCATAAGGAAAGTCTGGATGTCATGGAACCATGGCTTGCCGTCGGCGGCTTCCTCGATTGCAAAGACAAATGCCGGTCTATCAAGACGCGAAAGAACAATTCTTGGAGCCTCATTCCAAAAATTGACTTTATACATTGAGGCCAAC
Source organism: Lathyrus sativus (assembly GCA_963859935.3). Taxonomy (NCBI): domain Eukaryota; kingdom Viridiplantae; phylum Streptophyta; class Magnoliopsida; order Fabales; family Fabaceae; genus Lathyrus; species Lathyrus sativus. Next base: position 93,544,516 of record OZ012737.1, read on the forward strand.
GTGGCTAAGGCATCAGCCATCTGATTTTCTGCCCTGGGCACATGATGGAGTTCCACTCGATCAAAGAACGGAAGTAGCCTCCTGGCGTAATTCATGTACGGCACCAAATTCGATTGACGAGTCTCCCACTCCCCTTTAATTTGGTTGATCACGAGCGCTGAGTCACCATATACGTCTAGGTTCTTGATTCTCAAATCAATTGCCTCTTCTAGACCCATGATGCATGCTTCGTACTCCGCCTCATTATTGGTAACTGGAAACGTCAGTCTCGCAGTAAACGGGATGTGGGATCCGTGGGGAGTCGTGATGATAGCCCCGATGCCACTTCCATAGGAATTGACCGCCCCATCGAATATCAATTTCCACTGGGATTTCCTATCTGGCCCCTCGTCGGGCAACGGCTCATCGCAGTCCTTCGCTTTGAGAAACATAGTATCCTCGTCAGGGAATTCAAACTTCATAGGCTGGTAATCCTCGATCGGCTGCTCGGCAAGGTAATTAGACAATACGCTTCCCTTAATGGCCTTCTGGGACACGTACTGAATATCATATTCTGTTAACACCATTTGCCATCTGGCAATCCTGCTCGAAAGAGCCTGCTTCTCGAAGACGTACTTGATCGGATCCATCTTCGAAATTAGCATAGTGGTGTGATTGAGCATGTACTGTCGTAGATGTTTGGCAGCCCAAGCTAGTGCACAACACGTCTTCTCCAGCATCGAGTATCGAGATTCACAGTCAGTGAACTTTTTACTCAAGTAGTAAATGGCATGCTCCTTTCTGCCCGTCTCGTCATGCTGACCGAGAACACACCCCATACTATTCTCAAGAACGGTCAAGTACATGATTAATGGCCGTCCAGCCACTGGGGGTATCAAGATTGGAGGTTCTTGAAGATACTGCTTTATCTTGTCGAATGCCTTCTAGTAATCCTCATTCCAAGTAATCGCCTGATCTTTCTTTAAAAGCTTGAACATCGGTTCACAAGTGGCCGTGAGCTGAGAGATAAACCTTACAATGTAGTTTATTCGGCCCAAGAAACCACGAACTTCTTTTTCTGTTTTCGGCGCTGGCATTTCTTGAATGGCTTTTATTTTCGCAAGATCAACCTCGATGCCTCGTTTGCTAACGATAAACCCTAGTAACTTTCCGGACCGCACTCCGAAAGTGCATTTGTTAGGATTCAGCCTCAACCTGAACTTTCTAAGCCTCTCAAAAAGCTTCAATAAGTTGACCAGATGCTCTTCCTCCGTTTGGGACTTCGCAATCATGTCATTAGCATAGACCTCGATCTCATGATGAATCATATCATGAAACAAAGTTACCATTGCTCGTTGGTAAGTGGCCCCTGCGTTCTTCAGACCGAAGGGCATTACCTTATAGCAAAATGTTCCCCAGGGGCTGATAAACGTCGTTTTCTCCATGTCCTCCGGCGCCATCTTGATCTGGTTGTAACCGGAGAAGCCATCCATGAACGAAAACACGGAGAACTGGGCTGTGTTGTCGACCAACACATCGATATGAGGCAACGGGAAATCATCTTTAGGGCTCGCCCTATTCAAATCCCGATAATCGACGCACATGCGTACCTTACCGTCCTTCTTCGGTACAGGCACTATGTTGGCGACCCACGGAGGGTAAGTGGTGACCGCTAAGAAGCCAGCATCAAGCTGTTTCTGCACTTCTTCTTTGATCTTAACGGCCATGTCTGGTCTCGTCCTCCTAAGCTTCTGCTTGACGGGAGGGCAATCTTCTCGTAGCGGCAAGTGGTGGACCACGATGTCCGTGTCAAGTCCGGGCATATCTTCGTATGACCAAGCAAAGACGTCACTATACTCTCTTAGCATCTCGACCAGTCTTTGCTTGACATCATTCTGCAACGCAGCCCCTACTCTGACATTTCTGACGAGCTCTTCAGAACCCAGGTTTACGATCTCGATCTCCTCCTCGTGAGGCAGAATAACCTTTTCCTCTTGTTTCAACAAGCGGGCCAACTCTTCAGGAAGGTCTTCGTCTTCATCAATCTCTTCTTCGGCTTGATAGATCGGGCAATCGAAGTCGAAGTGAGCCGTAGAGGGTCCAGAGTCGATGTCATCTGTTATGTGGATCCTGCAATAACAAGGGTTAAGTTTAAAACAAGAATATGCAGGTTAGCACGAACCCCATTGCCATTTTACTGTTTTTCAAAACAAATATAAAGCAGGAATAACAAAGAACACAATATTTGAATACGAAGAAAACGCCTTTGATTTATTAACAACATGCATGTACATAATCCAACAAGGCCCTGACAATAAAACCGCTATGCCCCGGGTAGGACATAGGGTTGTACAATGATTGTAAAAAGTAAATCATTACTCTTCACTTGTCAGCTGGATGATATCCTTGATTGTCCAATTGTTGAGGCGCTCGCCCGGCTTGCTTGGCTGAATCCAAGAGTCGAGATCACAATCGCTATCCCCGCTGTCTTCAGACATCGCGTTGATGCTTTCGAAAATCACTCCGCCACTGGTAAATAGGATCGGCCCCTTACCCCGTGACGCGCTGCTAGACGAAGAAGAAGAAGCTTCAGCTTCAGGAGAATATCCCAACCCAAACTTATCCTGCTTGTTCGGTATCTCCAAAATATGCCCCCAGCCTGGGGTAGAGCCAGCTTGGACGACGACCCGAGCTTCTTTGAATAAGGAGAGATTCATCTCTGGCTTTTCTGTGACTACAGGAGCTACCTCTTTCACTTTGACGGCCTCAAATTCCTGGCAGAGAGTTTCATGGATTTCTCCATCCATTTCAACATATTTAAAGGATGAAAAATGGCTCACCATTATGTCTTCCTCTCCGCAAACGGTTACTATGCTTCCCCCGACAGCATATTTGAGCTTTTGGTGCAACGTGGAGGTCACGGCACCAGCAGCATGGATCCATGGCCGGCTCAAGAGACAACTGTAGGCAGGCATGATGTCCATGATATAAAAGACCGTGTCGAACGTTTCCAGACCGACTTGAATCGGCAGGGTCACCTCCCCGAAAACGTGGCGCTTAGTTCCGTCGAATGCTTTCACAACCAGATCACTGGGTGTGCAGAGCAATCCGCGAGTGTCCAACTTCATTAATGCCTTCTTTGGGAGCACATTAAGCGACGAACCCGTGTCCACCAGCACGTGCGACATGATCGTGCCCCTGCACTCTATCGAGATGTGCAAGGCGCTGTTGTGATTCCTCCCTTTTGGTGTCAGCTCTAAATCTGTGAAACCTAGCCCATTGCCAGCATTAACATGGGCTACCACCTCCTCTAGCTGATTCACCGATATCTCTTGCGGTACGTAGGCAGCGTTCAATAGCTTTAGCAACGCATTGCGGTGCGCTTCAGAACATAGCAACAAGTTGAGAATAGAAATCTTCGAAGGCGTCTGATGGAGATGGTCTACAATCTTGTAGTCGCTCTTTTTGATCAACCGCATAAACTCCTCGGCGTCCTTGACAAGCAAATCTTTCTCTGCCCCCCACGGGACCTCTTCGACGACTTTGCTTTTACCCTTGTCGGCCGCATCAGCTCTGACCGTTTTCTCTGTCGTGACCTCTGGTGGCGCAAATACTCTTCCGCTGCGAGTAATACCACTGATTCTCTCAAGATTCTCCACAGTCGACCCATACGGCTCTAGCTCCAACTTTTGACCGTTGCAATAGACTTCAGCCCCATAATGCCACGGAACGGCGTTAGTGCTCTCGAATGGTATCGGCCCAACTTTGGTAATAGTGATTGTAGGCGGTCTGGGCGCAGAAATGGTTATCGGCCGGCGAGGAATGGTTATGGTGGCGACTTCATCGGCCTGCTTCAACACTACCTCTCCTGATACACTTTCAGCCCTCCGGCTAAACTGCAGAATCCCCTCAGCCATCAGACTTTGGATTCCTTCAACCAACTGCTCGCATCCATCAGAATGTGTAGCACAGTCCATGCATAGTTCTCCGCATCCGGGAAAGAACCCTTTCTTCAACAACTTAGCTTTGACGAAGCTAAGCGGCGTCTTTAGGTCTCTGACATCAGTCAATAGATCTGCACTCTCTTCTTCGATAATGGCGTTCACTTCGCCTCCCCTATGATCCGGCATAGGGTTTTTCGTGACATTGGGCACATTGTCAGAGAAGTTAATGATCTTGGCATCTATCAGGTCCTGTACCTTGTGCTTAAAGGCTTTACAGTTCTCGATTGTGTGGCCAGGTGCCCCTGTGTGGAAGTCGCAAGTGGCATTTGCGTCGTACCCTGGTGGAGGTGCCCCTGTCAAGGGAGCCATCGTCCTCTTTTGAACCAACTGAAGCTGAAGCAAGGTCTGCAAGAGTTGCGCGTACGACATAGGCGGTGCTTCGAAGTGACGGTTTGCCAAAGATGCTCGATTCTGGTACTTTCTATATCCCTGCTGATTCGGTTGCTGCTGCTGCTACGGAGCTGCTGGGATATTTATACTGGCTATCTGCTGCTGAGGGCCCCTGCCCTTTCTCTGAGCGTTGGTCACAGCGCTCGCTTCTCCTTCTCGTCGTTTACCAGCATAAGGCTTCTTTCCACCTCCTCCAGCTGAGGATGATTCACCTTGGATTTTCCCGATCTTGATTCCATTCTCGACATGCTCGCCCATGATAATGAGATGAAAACGTCCCAGACATACCGCTGATTAACTTTTCATAGTAAACCCCTGGGAGGGTAGCAACAAACATCTGCACGAGCTCACGTTCAACCATCGGCGGCTGAACCCGGGCTGCCAACTCATGCCACCGCTGGGCGTACTCCTTAAACCCTTCATTATTCCTCTGCGAAAGGTTCTGGAGCTGGACTCGGTTCGGGGCCAAGTCGCTATTGTACTGATAGTGGTGGACAAACGCTTCAGCGAGATCCTTCCATGTGCGCACGCTAGTGGGCTCCAGGCCCATGTACCACTCGAGGGATGGTCCGGAAAGGCTATCTTGGAAGAAGTGCATCAGCAACTTCTCATCCTCTGAATAGGCAGACATCTTCCTGTAGTACGATCGCAGGTGGACACGAGGGCAGGTGGTGCCCTTATATTTCTCAAAGTCAAGCACCCTGAACTTAAGAGGTACCTTGAAATCAGCAATTAACCCCAGCTTGGACATATCAACGCCCAAAGTATTCTGATTCTCAATATCTCTCATTTTGTCTTCAAGTGCTTTGAACCTGAGCCGCGCTTCAGCATTCAGCTCCCCTTCTGCACCCCTTTGAGAAAACACATCATCCTGATGATCCTCAAGCCATGGTTGAGGCACCAACAGATTCCCGACGCCTGCATTGCCATTGACCGGCCCGATGTTGACATTAGCTCCCAGACTCCCATTACCGACGCCTATCGTGTTGAGTCCGATATTGGCCATCACATTGCCATTAGCACTGTCGTTGCCCCCGGCCACGGGGACACCATTCTGCGGAGTATCCACTGGTGGAGGAGTAGGCACAGCCCCGCCGTGGAGTATGTCGTTGCTATCAACCCTGGAGATCAAAGGTTGAACCAAAGTCCGGAGCTGATCTTGGCCATTGGCGACCACCTACATGAGTTCCATGAAGCGATCCATCCTCTCGCGGAGCTCCTGGACATCTGTCTGCACTTGATCCATGATCCTGGTTTGATTAGCTCTAGTCGGGTAACGGTGAATTAGTCTCTGATCAATCCTGGAATCACCGGAAACAGCCTGGGACCTATAAACCTGAAAAACCTGTAAACACTAAAGGTTTGGAAAAACAACAAAATGTGCGTCATGCAAATGCTTCATGCAAATGCATGCGTGTGTCTGTGTGTTTGGGAGATTTCCCCCGATCCTAGTGCCTTAGTGCCAGTGCTGATAATAATAAGAAGAAGAAGTCTGAGCCCAATCATGGAAACATCAATCTCATATATAACGAAAGCCTATCAAGGCAGTACATAGCATCAGCAAGTACAAGACAAATCAGCAGCGTGACCTCAGCCAACAAGCCTGGTGATGGTCAGCATACAACAAAGATCAAAACAAAAGGAATACAAATAGTCAAGTACGGCCACGGGCGCGATACTCTTCTAACAACTCCTTCGTCTCTGGATGATCTGGCAGAGTGAGCAACCCCTCGACGAGCAACTCCCTTTGCACAATGGTATAATGAAGTCCCTGAACTGAACTTTCCCATGCTCCTTCGCCGAAGCAATCTTCCAGTTTCCGCTTCTTAGACTCAAACGTCAGCTTGAGCTCCTTCAGGTTAGCGAGAGCTTTGTTGAGCTGGCCTTCGGCAGCGTATCTGCGGACGGTTTCTTCATCAAACCTCTGTTCACTGTCCTTCAGCTCGGCTTCCAGCTTGGAGATCTGCAGCATCAGCTTATCCTCCCGCTCTTTCCTGGTGGCCAGGGAAGCCTTCCAGTGCTGGTTGAACTTAGATATCCTCCGATATGCCTCGTCCAAGTGCTGCTTCTTCGTAGCCAGTACGTCGTTGACAGCTCTGAAGTCTTAACCCATGCGCTCACGCTCGGCTATCTGCTTTGTCAGGTCTGTACCCAGTTGGTTCACCAACTCTGTTTGCTTTTTGAAAGAATGAACAGCTTTGTTCCTCTCGCTCCGGAGCTGAGCTAATTCCTTCTCCAGTTCTTCATTCGCTCGCTTCAATTCATCCCGCTCAGCTAATACCTGGTTATGCTGATGAATGGGTAGAGTAGTGGACTCTTCGATCATTGGAGGACTTTCTGGCTTGGCATGAGGAAACGGCATCCCTATAGCATTGGCTCTGGCTCTGATCCAAGTCGTATATGGAGGGTAGGCTTGATTGTTGCTTTTTCCCAGCAAAGGCTTTCCTCGCTTACTGATAATGTTCCACGCGCGCTGAAGCTTGGACAACAGATCCCCCTCTAGAGTACCAGTGAGGTACAGAGATTCCTGTACCTCTTCATCCTTCGGCGGAGTCCTTAAGGCATACGCGAACTGTCGAACCAGCAACGACGGATTGTAGTTTATACAGCCTTTCCTACCTATCAAAGGTACATTTGAAAACCCGCTGCAACTGAAGATCACCTCAGTACCCAACCTATCTCTGTCGAACCAATCAATATCCTCTGCCGATAAGCTCATCAGACGCTCAGGCCACTCAGCTGTGGCTGCAGACAAGACAAAAGGACCCCTCTTGGGCAGATGACTTTCAAGCCATTTGTACAGCAAGGGTACATAGCATGAGACGTTCTTCCCCCTCCGGTTCTCGTTCTTGTAGTGGACTGAGTCATAGACATCTCCTATCAAGGTAGGGACTGGATTCCCTGAAGCGAAGATGTGAAACGCATCAAAGTCTACAAAATCGGGCATGTTGGGGAACAGAATAATGCCATATATGCATAGAGCGAGGATGGCATTGAACGCGACCCAACATCCGTCCTTGGCACACTGCTGAGCCTTAGCTATCAGAAACTGCAAGGAGAACCCAGGAACCTTGTTCCAACTAGTCAGTACTAACTCGGAGGCGTCCAAATAAAGTGAAGGAGCTAAACCAGCCAGATCAGGCTCAGCATCCATGTGAACAAAAGGCATCTGCCTCTTGATAGGCACACCTAGCAAATCAGCATACTCTTCCAGCGTCGGCGCGAGAACGAAGTCCTGAAAAGTGAAACATCTCAGTGGAGGGTTGTAGAACTGCAGCAGCTCATGCAACCCATTCAACTCGAACATAGAAGGCTTGCAAACCAAACTGAGCAACCTGCCGTAAGATTTCCTGAACTCATCCTTCACAGAATCACCTGCTAGAGCTATCAAACCAGTCAGCTTAACCACATCAGGGGTAGGAAACTTATAAGTCACGGTCTTCCTCAGAGAGCCCATAACAAAACAATAGGAGGCAAGAAATCCTGGATCGGGGAAAACGGTACCTGCAACACAGACACACGTTAATGAAATGCAAATGAACATGCAAACTAATGCAAAATGCAATCATGCAATAGGAGGCCAAAGCAACTGCAGCTGTGGAGATTCTGTAGCAACAAAACCACGATCACTGATGAGAAGAAAACCCCGGTGTAGGACCACAAATTTGATCTGCCAAGAACAACCATCTGATAGGACCATATACACAGGATCAAAATTCTGCTCTGTCAAGAATAAATGTCTGATAATAAGGACCTCTGATGTATGATCAAGAAATATCTGCTGATGAGGTCTTCAGACCCCAAATCAAAAATCTGCTCTATCAGGAACAAACATACAGCTGCTGACGAGATCTTCAGACCCCAAAAATCTGCTCTATCAAGAACAAACAACTGATGATAAAACTCTGCTCTATCAAGAATAGACATACACCTGATGATAAGATCCTCTGATCAAAACCTGCTCTATCAAGAACAGACAAATCTGCAACTGAGAAACCCTGATACCAACAAAACTGATCCACTGTCAAGGAAACCAGGTGGTCTGAAGGTCAAAGTTTCCTGCAATAAACCCAACCCTACTCACAGGTATGGACCTAAACGGACTCAAGGTACGGCATCCTATGCGTTCATCAGCATCACAGACTTTCAAGAGGGGTGATACGATACCCAGAAGGTGTGGCATCACCAGCTCATGAAGCGGCCTCACTTAGCTGAATCACAAATGATCGGTCCCCAGAGTCGACAATCCACCAAACCAGCAACTGTCTCAACCCAAAGGGTTGAAAGGGAAGCCAACCAGATGAACCTCGTCTGAGCATGGATTTCATGAGACACTAGTGCCTGCAAAGCAAGCACGCGCCCACTAATTTCCACTCTAAGTCTATAGTGCACTCAAGCCTGGGTCTGGCTTCTCATTCATCAGAACTCCCATCCCACAACAGCACAGATAATCATATCGAACTGGAAATAAAATGCGGGAAATAAAGTGCGAGAAGTAAAATGCGATAAATAAACGCAACCCAATAAGTAAACATACAAGCGTTAGGATTGACTCGCATAGGGAACCGTTGGATTCCCCAGCAGAGTCGCCAGCTGCCGCTTGCGCGAAAATAAGGTGCCGGCATGACAGAAGAGTCGCCACCTTTCGTTATTTATCCCTTAGAGCGGGAAAGGAAACGATCGGAAAAACCTTACGAAAAAGGGTAAGACAAGGTCATCGCAACCGTTGTCTGGATTCGGGAGTCGGTTACGCAAGGGAAAGGTATTAGCACCCCTCACGTCCGTCGTACTCGACGGGATCCTAGCTTGTTGTGTTTACTTGGACGGGTTGGTTTTATTCTATCTACCTATCAAGGCTGGCTGAAAAAGAAAAGAAAAATGACTCGGCAAAGCGTCGCACTTTATGCCTACGTATTCTCATCAGAGAATGAGAAATCAGAGTCAACGTAGTTCGGCCTACGAAGGGTTATGGGGGAAGGTAGCTCGCCAAGACATCGCCATCTTGTGCTTACGTACTCTCAACAGGCCTGAGAGATCAGAGCTCACGTAGTTCGGGAAACTACGGTTTATTTCCTGTCTTTTACGAAAGAAGTGTTTTTTATTGTGTTTGCGATTTCAATCGCACTAGAGACTATGACCTGAGAGTGAATGCGTCGCATGTCACCCAAAGGGTACCATACTAAACATCCAAACTGTGGAAAAGAAACTCTCCCACAATCCTTTCTCAGATAGCTTAAGGCTCGTACCGTACGAAATAAATCATTCATGATTACTGTATCTTAAACTGTTTTGAGATGAGAAGAGAACAGGCCCAACTAGGAGGGAGACTATCAAGTCCTACTGTTGTCATGCCATGGATTCATCCTATGGTTGAGGTTTGAACAGGGAACTCCTAGAAGTTGTCATGCATAGGTTTCAACCTAAAATTCTATCATCAAATCCTTATCAAAGGAAATGAGAGTCCTAAGGGATCATGTCAATGATACACCAAAACAGACAAAGCATCAGCTTAACAGTAAAATGCATGCAATGCAAGTGAGGGAGGAAATGTGTGCGGGACTTCAGCCTCCACAAGCTCATCTCAACCTCAATCCATAATGGATAACAGTAATCATACTGAAATATAAACAACATGCTATCAAGAAATAACAGTAAACTGCAATCATACAGATAAAATGAAATAAAATGCCACCAGGCAAACAAACCACATGGGCAAGGGAGCTGGGCTCTACCGAATACCCGCAAGCAAAGCCACACAGTAACAATACAAGCAGAGGGAGCAACTCAACCTCTAGTGCAATCATGCTCCTAGATTCTACTTATTCTAGATATGAACTTATTCTAATGCATCAAACAAGTCAAACAAAACACATCAATACAGAAAGAAAAAGAAGAAAGCTTCAGCTCTTCCAGTAGTAACTCAGTCTTCAGACTTCAATCACTCTTGACAAATATCAATTTACTTTTCCAGGTTTCAACCCTTCAACATAAGTCTCAACTTATCTTCTCCCTTAAAGCTTCAGCTTCTTGATCAGCTCCACCTTCAGGCTTTACTGGATCTTCAGGGGTCTTCAAGTATCAACTTACTCTTGTTTCTCTTCAAGCTTCAGCTGGAATGGCAATGCTCAAGGATTCATCCTCTTCAATACTCTTCAATGAAGTCTTCATCTTCAAACTCAAGCTCAACATCTCTCAAGATAATCAAACCAGAGGAAATCACTTACTGGATAAGCTGGGGGATATTGAACTGCTTATCTAACCACCAAAGGTGACCTATAAGGGTTCAACACCAAAGGAATGGTTCCCTCAAAAGTTCTACTCCCTAGGTACATCACTTATCCCTCCAAAGGAGAGAGGTGTATACCATGGAAGGACTTTGAATCATAGGGAGGAATGGAGGTGACACATACCATCCATGTTTGAGAAAGAAGTTATCTAAGTCTAAACTCTTCCTAATACCTAACCCTAAAACAACAAAAAAAGAAATAAGATCAAGCTCTCAAGCTCCTCAATGCATCCCCCAAGCCCACAAAGCAAAGCAACTAAAGCAAACATGCCCTAAAGGCAACACAAACAATCAACCAATACAAAAATCATCCAAAAATAGTATACTACTATATTAAATCCTAATATAATTTCTAAGGGATCCTGCATACCTACCCTTAATACCCATATATTTCCCATAGTCTAAATTGTCCTAAAAACCCAAAAATCTAAAGTTATTATGGACCTATGTTGAAGTTTGACCTAATTCTACACCACCTAATGGTATCTAATCAAAACCATCATAAAAATCATCACAAAATTATGGAATAAATCCAGGGGGGAGCTAAAACATATATCTAACTATCCTAAAAAGAATGACCTAAAAATACTAAGGGAACTACCTAAACAAAATTCTACAAAATCATATATCAACATAAAAGAATTAAAATGCAATAAAAATGGAAAATATGCTAAAAATACTAAAATGCATGAGATCAAAAATGGTTTTATTTTATATTTTTCTAGACAAAAATATGAAGTAGGAAAAAAAACTCCCATGAAAAAATCTTTATTTTTCAATTTAATATGGATGTTCTAACATTAATGAAAAAATGGAGAAAAAATAAAATGCAAATATGAAAATGGGGTGGTGCAACAAGTAAACATGTGCAGTTGAATTCACGCTTGGGCCCAGACTGGGGGGTGTCATTATCAAATGCGCCAGGCCCAATGTTAAATCAGAAAACAATTATTAAAATGAAAAGAAAATAAAAAAAGTCACGGTGCAACTAGTAACAATACACAGTTCATTATGCAATTGGGCCTCAAAGGGGGGTGGGGATAGCCATTTGATCCACTAAGCCCAGACTTCCTATTAATGAAACGTGGCGTTTCAAGCGTGTATCAGAGTCCCTCCAAAAACGTAATTAAATGTGAGCCATCCGATCCAGTCCTCAGTCAAGAGTCAAGCGTGCATCCAACGGTTGCAACTTCATCCCTAACCTCCAGCTAGGGTTTACCCTGAAACTTCCATGAAAACAGATTCCATGCACTCATCTTCCATCCCTTCGTGTTCCTTTGTTTCTTCATCAATTCTCAAAATATAAAACACAAAGTTGCTCAGTTTTTTATGCTGAACACGATCATGGCCTTGGATTCCATTGAAAGGACCTCTATCCTCAAACCCGATGGTGCAACTCCATTAATCTCAAAATATGGTCCATCCTCAACTTCAACCAAACTCAGATTTCTTTACATCAAAATGATCCTCACATTCCACTGGTTAAAACAAGCTATCAATTTTGCATTATCACTCACTATATCACTAGTTCTTGCTCCATCAAGAAATGATGTCCATGACTGAAACTCCACCAAATGATCCCTAAATCTCTAGAATTCATCACCTAAGTGTCTCTAACCATTCTACACTAATAATTTAACCTAACCATGCCTACATAATGAGGTGAAAGAGATTTTGCAAACCTGGCTTCTTGATATGGCAGATGATGAAATCCTTGCTTTCAAGGCTTGAAACTCTTCAAGAATGATCCTTGGATGATGAAACTTCTACTGTTTGCAAAAAAATGGAGGAAGAATGCTTGTACTTCAAGATTCGATGATGATTGCTTCTTTGCAAATCCAATGGGAACACCTTCAATCTTCCATCAATGGAGCTTCAATTCAGCATGTACACACTCAGAGGGATCTATGGAAAGTGTTTGTGGAGAAAAAATGGATGGCAATGAAGAAGAATGAAGAAATTGAATGTGACTTGCAATGGAAGATTTTGGATTTCACTCTCTCTTTCATGCACTAATTCTCACCAACCTTGCATCTGAGCAAGTTGCACTTGTTATATAGAGCGGTTTAGAATCATCTAGAACCCTCTAGGATCATCCAATGAGAAATTGAACTTTTCATGTCATGGTATTTTGATTTCTCATTCTCCTTACATGCTATCTCATGCCAAGCTTCATGTAACTTACCATTCTGACTTGAATTTATCCCCACATGAGATTTAGGGTTAGTTACAATGCATAACTACCTTGCTTGTTAAGTTCTTTTGAGTTTTGGTTTGGTACCTTAAGATGCAAGTAATCCAATTCCAAAGCATCCCTATGATCCAAGCCTGAAATCAAAATTGTGGCTGAACCATTGTTCTTAGAATGTCATTTGGAGTCAAAATGACCTATTACATGACATGGTTTGGACTTATAGCTTGGGATTTCCATTTTTCAAATTCACTTTAATTAACTTATGCCTCATTTTTAGGTCATTTTTATCACTTTTTGATACAAAGCCTTTTCAACATCTCATGACCTCCCTACTAGCCTTAAAACATCATTATAAGCAAGTTTGATGTTGAAGATTTTTCCATTTGAAGCTTGGAAATAGGAGATATGGCCTTATGCTTGAAATGACCTATAACCTCCAAATGACCAAAATGCCCCTGACTTGTCAAAGCCATAAGTTGAGTTCTACAAATCCTATCAAGGACTTCTAGTACTCTCTGGAAATCTAAGAAGATGCCCTTCAACATTCATGTTGACCAAGAGTTCATAGGAATCATCCTACTAGGGCAAACGTTGGATGCAAGTTGGGTGACTTTCAAGGACCCAGATTCACATACCTCAGATGACCTGTAATTTGTCAAAGTCATAACCTGAGCTCTACAAATCCTATCAAGGACTTCTACCACTAAAATTAAAGCTAAGAACAAGCTCTACAACATTCATGTTATGGGGAAGATGATATGATAATCACATATTGAGCTAAACTGCCTTGAAGATAGGGATCAAACTAGGGGATTTTACACTGTCAATCCTTAGAAACCCTAGCTTAAAACTTCTCAAACTCCTCAATCATGATGAGTTGGTCTAGGAATCATCCTTATAGTATCTCAATGCATCATTCCATGATCACATGGCTCTTGGATTAGGTCTCAACCCTCTCCAAATCATCAGTTGACCTAGGGTTGACCCAGTCAAACCCTAATTCCACCACTCATGGCTGAATCTTCTGAATTCTTATACAATGACCTCTCTAGGCTCCATGATGGCTTTCAATACATCTCATAAGCTTTCCCAAAGCTTCAAGTCCATCCTCATAGTCTTAGAATCATCTGAGGAGCTCCCACAACTCTCAAGTTATGAGGCACGCAACCTTGGTTTCAACCAATCTCTGAGGATCTCTTGAGTTCTCTGACAAAGGTATCAACCTTTGAACCTTTGAATAACCCTCTTGGCTAGCTTCAAAGTCTCATACAACTCTTGATGGGTAAATAAATGTTGGTCAAATTTTGGGGTGCAACAGTAAGGAGAAGAGTTGTGATGTTCAATCTTAAAATTCTGGCACAGCTCTTTCATCATCTTGTTATTCAAATTTGAACCATTGTCGGTGATAATCCGCTCAGGGATTCCATATCTGCAGATAGTATCTCATTTTATAAATCTGGCGACCACTTTTTTAGTGACATTGGCATATGATGCTGCTTCCACCCATTTGGTGAAGTAATCAATTGCCACCAAGATGAACCGGTGTCCATTGGATGTTGTAGGCTCAATCTTTCCAATCATATCAATTCCCCACATCGAGAAAGGCCACGGTGATGACATCACATTCAGAGGACTTGGAGGCACATGGATTTTGTCCGCATAAATCTGGCATTTATGACACCTCTTTGCAAACTTGAAACAGTCTGTCTCTATAGTTAGCCAATAGTAACCTGCCCGCAACAGTTTTCTCGTCATAGCATGCCCACCAGCGTGTGTACCAAATGTACCCTCATGTATCTCTTCCATGAGCAACTTCGCTTCTTTCTCATCTATGCAACGTAGCAACACCAAGTCGTGGTTTCTTTTGTATAGGACACCGTCCGGGTTCAGATAGAAATTGCCAGCCAATCTCCTGAGAGTCTTCTGATCTCGACTGGATGCCCCAGCCGGATACCCCTTGTTTTTCAGGAAATTCTGGATGTCAAAGTACCAAGGTTGACCATCAGGAGCCTCGTCAATGGCAAATATGAATGCAGGCCTATCGAGCCGAGAGATAACAATCCGGGGAGCCTCGTTCCAAAAGTTAACTTTATACATTGAAGCCAATGTTGCCAGGGCGTCAGCCATTTGATTTTCTGCTCGCGACACATGATGCAATTCCACCTTGTTAAAGAAGGGCAACAATCTCCTTGAATAATTCATATATGGTATCAAATTGGGCTGACGTGTCTCCCATTCTCCTTTAATCTGGTTCACTACTAGATCTGAGTCTCCATATACATCCAGATGCTTGATTCACAAATCAATGGCTTCTTCAAGCCCCATGATGCAAGCTTCATATTCAGCCTCATTATTGGTAACGGGAAAGGTCAATCGGGCAGTAAAGGGGATGTGCGACCCCTGAGGAGTAGTTATAATTGCACCTATTCCGCTACCATAGGAATTCACAGCTCCGTCAAATATCAACTGCCATTTGGAACCCAACTCTGGTCCTTCGTCCGGCAACGGTTCTTCACAATCTTTCATCTTCAGGTACATGATATCCTCGTCAGGAAAATCAAACCTCATCGATTGGCAGTCCTCAACAGGCTGCTCCGCAAGGTACTCCGACAGAATGCTACCTTTAATAGCCTTTTGCGAGACATACTGAATATCATATTCGGTTAACACCATCTGCCATCGGGAAATTCTTCCGGAGAGTGCTTGCTTCTCAAACACGTATTTGATTGGATCCATCTTTGAAATTAGCAGGGTTGTATGATTTAGCATGTATTGCCTCAAACGTTTGGCAGCCCAAGCTAGCGCGCAACACGTCTTCTCGAGCATTGAGTATCTGGACTCACAGTCAGTAAACTTCTTACTCAAATAGTAGATCGCATGCTCTTTACGTCCTGTCTCGTCGTGTTGACCGAGAACACAACCCATACTTTCCTCAAGAACCGTCAAATACATAATCAAGGGTCTCCCAGCCACTGGGGGTATCAAAACAGGAGGTTCCTGCAAGTATTCTTTTATCTTGTCGAACGCCTTTTGACAATTTTCATTCCAGGTCACAACCTGATCCTTTTTCAACAACTTGAATAACGGCCCGCATGTCGCAGTTAAGTGAGATATGAACCGGGCGATATAGTTCAACCTCCCTAAAAAACCACGCACTTCTTTTTCTATTTTAGGCGTCGGCATTTCTTGTATTGCTTTTATTTTCGCAGGATCAACCTCTATTCCTTTTTCGCTCACGATAAACCCCAGTAGTTTACCCGATCTCACCCCGAAGGTGCACTTGTTAGGGTTCAGTCTCAGCCTGAACTTCCTAAGCCTCTTGAACAATTTCAGCAGATTAACCAAATGATCCTCCTCCGTCTGGGATTTGGCAATCATATCATCAACATAAACTTTGATCTCTTTATACATCATGTCATGAAAGAGAGTTGTCATAGCACGTTGATATGTTGCCCTAGCATTCTTCAACCCGAAGGGCATCACTTTGTAGCAAAATGTTCCCCAAGGAGTAATGAAAGTAGTCTTCTCCATATTTTCTGGCGCCATTTTGATCTGATTATAGCCTGACAAGCCATCCATGAAGGAGAATACGGAGAACTGAGCAGTGTTATCGACCAGCACATCAATGTGAGGAAGTGGAAAGTCATCTTTCGGGCTCGCTTTGTTCAAATCACGGTAGTCTACACACATTCGCACTTTACCGTCTTTCTTTGGCACTGACACAATATTAGCGACCCATGAGGGATATTTTGTAACAGCTAAGAAACCAGCATCCCATTGTTTTTGAACTTCCTCCTTGATCTTTACGGCCATGTCCGGTCTGGTTCTTCTGAGCTTTTGTTTAACAGGTGGACATTCCTCTTTTAAAGGCAGATGATGAACAACCATATTCGTATCCAACCCAGGCATATCCTCGTACGACCAAGCAAATATATCACTGTACTCTTTGAGCATCTCAACCAACCTTTGCTTGATGTCGCTCTGCAGCGCAGCCCCTATACGGATGTCTCTCACAACCTCTTCCGACCCCAAATTGATAATCTCAATGACTTCCTCATGAGGCAGAATGATTCTTTCTTCTTGTTTCAATAACCAGGTCAGCTCTTCTGGCACGTCGCCATCTTCGACAACCTCTTCCTCAGCCTGAAATACCGGGTGCTCAAAGTCGAAGTGAGTCATAGGCGGTTCATAGATGTCATTTGAAATAGTAATCCTGCAAAGGAAATGGTTAAATGCTTCAAAACACATACAAAGCAAATAACCACATTGCCATTTTATTGTAAAACACAAAAACGGAAAAACAAGGATCACAATATTTGTATATGAAAAACGCCTTTATTTCATGATTAAACAATGTAATGTACATAACCAAATGGCCCTAAGCAAAATCACTATGCCTCGGGTAGGACACAGGATTATTCAACAATTAAGAAAACAAATCATTACTATTTAGTTGTCACAGGAACAGTTTCCCGGATAGACCAATTGCAGAGACTTTGTCCTGGCACGCTTGGCTTGATCCACGCGTCCATATCACAGTCGCTATCTCCGTCTTCAGCATCGGAAATAGCATTGATAGTCTCGAAGCTCACCTCACTTGGCGTAATCGTGACTGGTCCCTTGAACCTGGGCGCTCCTGAAGAGGATGTTGACAACGAAGGATGATACCCTAGCCCGAACTTGTCATTCTTCACGGGAATCTCCAACACCTGACCCCAGCCCTTGGTTTTGCCTGCCTGCACTAGAGCTTGAGCCTCTTTGTAGGATGACACTGCCACGTCCGATATTTTGCTGGAACCCTGAACCTTGTCTCTAATTCGCAACCCCTCGAAGGCTTGACAAGGTGTTTCGTGTATTTCGTCGTCGACCTCGACATACTTGAACGAAGACAAATGGCTAACCAGAATATCTTCCTCTCCACAAATAGTGACGACACTATCCTCAACCATATACTTCAGCTTTTGGTGTAACGTGGATGTGACTGCCCCGACAGCATGGATCCATGGGCGCCCAAGAAGACAACTATACGCTGGCTGGATGTCCATTATGTAGAATTCGGTTTCGAATATTTCAGGCCCCACCTGCAACGGTAATGTTATTGATCCGAAAACTGACCTCCTCGTTCCATCGAACGCTCTCACCACTAAATCGCTGGACGTGCAGATAATCCCCCTGATATCCAATTTCACCATGGCTTTCTTCGGTAGCACATTCAGGGAAGATCCAGTGTCTACTAAAACATGGGACATGACCGTGCCCCGGCATTCTACTGACACATGCAATGCCATATTGTGCTCTCGCCCTCTCGGAGTCAAATCAAAGTCTGTGAAGCCCAGACTGTGCCCCACATTGACATGCACCATCACCCCTTCTAACTAATTAACAGAAACTTCTTGAGGAACAAACGACGTGTCTAGAATCTTCAGCAAAGCGTTCCGATGGGCCTCGGAACATAATAACAATGATAGGATGGAAATTTTTGACGGCGTTTGCTGGAGGTGCTCAACGATTTTGTAATCACTTTTACGAATGAGCCTCATAAACTCTTCCACATCCTTAAGTGACGTTTCTTTTTCATTCAGCTGAGACGGCCCACTCTCAGTCACTTTGGCTTTACCCTTGGTCAATCTTTCTGCCTCTACCTCAGGCGACGTGAAGATTCTTCCGCTTCTGGTCATACCCCCTGTTCCGACAACATTATCTACCACCCCAGCTGGTTGTCCATTGACTTCAATTTTCTCACCGTTGCAATATACCTCCAACCCGTAAGTCCACGACACTACTTTAGTACTCTCAAAAGGGACTGGTCCTGCTTTAGTAATTGTGATCGTCGGCCGCCTGGCAGGCGTCGTTATCGTTATTGTTTTCCTCAGAATTGTTACCGTCGCAACATCGTTCTGCTCATCACACAACGCCTCTACAGGCTTTTCAACCACAGTTCTATCAAATTGCAAGGTACCTTCATTCATCATAGCCTGAATGCCCTGCTTCAACTCATTACAACCTTCTGGCTGGGTCCAACAGTCCAACCAAAATTCATCACAACCCGGGAATACACCCTCTTTTAGCAGCGTGCTTTTAATCTCACCCAACGGTGCCTTCAGCTCATTGACATCCATCACTAGATTCAAATTTTCTTCTGTCAAGATGGTGTTTGCCCCATGATTGGGCATAGGCTGTTGTACTATATTTGGACCCACCTGTCCAAAGTTGATAGCTTTGTTGTCCAACAAATCCTGAACTTTATGTTTAAATGCCTGACAAGCTTCTACATCATGCCCGGGTGCCCCACAATGGAATTCGCAATGCTTGTTAGCATCATACCCATAAGGAAGTACCGTCCCTGTAGGCGGTGCCAAAGTCCTCTTTTCAACCAAGTTCAACCCTAGCAGGGTCTGAAGGAGTTCTGCATACGTGGAAGGAGGTGCGTCGAACACTCTTTTCGGTCTCGCATTTTGTACCCTTCTCTGGCCAGGATTCTATCCTTGTTGTTGCTGTGGTTGTTGTTTTTGTGGCTGCCTCTGTTGAGGAAGCGGGATAGTGACACTGGCTATCTGTTGCGGCTGAACATACTGATTTCTTCCTCTGCCCCTGCCCCTGCCACCAAACACGGCATTAGTATCACCCTGTCGTCTACCACCAAATGCTTTTCTGGCACCTCCTGCTGAAGTAGACTCACCTGCTTGGAACCTTCCAACTTTAATTCCGTTCTCAATCATCTCCCCCATAAGAATCAAATCTGAGAAACTGCTCAATGACACACTAAACAATTTTTCGTAGAACACCCCTGTAAATGTCCCAATGAACATGTCATTCATCTCCATTTCAATTAAAGGAGGATGCACCATCGCTGCCATATCGCGCCACCTTTGCGCATACTCTTTAAAACTTTCACCGTTCTTCTGTGACAAACCCTGCAATTGGACCCGGTTTGGCGCCATATCGTTGTTGTATTTGTAATGTGTCACGAAAGCATCAACCAACTGCTTCCAGGTTTTAATCTGCGTGGGCTCCAGCCCCATATATCATTCAAGTGAAGGTCCTGATAAGCTATCCTGAAAGAAATGCATGAGCATCCTTTCATCATCTGAATACGTGGACATCCTTCTGTAATAAGAGTGGACGTGGACCTTAGGGCAGGTATCCCCTTTGTATTTGTCGAATGTTGGAGCCTTGAATTTCAACGGCACCCTCAACCCTAGTACCAAGCCCATTGTAGTCATATCTAAACCAGTGGAGTTCTGATTCACTACCCCCTTCATCTGTTCTTCAAGCATTCTGATCCTCTGCACAGGATCAACAGGTCCTTCAAATCCCACACCTCTTCCAGAAAAGGCGTCCTCCTGGCGGTCTTCACCCCAATTCGCATTTTCATTTCCATATCCATCGTAACCAGTGTTGCGACCAAACCCTTAATGATTGATCATGGGACCTCGTCCCCCGTTACCGAAACCCTGGTTGACCCTAACAGGTCCAAACCCAGTGTTGACAGGGATCACCCCAGCACCATTCATATTACCAAATCCACCATACCCCTAGTTAGCGTTACCAAAACCGTCGTAACCGAAACCCTGAGTGTTGAAGCCGAATTTCCCGTCCTGATTGACATAATCAAATCCTTGATCATTGTAGCCGAAACCATTGTTGCCAAAACCATTACCGCCATTGTTGTTACCACCGCCTTGGTTGGCGTCCCCAAATCCAACATTGTTAACAACAGTCTCATTTCCATTCCCTGTGTTGCCATTGCCAGCGCCAGCGCCATCGTTTACAACCACAACAGGCGGGGTCACTACAGGTGGAACCACAGGCGTAGGGGGCCCATCCTCCGGAATAGTCTCAACGTGTGCAGAATTGTGGTCATTATTGCCATTCCCATTGGTCTGCGTCAGCAGCGGCTGTACCAAAGTCTGGAGGCTCTCCTGGCCCTTAGCAATGTTCTCCATTGCTTGCATGAACAGATTCAGCTTCTCGCGGATTTCCTGCATCTCCACTTGGACTTGATCCATGATTCTCTTGCAGTTGTTTCAGGTTGAGTAGCGGTGGACTCTTTGTTCGTCAATCCTGAAAAACCTGGAGATGCAGGAAATGAGATACAAGTTCAACAAGTAACTAGCAATGCAAAATGGGTATGCAAATGCAGTGTGTGTCTGTGTGTTAGGGAGATCAACCCCTGATTCTAGTGCCAAAATGCCAGTGCAGTGACAGTGATAGCAATAAGAAGCTCGAAATCCAATCATAGAAAACATCTCATATGTTGCGGAAAAGCCCATCAAGTCAGGAATACAATATTACTGAGTGTACAATAACAAGAAGGCATGACCTCAACCAACAATCCTGGTGATGGCCAGCACAATGCAAATAAAGCATATACAACAGTACATAAGGTAATCAAGTGTGACCATATGCCTGATACTCCTCTAACAATCTCTTGGTCTTGGGATGGTCCGGCTGAGAAAGCAACCCTTTGACGAGTGAGTCTCTTTGCCTGATAACACGCTGGAGATCCCCAATGGATTCCTCCCAAACACCTTCCCTAAAGCAATCTTCTAGCTTCCGTTTCTGGGATGCAGACTCTTTCTTGCGCTTGATAACTTTGTTCAAGGCATTCTGGACATCATACCTCCGCGAAACCTCTTCTTCCAACCTCTTCTGGCTAGCTTTCAACTGACCTTCCAGCTCAGCGATCTGCAGCTTCAGTTTGTCTTCTCTTTCCTTATTGCCGGTCAGCGTGGCGTTCCAGGTTTTGTTGAATGCAGAGATCTCCCGGTAGGCTATATCAAGTGCTTTCTTCTTAGACTCCAGCATATCATGAGAGCTCTTGAAATCTATCCCCAATCGCTCACGCTTCTTTCGTTGCTCAGTCAATTTTGTGCCTAGTTGATTCATCAGCTTCGTTTGCTGCTCGAAGGAATATACGGCCTCATTCCTTTCGCTCCTGAGTTGCATTAACTCTTCCTCCAACTTCTCGTTGGCCTTCATTAGCTCTTCTTTCTCCTTCACAACCTGTTCATACCTCTCAATAGGCACAGTAGTTGGCTCCTCAACCACAAGGGGAGCATGAGGTAATACTGCAGGAAACGGCATCCGCACCTACTTTGCCCTATCTTGGATCCAGACTTGGTACGGAGGATAGGCTTGACTATCATTCTTACCCAACAACGGCTTCCCCTTCTTGTGGACATTATTCCAAGCATGTTGTAGCTTGGACAATAGCTCTCCATTCAAATCACCTGTGAAGTACAGAGATTCCTGCACTTCCTCCTCTTTTGGCGGGCTTTTCAAAGCATAACCGAATTGCCTGATCAACAATGAAGGATTATAGTTAATGCACCCTTTCCTCCCAATCAGAGGAACGTTAGGGTATCCTGTGCAGCTGTAGATAATCTCAGATCCCAGTAGATCTCTATTAAACCAGACAACATCTTCTGAAGAAATCCTCATCAGACGCTCAGACCATTCCACCGTAGCTGCAGACTCAGCAAAGATACCCTTCTTGGGCAGATGACTCTCAAACCACATATACAGTAAAGGCCCACAACAAGAGACGTTCTTGCCCCTCCTGTTCTCGTTCTTATAATGCAGCGAGTGATAGAAGTCTACAATCAAAGTAGGCACAGGATTGCCTGAAGCAAATATATAGAACGCATCCAGATCAACGAAGTCAGGCAAGTTTGGGAACAGTACAATGCCATAGATACACAGAGCAAGAATAGCATTAAACACAGTCCAACATCCACTCTTGGCATACTCTTGTGCTTTCCCAACCAAGAGCTTGAGAGAAAAACCAGGCACTCCATTCGGACAACTAGAATCAGAAGTATGAAAATGCACCTGCAGCACAGACACACGTTAATGATATGCAGGATGAGTATGCAACAATGCAATATGCAACATGCAACAGGGATCAAGTGCACATGGCTGAGAAGCCCAATCCACCATGCTGGTCTCAAATAGACCCACAAACTGCTTAAAACCTGGTCTCAAAAGATCAACCGCAATGCTCCAACCTAGTCTCAATAGACCCAATAACATTGTCCTCAAACACCACTGAACCTCACTCAAGAAAACCGGTAATCTGGAGGTCAAGTTACCTGCATGCCCCAATCCCTCTCACAGGTAGGTGTCCTATCAACTGACTCAAGGTACGACATCCTATGCGGTCGTCGACGTCATAGACTTTCAAGACTGATGATACGATACCCAGAAGGTGTGGCGTCATCATGTCCTGAAGAGGCCTCACTTAGCCAACTTCCAAATGATCGGTCCCCGGAGTCAACAATCCAACTAACCAACAACCCCCTCAACCCAAAGGGTTGAAAAAGAAGTCAACCAGAAGAACCTCGTCCGAGCGTGGATTTTGCGGGACACTGGTACATGCAAAGCATGCACGCGCCCACTACTTTCCACAACTAATTCTAGGTGCACTCAAGCCCAGGTCCGGCTTATCTCTCAATAGATCACCCCATCCCCACGACAGCAATAGCAATATAAAGCTGACAATAAACTGCATAAGGTAAAGACAGAAATGTAAATCCATACAAAACCCACGACGGGAAAACAAACGCTAGGACTGACTCGCGTAGGGAACTGTTGGAAGTCCCCAGCAGAGTCGCCAGCTGTCGCTACTGCGAAAATCGGCGCCGGCTATGACAGAAGAGTCGCCACCGTGCGTTATTTATCCCAAAGGAGGGAAAGGAAACGCTCGAAGTAAACCTACCGCAAAGACAGGAAAGGAATGGTCGTCGCAACCAAATTCCTGGATTCGGGAGTCGATTACGCAAGGGGAAGGTATTAGCACCCCTCACGTTCGTCGTACTCGACGGGATCCACGCTTGTTTTCTAGTACGGATTGTTATTCTATCTATTCTAAAGGTATGGGGTTAAAAGAAAATAAAATGACTCGGCAAAGTATCACACTTTATGCCTACGTATTCCCGTCTGAAACGAGAAATCAGAGTCAACGTAGTTCGCCTACCTACGGGAAAGGAGGGGAAGGTTGCTCGCTAGGATACGACATCCTATGCCTACGTACTTTCATACAGCATGAAAGATCAGAGCAAACGTAGTTCGGGCTACGGAAGACACAGATTTGTCTGACTGTTTTTTAGATCCTTCTGAAAAGGTTTTCTTCTGATTAGGAATCCAAGCGGACAAAAATGACACTTTGATGTTTGTTTTCAGTCTTTTACGAAAGAAGTGTTCTTTAGCGTGTTTTCAATCTCTGACGCACTAGAGACTATGATTTGAGAGTGACTACATCGTATGTCACCCAAAGGGTACCACACTAAGCAGTCAGACTACTGGAAAGAAGCTCTCCAGCAACCCTTTCTCAAATAGCTTAAGGCTCGTAACGTACGACATCGATTAACCTTATTACTGTGTTTTTGAATTGTTTGAGATAAGAAGAGAAAGAAGCTCTAAAAACCTAGGGTTTGAAAGGGGAATAAAACTAACCTAATGTTATCATGCATGGGTTAAAACCTAATGTCTGTCATGTTTCTCTCTTGCACAGAGGGAAACAGAGATCCTAGGGATAAACGGAAAAGAAACAGATATATACTATAAACAATAAACATGCATGAGATGCAGCAGTACAAGCGAGGCAAGGGAGTCCCACTCAACCTCGAACCTGGGAAAACAACAGGCAAAGTGAACAGTATTCACTTCAAACCTTTGGGGGCAAGCTGTACAAGCCAACAATCAATACAGAAAAAGAAATAAAACCCAACACCAGCTCTGACAGCAACACCAGCTCCTACAGTAAGCAGCTCAAACAACAACAGCTCTGACAGCTACAGTTGATTAACAGCAAGTGCGTTGACAATAACACCTTCAAGTAAGACCCCATCTTCACTCTTCAATGATCCCCAAGCTTTAGATAAGCTCCTGTCTCCAAAAATCTCCAAGCTCTGGCAAGCACTGAACCCCAACAAATAGACAGCTTCAAACAACAGCAAAACCCTAGCTTCAACAGATAACTCTCTTTGACAGGTACAGGCTTTATCTTTATCAATCTTCAATGAACTTCATTCTCCAATAGGTTCCCATATTCAATGCCACCACTCCAGAAGAGAATCAATTATCAGATTAAGTTGAAATGATAAACAGCTTATTGACAACCAAAGGAAGCCTATAAGCACTTAGCATTGTAGGGGAGAGGTTCCCTCAAAGTTCTACTTCTAAAGTATGTCACTTATCTCTCCAAAGGAAGGATGTAAATACTTTAAAAGGACTTTATATCATAGGGAGGAATAGAAACACAAGATGCTTTCTATGTTTGCAAGAAGAAATCAATCTAATCTAAAGCTCTTCCTATATTTCCTATCTCCTAAGCCACCTTCAAGGGGAAGAATCTTCATGCTCCAAGCTCCATCCTTTGTCTCCAATCATATTCAATGTCTTCATAAGCCCCAACAAGCCAAGCCCAAACCCCCAGCCCAATTGAAATAACCCAAACCAAACAAAGAAGCAAAATGCCCAAGAGGGAAACACACAATCACCACTCAAATTGCAAAAATCAAGTAAAATAGTAATACTCCTTATAAAATCCTAGATTAATTTCTAAGGGAACCTAACCCTATACCCAATACCCCATATAAACCCCAAGGCCTAAATCAAACCCTAGGTCCCCAAACTATGTCCTAAACTACACCTAAGTGTTGTGAAACCCTAATTCTGATACCTCTCATATCTACCTCTCAAATTAACCTAAATTTTAGTCACAAAAATATTAAAAAATTCCTAAGGGTACATGCTTCCCTAATATAATCAACCTCACAAGAATCAATCAAAAATAATGCACCAATCTCTCATACTAAATTCAGAAAAATGAGGTATCAAACAAATGCAAAATAAAAGCAATAATATTGTAAAATATACCAAAAAATATAAAATGCATGAAAATAATATTTTTATTGTTTCATAATTTTCTAGAAGTCCTAAGGGAACTGGGAAAAAAATCCTATCCTAAAATGATTATTTTTCAAATTGTCATGAATTAATTTCTAATCCTAGATAAAACATGAAAATAAAAGAAAATCAGCTAAAAATAACAAATTGGCGTGGTGAATAGCAATAATCCCTAGTTATTTCCCAAATTGGGCTAAGGTGGGGGTGCGCTTATCAAGCGCGTGCTAAGCCCAAACCCAGTGAGAAAATAATTGGAAAAGGAAAGGAAAATGACAAAAGTCTGTGGCGAATAGCACTTAATTCGCGTGGTTTCTCACTGGGCCTTCAAACTGGGGTGTGATTAGCAAAATTCCATCTAAGCCCAAAACCAAACATTTAGTGAAACGGTGCGTTGAGAGGGAATTCAGAGTTCTTCACAAAACGAGAATGCATCGTGGCCCTTAGATCCTCAATTGGTCAAAGTCTCACTCATAATCCAAGGGCTATCCTATTGTCTTCCCCATTTTGAACATCTTGGAGGGAACTCACACAGACGGTGGCCGGCAGTGAAGCTACCGTCGTCCCTAACCCTCAGTCTCACTAAACCTCACCTAAACACTAACAAAACTACATCAATCGACTCGTTTCTCCATCAGCAACTCAACCATGCCCTCCAAATATATTGAATCTTTCTCCATTTTAAAACACGAATGAAAAACTCAGAATCTGCTCAAACCTCAACCTTCACCATTCTTCAAATTAACAACCCTAGGATCATCCACACCTCACCCTGAGGTAATCTATCTATCAAACTAAGTCTACATCCTCAAGAATCATCAGAAATATTCATCAACAGAAATTGTGTCAACTAACTTTTTGTCTCTAAACCTTGAAATTATGCACCAGAAAGCACCTAACCATGATCTAATATGGATCTAAACATCTAAAACCTAGCAAAACTATATGAATTATGCTACATGTTGAATTTTACTAACCTGCGAATTTTGGATGAACAGAGTGATTAAAGCTTCTAATTAAGCTTCAAGAACCTCCAGATACGATCAATGATACTTGATTGAACTTCTGTATGCAATGAATCGTGTTGATACCTCTTGAATCACCAGATGTGATTTTCAATTGCAAGCTATGAACTCCAAATTCTATCTCACGATTCTGCACCAATCTTGGCTCGAATTCTGTATGGAATCACTCACAAACTCCAAAGGAAGCTATTGAATGCAAAAGAATAGATTGAAACGGATCAAAATGATGTAACCGATTCTGTTTTGCAAGGAGCAAATTCAGAATTCTACCTCTCCAATCTCTCTCAATTTTTACCAACCAATGCTTTGAACCACTTCTAATCTATATATAGAACATACTTGAAAGCTCCAGAAAGTTCTGGAATGATCCCTAGGATAAATTCAATTTCTCCTCTCATGTGGAATTTTTTCATCTCATGCTCATATGACAGTTCTATTCAGCTTGTTGCAGCACCCTATTCTTTGTTCAATTTCTCTCCAAATGGTATTTTGGATGTGTTTGGTTGAGTTAGAGTCTTGGTTTTGATCCCATGAATGGTTTTGCATATGTTACTTATGTGTGAAGCTACCAAATGCAAATGTGCTCAAATGACCCCACATTGGAAAATTAACATTTCCATTGTCTTTAAGACCTCAATTCTGATCAAATCGGTATGCCATATGCCCTATTTTGGCCTTAAAACAAAAAATCACAAATTTGACTTTGTAAATGACTTTAATTCTTCCTTTTCTTAGGCCATTTTTGCAATTTTGTGCTACAAGCCATTCTAAGCTCTCATGACTTCTTACCTAGCCTAAAAACATCATTCTAAACACATCTCATGTTGAACATTTCTTCATTTGAGGATTGGAAGATAGAGATTTTGACCTATGTTGAAAAATGACCTATAATTCAAATTTCCCGAAATACCCCTGGATTGCCAAGACCATAACTTGAGTTCCACAAATCTTCTTGGGGACTTATAGTACTCAAATTAAAGCTAAGATAAATCCCTACAATTCTTATGTTGGCCAAGAATCCATTTGAAAACTCCTTGAGGGTAAAAAGTTGCTTGGAAGTCAAGTGACTTTCACAGATAAATTTCAATGTCCTCTGGTGACCCATAACTTGCAAGAACCATAATTTGAGTTCCACAAATATTCTTGAAGACTTCTAGTACTCAAATTAAAGCTATTGAGAAGATCTACAAGTTTCATGTTGGCCAAGAATCCATTTGAAACTTGCATTATGACTTATGTGGCTTGGAAGTCCAGTGCTATACAGGGGATTTTACCCTAGGAACCCTGTATCAAACACCTCTAACCACCCTTGATTCTCTTGAACTTGATTTTGAATCATCCATACACATGCTTTAACATATCAATCCATTACTTCCATGACCTAGAGCTAGGTCTTGATGCCCTTTCTTTGCTCTCCTTGACCTAGGGTTACCTAGATGAAACCCTACTTGTACACACCTCAACTGTGGTTCTTGAACTTGATACCATGACTTGTCTAAGCTTCAATAGGGCTCTCTAGGCCTCCCATGGGATCCATACACACCTCAAATTCATAATTCCATGTTGATGATCTTCCATACACCTCAAGTTAGGAGAGAAATCCACCTATTGACACTCAAATCTCCTCAAAGCTTCAACCCATTCCTTGATGACTTGGATGTTCTTCAGCTTGAATAAGGCCCCTTGATGTGCTTCTTTAGATAAGGATGGCACTTGACCCCCTGTTAGATGACTTGCTATGTTATGATATGCAAATGATTAGACCATGTACATGATGTGACTATGCAAATGCTAATGCAATTAAAACATAAACCAGGTGAAATAGGTTGAGCAAATTTTAGGGTGCAACACCCGGTCCTAAGGAAGGTCCTGAACCTGGGTCCCGCTGGGAAATGATGTTTGATGGAGCGTCTAACAAGAAAGGACACGGTATCAGAGCCGTCATGGAAAATCCAACTAGAGGGTATACCGCCATCACCGCCAGACTTTGTTTCTCCTGTATCAACAACATAGCCGAGTATGAAGCTTGCATCCTGGGATTAGAAGCTACTATTTATCTCGGTATTAAAATCTTGGAAGTGATCGACGACTCTGCCTTAATGATCTATCAACTCAAAGAAGAATGGGAGACTCGAGATGAAAAGTTGATCCCCTACAAAGATCACATTCTGGAGATGATTGAATACTTCGACGAAATTACCTTCAAACATGTGCCGAGAGAAGAAAATCATATTGCTGACGCTTTAGCCATGCTAGCATCGATGTGGAAGGTCCAGTTTGTTAACGAGGCACCTCTGATTCGCATTGAAAGAAGGACTATACCGGCATATGTTATGATGATAGAAGAAGAGTCTGATAAGAAGTCCTGGTTTCATGACATCAAGAATTTTCTTCAAAATCAAGAATATTCGGCTGACACATCCAGAATCGAAAAAAGAGCCATACGAAGATTGTCATCCAAATTTTTCATCAGCAATGGCATTCTGTATTAGAGAAACCACAACATGGTTCTACTCAGATGTGTTGATGAAAAAGAAGCAGACTTATTAATGACTGAAGTTCATGAAGGGACGTGCCATGGCGAAAAAGATTTTGAGGGCTGGATATTTTTGGTTGACCTTAGACACAGACTGCATTCTCTTCGCTCGAAAATGTCACAAATGTCAAGTCTATGCCGACAAAGTACATGTTCCTCCGCATCCTCTCAATGTGATAACATCAACGCGGTCATTCGTAATATGGGGCATAGACATGATTGGGGAAATAGAGCCAAAAGCTTCCAACGGCCATCGTTTTATCCTCGTTGCAATTGATTACTTCACCAAGTGGGTAGAAGCAGCTTCGTATGCGAATGTAACCAAGCAAGTCGTCACCCGCTTCATCAAAAAGGAAATCATCTGATGATATGGCATTCCTAACCAAATCATCACCAACAATGGATCAAATTTG
This sequence comes from Lathyrus sativus, assembly GCA_963859935.3. Taxonomy (NCBI): domain Eukaryota; kingdom Viridiplantae; phylum Streptophyta; class Magnoliopsida; order Fabales; family Fabaceae; genus Lathyrus; species Lathyrus sativus. The sequence continues at coordinate 93,574,252 of OZ012737.1, forward strand.
AATAACAAAACGGTAAAAGAACTTTGTGATAACTTCAAAATCAAACATCATAATTCTTCTCCGTACAAACCAAAAATGAACGGCGTTGTCGAAGCTGCAAATAAGAACATCAAGAAGATAGTACAGAAGATGGTTGTAACCTATAAGGATTGGCATGAGATGTTACCATTTGCTTTACATGGGTACAGAACATTAGTGCGCACTTCAACAGGGGCAACCCCTTTCTCCTTGGTTTACGGAATGGACGCGGTACTACCCATCAAGGTCAAGATACATTCGTTAAGGATCTTAATAGAAGTTGAGCTTGAGGAAGTCGAGTGGATAAAAGAGAGGTTCGATTTGGTGAATCTCATCGACAAAAAGAGGATGATCACCATGTTTCATAGCTAGATATACCAACAAAAGATGAAAAGGGCGTTCAACAAGAAATTATGTCTCAAAGAGTATAAGGAAGGAGAGCTTGTGCTCATAAAATCCTATCAACATAAAAAGATATGTGCGAAAAATGGATGCCCAACTATGATGGTTCTTTTGTTGTGAAAAATGTCTTCTCTGGAGGATCTCTAATTCTCGAAACGATGGATGGTGAACAACTCAAGTACCTCATCAATTCAGATGCAGTGAGAAAGTATTACGCCTGAATGGGAAACCTAGAAAGGTGACTCAAGCCAAAGGGGCGCCTCAGCGGGTCTGCAGTACAAAAGAGCAATACAGGAAAATGCAGGGGCAAAGCTTCTTCAAAGTGTTGAAGGAAATCATTGTGCGCCATTCTTGTCAGAAGCAGCAGACATATGGACTACTAGTTAGTAGGGCCGAATCATTGTTGGATTTTGTAACCCTTTATGTTTGCCATTTTTCAAAATTGTATTTGTTCCCGAGGCTTTACCATTTGTAAAGTCCTCGCCTATTAATAAAATCAGATTTCAGACCAATCATTGTTATGATCTATGTTTTTGTTATGCAAAATTCACTTATTCGTTAATAATGATTTTTGAAAAGCAAAGTGTTTTGAAAATTTAAAATTTTGGTTTAAGAAAACTAATTTAACAAAACACCTCAAAACTCTAAAGGTGACATGACGGTATTAAACTACTCTCAGAGCAGTAAAAAGCTTGCCGCCATCTCTGACCAAAGTTGCACCCAGCAGTCACCCCGCTACTAAGCTGTGATTCCTCTTCCGCAGATTTGCAAGAGCAACGATTACTTCTAGAAGGTCGTTCCTCTCCCCTTGGACGGAAGTTTCATCCAGAATAATGACATTAGGACTCAGTGTGATGGGTTTCCTCCTTGTGTTTCTTGCTTTTCTTTTTCCTTCTCCCTCGTGGGTCGGTCTGCATGAGCATCTGCATCATATGATTAACATACGCATTTGTTTGCATGCTTTGGTTTCTATTTGTCTGGATTTTTGCCTTTGAGATCCTTTGGTTGTTACCAATCTTCTTGCTCCGTCCTGTTTGCCACAGGCTCACTTTGCAGTTGTTACCCCAACTTTGTCATGATTTTTGTGATAAAGGCTTATATCCCTGGGAGGCTAGTGGTGACTAGCGTTATCTGATACTACCTGATGTTTACCAAGATGTTTAGTTGTTACTAATGCTTACCTTTGAGATCAGGTCGCCACCAACCTTGTTTAGTAAGTCCAGTGGTTACTGGCATTGCCTTGCTTAAATCCAATGGTTATTGGTATTTGATTCGGTTGTTACCGATTCCCCCCCTCTGAAGTCTAGTAGTTACTAGCATTGCATTGAAAACCCAATTGTTATTGTACCTTGATTTGTTTGTCACTAGTTCTTTCTAAGTGCGGTAGTTACTGGCATTGTTTAATCCAATTGTTATTGGTACCTTTGATTTGGTTGTTACCATTCACTCTAAGTCCAGTGGTTACTGGCATTTGCTTAAAACCAATTGTTATTGATATGAAGTTCGGTTGTTACTAACTTTTCCCTAGCTGAAGTCTAGTAGTTATTGGCACTGCTTAAATCCAATGATTATTGGTATCCCTTGATTTGGTTGTTAGCAATTGTTGAAAGTTCGGTAGTTACTGGCATTGTTTAATCCAATTGTTATTAGTACCTTTGATTTGGTTGTTACCATTCACTCTAAGTCCAGTGGTTACTGGCATTTGCTTAAAACCAATTGTTATTGGTATGAAGTTTGGTTGTTACAAACTTTTCCTCGGTTGAAGCCCAGTGGTTACTGGAATTGTGAAAATCCAATTGTTATTGGTACGTTGATTTTGTTGTCACCAGTATTTCTAAGTCCGGTAGTTACTGGCATTGGTGCGTTGATTTGGTTGTCACCATTCTTTCTAAGTCTGGTAGTTACTGGCATTGGTACATTAATTTGGTTGTCACCAGTCTTTCTAAGTCTGGTAGTTACTGGCATTGGTACGTTGATTTGATTGTCACCAGTCTTGTCTAAGTCCAGTGGTTACTGGCATTGCTTAAAAATCCAATTGTTATTGGTACCATGAGTTGATTGTTACTAACTTCCCCAGTTAAGACCAGTGGTTAATGACATTTGTTTAAACCCAATTGTTATTGGTACCTTGGCTCAGTCGTCACCGATTCCCCATTAAAGTCCAGTGGTTACTGGCATCATTTAAAAATCCATTTGTCATTGGCACTTCGATTTGGTTGTCACCAATTCTCCGGTCAAGCCCAGTAGTTACTGGCATTGCTTAGATCCAATTGTTATTGGTATTTGGTTCGTTTTTACCGATTGCCCTGTGTAAATCTAGTTGTTACTAGCACCCACAGAAAGTCCAGTAGTTACTGGCACCGCTTAAAGACAATTTGTTATTGGCAGGAATTTCTGGTTGTCACCAGTATCCCCGACAAAGCCTTAGTTTCCCTAGTCGAGTCTTGGAGATCTAGTGGTTACTAGCATCCCTGGTGTGTCTGGTCTTGTTTCTACTCTTTTCCTGAAAATCCCACTCGAACTCTTTGTTATAGGAAGTTCCTTATTTGGTTTGCCCCGAATAAGGATCGTGTCTCTGGTCTCTCTGCTTCCCTTGTCGGAGTCTGAGCTTGTTAACCTTTCTCCCTTGATGCACTTCTCCGTTGAAGATTTGCATTTCCCCGATAGAGGTTTGCCTTTTCCCTAATGAAGATTTGTCTTCCCCAGTGGAGCTTGAGTTTCTGTGTGGAATATCCCCTTTAGGTAGCATCATTATTCATGTATGAACTATTGATGGTTATTCCCTAGATCTTTCCCCAGTGTGTCGGGTCCCTTGTGAGTAGTTACTCATTGTATTGTCGTTCTTTTAATTTTGCTCGTGTGTTAGCAGTTTTTCTTGCATCTTCTAGCATCATACAACATCATTTAAAATTCATTGCACGTTAAGCATTTGTCCTTTTGCATATCATCGTATCTAAGGGGAAAAAATTTGGTTTGCTATATTTAAATACCTTTCACTACGATTCTATGAGGATTGTTATCTCTCATTGCCATATAGTTAAGATATTTAAATAGGGGCAACTATTATACCCTAAATTTTGACCCTTAGATCTTCATCATTATTCTAGGAGCATCATTTGTTTATCTAACCTTAACCTATTTCAAGTTTGTCCTTGTCAAGATCCAGGTGAATTAGGGTTCTTTACAGTCATTGATCGGGGTTTCGATGGTTTGATCAGTCAATGTCTTGAACTGGTTCTCCATAAAACAAGTCCTCACACCATCAAAGATACTATGTTGGATCAAGTATGAATCCAATTTGAGGTTGTCACCCAAAGAAGAAGAGTAGTGCAGTCCAGGACTCCCGATTAGGGTTTCTGATCAGGAAAAGTCAATTGTGGTTTGAATTTTGATTTAAATGGTATTAGAATGATGGAACCATGGTCCATCAAGCTTATATGACTTATTGAAGTCCACTTAAGAAGTTTCAAGACCTCAGGGGACCCAGAATACCAACAGTCGATTAGGAATTTTTCGATCGATCGGTTCGTCTGACTAAAAAGTCAACTCATTGACCAACAGGGTTTTGACCCAAAATTAAAAGCAATTATGTTCCTAATGTTATATCACATCTACTCACAAAATCTGGTGACCATTGGATCAAGGATTGAGGAGTAATCAAAAAATCGAGAAATTAGGGCTTTGAAAGGGCCAAGAACATAACTTTTTAACCACACATCCAAATGGAGTGGTTCAAAGCTTGTTGGAAAGGTCTTGAGGAGTCCTACAAAATTGAAACAGTGACCTATATGCAAAAGATGAGTGGATTTTGAATTATGATGAAAAACAATGCAAGAGGGAAAAACACTTAGTGAAATTTCATGATTTTGGCACTCTTTAAGTCATATTTTTAGCCAACTTCAAGAGGGTTTTTGACCTAGTTCTACTTGGAATTTGAAAACACTCAAAACATGAAAGTTGTAGAGCATGATGAGGGCTTTCCAAAAAGTACAAGAACTCCTCCATAGCATTTGTGAGCTAGGAGTTTCCAAGGATGGAAGTTAGGGTCCAAGCACTTGAAGTTGGCATTTTCAAACTTGACATAAACCAACTTGCCAACAATCTAATTGATTCTCAACCATTGATTAGCCTTTGATCTGATATCTAGAGTGTATGATGAGTGGAAATGCAGAAAGACCCAAGAGCATAGCAAGGATTCTAGTCAAGTTGCATTATTTAATTCAAAGAAAATCCAAGAGGAAAGAGAAACTTTTTGAACAAAATCTAGAGCAGCAGGGCCCCTATTCTATTGACACACATAAATAACTTCCTACGACTTGCATATAGCCTGTTTTATGCATCACAGTGCATCAAGAACACTCAAGTCTTACTGCATAAAATCTTGAACAAGATTCACTTCATTTTCCCTCCAAAAAGCAAGATTGAAGCAAGAGCTCCAATCTGCCCTCACTCTTGATCCTTTGCATTTGCCTATAAATATCACATCCTCTACACATCATAAAGAGACCAGAACCACCAAGAATCAGAGCTCAAACACTCTTCTTCACCTATTGCAAACCTTCTTGCAATTGAAGCAAACTTGTGCCAAAACCTCAAAATTGTCTTGAACAGAACATCGGCCAAACTCATTTCCAACCATTCCACACTCTTATAAACACTTCACACAACTTAAAAATGATCCTATAAAGCTATCCAAGCCATCATTTACACCAGAAACCATTACATTCTCAAAGTCAACCTCCAAATCCAAAAAAGTCAACATTCTGCATTATTCAAACCACAACTCACAACAGATGATTTCTAATTCTTTCAACACCTCTAACACTTCATAAACCATACATATAAGCTTTCCCAAACCAGTTCACACTTATGTAACAAAGATTAGGCAAGGTTGCTTTGTAAAACCTTGGATTTTTGAGGTTTTTCCCCTTTTGCAAGCTATTATGTTTGATAGTTGAGTTGTGAATATTTGGAGCTGCTATTCTTCATTAAAAGATCATTTTCAGGTTGTGGAAAAGCATTAAGGATCTCTGGTTTTCTTATTTTGCAAAGTTGCTTCAAGAGGTAAGCCTAAGTCCTTGAACATGAACTTTTGTTTTGCATTTCATATACTATGTTGGGTTGTAACCATAATTTTGTGTTAGTAATTACTTGAACATGTTATATGTATGCTATATGTCATGTATGAACCCCTGCTTACACTAGAAATTTCCATTTCTTGTCTGTCCAATTGCTGGTCACAATGCTGGTCACAAACTAGGTCCAACCTAGTCATAATATGCATGTTGATTCTAATCTTCCAAACTATGTGTGCATCTTCTAATTTCTCTTGAGCAAATCACTATAAATGATGTATATGTGATGTTTGTACACTTGTCTCATCAAACACATCATATTTGAGATTGTCCATATGCTCTTGCTCTTGGTTGTAACCAAAGTTGCCTAAACAATGTTGTTATCGAGTTTTTTAGTGAGTGTGTTGTACGGAAAACAAATTGTACCATTGAATTCCTCGTTCAAAAACACACAATTTTCACTTTTGTTTCACTTCATTTGGTTAAGAATTGACCGAGTTCCAACCTTCTTGCAAATGACCCTTAGGTTGTGACCTTGCCTTGCCCTAGTTTAGCTCCTTTTTATATCCCAATTTTGAATGATCATAAGTTGCTCATTTTTTGTGCTATTGATTCCATTCATTTTTGAAAACTACTCCTTATCATGTCTACTTTCATTTAGTGAAGAAATAATTCAAGGATTGTTATCCTAGAAAGATTTTAATTCACTTGAAAAGCATGTGTTTTTAGGGTTTTCACCTTGGTGTTTGTAAACCTTTTCAACTTGAAACTTGCTTTTTCTTGTGAGATTGATCTTGTTTGATCCATATATGTTTGTTAACATGTTTAAAGGTTCAAATTAGTTTGATTCATTGTCTTACCATGTTCATATTTGCTTTTGTGAAATGCATACATGAAAATAGCTTGTTGAAACTTCTTTGTAATTCATACCATGATTCTAGGTGATGTAACCTCTTGAGTGTGTTCATTAAGCCTCATCACACTTGTTTATATGTCTCGTTAGAACCATAACATGATTAGGGTTTGTTTCTTTCCTTGGTGAATGCTTAAACATGATGTTATACCTTGAATTTCATTTATGAACTTTACCATGATTCTTGATGTTGTAACCTCTTGAACATATTTGTCATACTTCATTCTTCTTGTTTATGTGTCTTGTTAGAATCATAACGTTATAGGGTTTATGTTTTTTCTTGGTTGTTACCATGAACATTGCTTTTTTTCCCTATGAAACCATGAACTTATACTTGGATGATTATCTTAGTCTTTATATCTTTGCATTGTTGATTGTCATCTCTTTGCCCTTTCATGTTGTCACATGATTATCTTAATCTATTTTGGTTGTTACCATGCTTCATGCCTTCATCATGTTGAATGTTGTCACATTTAGTCTTACTTGATTCATATCCCATGTTTAGTTCAAGTTGTAACTTGTATGCTTGATTTTTACTTGTTCATCATTGATGAGCTTGTTGTTGTTACACATGTTTCATGATTATCTTTGTGTGTTTCTTGATGTTGTAACCTCTTGAACATGATCCCGTGTACTTACCTTACTTGTTATGATGTCTTGTAAGAACCATAACATCCTTAGGATTGATTCTTGCTTTGAAAGTTACCTTGAAACTTGTTCACTTTTCCCCATGTGAAGTTTGAACCCATGTTTGAACTATTGCCACTCTTCTTATTTATCCATGTTTGGTTGTCATCAACATGCTTTGAATATGTCTGAATGTTGTCACATTTACCTTTTTTTGGTTCACATACCATGATTTGATTCAAGTTGTAACTTGTATGCATGAGTTTTACTTGTTGTTGTTAAACATGTTTCATGCCTATCATTGTTGGTTGTTACCTTCATAATCTTTGAACATTGTTGTAAGTGCTTCTGATTGGCTACATTTTGTGGCAAAACATTAGAGTGTGTATGGATGTCATAACTAATGATGTGACACACAATATGCAGGGTAAGTAGTAAGTTGAGTTGGATGTCATACTGAATGTTATGACACTGATCGTATGACATCAGGTGCACAAGTTTAGTTTTCTATTATTCAGAATGAGGAAGCTCGGGCTAGAATTCAGGAAACTTCATAGAAGCTCAAGCTAGAAGTCAGGAAACATTTTAGAAGCACAGGCAGAATTAAATGTACCTGACCTAAGTGGTAAGTGCAGTGTTTTGAAGAGAAGTTTGGGTAAACCTGATTTCTGCACCAAGGCCCAAGGACTGACTGCTACTATAAATGACAGAAGGAGCAATCCTAGAAGAGCAGCTCTTGATAGAAGATTAGATAGGGCATACTAAGAGTCCTTGTGAGTGAAGAAGTTTTGTTCTTCACGTGTGAAGTAAGTCTTAGGAATACTTGTACACCAAGCAACTGTATGTTGCATTGGTTAGGTAGGTTCTAAGTTGTTGTGTCACTCAAAGCTGTTAAGCAAGAGTGTGTGTCACTTGATCAAAGTTGTGAAGCAAGATCAAGGTGTGTTTTTTGGAGTGTATCTCTATAACTGTTTTGTAATTGTTGTTGATATCAGTGAGTTGATTGAGGGGGAGTGAGTGGGTATACTCAGGTCTAGAGTGTCTCTAGGAAGAAGTGTCATTGGGTAGGTTTTAAGTGAGGAGTGCAAACTGGGTTATTTAACTCTGAATTAATTCTGTTAATAGTGAATTTCCTCCCTGGCTTGGTAGCCCCCAGATGTAAGTGTTGTTGACACTGAACTGGGTGAACAATCTCTTGTGTTATTTATTGCTTTCCATTTATAGCATTTTAATTACTCCAATAGTCTGTGTTATAGTGGATGTTATAACATCTGTGATAACATCCATCGCGTGCTTGCCAGAATTTCAATTGGCATCAGAGCAGGCACCCTGCCTGTTATTTCTGGGTTAGATCTAGGGAAGATAAACTCTGGCACTATGGATAAAGACATAGGATTCACAAATAGACCTCCAATTCTGGATGGCTCTAATTATGACTATTGGAAACTAAGGATGATTTCCTTCTTAAAATCTTTAGACAGCAAGGCATGGAGAGCTGCAAACTCTGGCTAGGAATATCCTGTGAAGACTGACAAGGATGGAGTATATGTGTTAATTCCTGAAGAGGAATGGAACAAAGAGCAAGAGGCCTTAGCTCTTAGGAACTCTAAAGCATTAAATACACTCTTCAATGGTATAGACAAAAACATCTTCAGACTTGTACACCATTGTGAACTGGCTAAGGAGGTTTGGGACACTCTCAAAACTACTCATGAGGGAACCCCAAAAGTAAAGATGTCTAGACTACAAATGTTGACCACCAAATTTGAAAGTATTAGAATGAAGGAGGATGAGACTATTCATGAGTTTTACATGAATATTCTTGAACTAGCCAACACCTCCGGAGCCTTGGGAGAAAAGATGTCTGAAAAGAAGCTGGTAAGGAAAATTCTCAGGTCTTTACCTAAAAGGTTTGCCATGAAGGTCACTGTCATTGAAGAAGCTCAAGACATATGCAACATGAAGGTGGATGAACTTATAAGTTCTCTCCAAACATTTGAGATGGGGATGAGTGATCAGACTGTGGAGAAACAGATTAAAAGCATAGATCTTGTCTCAAACACTGTAGATGAGTCAAATGAAGAAGATCATGAAAGTAAGGAGAAACTCTCAGAAGTTGTAGCTATGCTTGGGAGACAATTCAAAAGACTCATGAAAAGAGTGGAACAGAAGGGAAAATCCAATGACAAAAACATCTCATCTGACATTGGCAGAAGAACTAAGTATGATGAAAAGTCCTACCAAGGAAAAAGAGTTAAGTGTTATGAATGTGAGGGTTATGGTCACATTAAAACCGAATGCCCCACATATCTCAGAAGGGAGAAGAAAGGACTTATGATCACTTGGTCTGATGAAGACTCATAAAGTGGATCAGAAGTAGAATCTGCAAGACATGTCACAACTCTAACTGGTACATGTATGGCTGATAATGAGTTTGATGAAGATAAGTTAACTCTTGATGAATTGGCAGCCCTATACAAACAGTTGTACATCAGAAGCACTGAAGTATGTAAACTAGGGGAGAAGCATAAGAGAATCATCGAGAGGATGGAGGCTGAGAAGAAGGAATATCTTGAAAAAATAGACTCACTCAACAGTGAGGTCATCCAGTTAAAAGGTCAACTTAAGCAGATGTCAAAATTAATCAGGATGCTGAACCCTGGGACTGACACACTTAAAAAAATTCTACAGAGTGGTCAAATGGCAGGAGACAAGTCTGGACTATGGTTTGTTGGTGAACAGAAACCCATCTTGGGGATCAAGAGATTTGAGTCTGAAAAATAGAAGTCAAACCAGATGTCACAGCCAATGTCACAACATCAGAGGAAAAGGAACATGAATCAGTCAAGAAGGAAGTTCCAGAAGTGGAGGTGTCAATACTGTGGAAGAATTGGTCACCTGAAGCCTTTTTGCTTTAGGTTGCATGGATATCCTAGCCACACTCATCAAAGTACTCATGTCAAGAAGCAACAATGGATGGCAAATGAGGTTGGTCTAATAGCTCACACCTCCCTAAGAGTGTCAGCTAAAGAAGACTGGTACTTTGATAGTGGTTGCTCCAAGCACATGACTGGAATAAAGAACCTATTGGTGGACATCAAACCTCATTCCACTAGTTATGTGACCTTTGGTGATGGTGCAAAAGGAGAAATCAAAGGGGTTGGGAAACTAGACTGTCTTGAAGTTCCTAACCTAGACAATTTACTGCTGGTAAAAGGACTGACTGCTAACTTGATTAGCATTAGTCAGCTCTGTGATCAAGGGCTAAGTGTGCAGTTCACTGAAGGAGAATGTTTGGTCACAAATGGAGATGATAAAGAAGTTATGAAGGGGGTTAGATCTAAGGACAACTGCTACTTATGGGAGCCCAAGGACTCTAGTAGATCCACAATATGCTCTATGGCCAGAGAAGAAAAGGAAGTAAGATTGTGGCATCAAAAACTTGGGCATTTTCATCTAAGAGGAATGAAGAAGATCATCTCCAAGGAGGCTGTGAGAGGAATCCCAAAACTAACTATAGATGAAGGAAAGGTATGTGGTGAATGTCAAGTAGGTAAACAAACCAAACATCTCATCCAAGGGTTGGACACATGACTACCTCCAGAGGTCTGGAACTATTGCACATGGACTTGATGGGTCCAATGCAAGTAGAAAGTCTTGGTGGAAAAAGGTATGCCTATGTAGTTGTTGATGACTACTCCAGATACACCTGGAAAAGCTTCATCAAGGAAAATTCAGATGTATTTGAAGTATTTAAAGAGTTGTGTCTGAAACTTCAAAGAGAAAAGGAATATGGTGTGGTCAGAATCAGAAGTGATCATGGTAAGGAGTTTGAAAACTCTAAATTTGCATAATTCTGCTCTTCTGAAGGGATCAGTCATGAGTTCTCCTCTCCCATTACACCTCAGCAAAATGGAGTAGTGGAAAGAAAAAACAGGACTATCCAAGAATCTGCTAGGGCTATGATTCATGCAAAGACACTACCTATGCATTTTTGGGCTGAGGCTATGAACACAGCCTGCTATGTTCACAATAGAGTAACCTTGAGAAAAGGGACTTCTTCCACCCTATATGAAATGTGGAAAGGAAGAAAGCCAACAGTGAAATACTTTCATGTTTTTGGGAGCAAGTGTTACATCTTGACAGATCATGAACAAAGGAGGAAAATGGATCCCAAAAGTGATGAAGGCATTTTCCTGGGATACTCTATCAACAGCAGAGCTTATAGAGTATACAACTCCAGAACAAAAATCTTGATGGAATCCGTTAATGTTATCATTGATGATCAACTTGAAGAACCCAATGTCATTGAGGATGTTGAAACATTCCTTGAGACACCTGCTGAGGACGTGGTCAATACTGAAGAGGTTCAAAATGGACAGCCAGACTCTGCATCTGAAATTCCCAACAAATATCCGTCCACCAGGATCCTGAAAGATTACCCCAAAGATCTTATCATTAGAGACCCCACTAGTGGTGTAAGGACCCGAGCTAGAGAAATCATCTCAAATTCATGTTTTGTATCCAAGATTGAACCTAAAAATGTGAAGGAAGCCTTAACTGATGAATACTGGCTCAAGGCCATGCAAGATGAATTGGAACAGTTTAAAAGGCATGGAGTATGGGAACTGGTGCCAAGACCTGAGGGAACAAACATCATTGGCACCAAATGGATTTACACGAAAAAATCAGATGACCAGGGAATTGTATTCAGAAACAAGGCTAGACTGGTGGCACAGGGGTATACTCAAGTAGAAGGAATTGATTTTGATGAAACCTTTGCACCAGTTACCAGACTTGAGTCCATCAGGCTACTGTTAGGAATTGCCTGCATTCTAAAATTCAAACTATTCCAAATGGATGTGAAAAGTGCATTTCTGAATGGATATCTAAATGAGGAAGTATATGTAGCACAACACAAGGGATTTGAGGATCCTAACTTGATAGACCATGTATACAAGTTAAGGAAGGCACTGTATGGATTGAAACAAGCCCCTAGAGCATGGTATGAGAGATTGACTGAATTTCTTACTACAAATGGATACAGGAAAGGAGGGATAGATAAGACCTTGTTTGTAAAGGATGAAGATGGAAAAATCATGATTGCACAGATCTATGTGGATAACATAGTGTTTGGAGGAATGTCAGACAAAATGGTGAAACAATTTGTCAATCACATGCAATCTGAGTTTGAAATGAGCATGTGTGGAGAATTAACCTATTTCCTTGGTTTGCAAGTCAAGCAAATGGATGATTCTATATTTATCTCCCAAAGTAAATATACCAAAAGCATAGTCAAAAAGTTTGGGATGGATAAGGCTGGTCACAAAAGCACACCTGCATCCACTCATCTGAAGTTATCAAAAGATGAAAGTGGTACTAGTGTTGATCAAAGCCTGGACATAAGCATGATTGGTAGCTTACTGTATCTAATAGCCAGCAGACCTGATATTGCTTTTGCAGTTGGTGTATGTGCTAGATATCAAGCAGATCCTAAAGTAAGCCACATAAATCAAGTAAAAAGGATTCTCAAATATGTGAATGGTACCTGTGATTATGGTATACTTTACTCTCATGGATGTAATCCCACTCTATCTGGGTATTGTGATGCTGACTGGGCTGGCAGTGCTGATGATAGAAAGAGTACCTCTAGCGGATGTTTCTTCTTGGGGAATAATCTCATATCATGGTTTAGCAAAAAGCAAAACTGTGTCTCATTGTCCATTGTGGAAGCTGAATACATAGCAGCTGGCAGTAGCAGTTCTCAGTTGGTCTGGATGAAGCAAATGCTGACAGAATACAATGTCTCGCAGGATGTCATGACATTGTATTGTGACAATCTTAGTGCTATCAATATCTCCAAGAACCCAATTCAGTATAGCAGAACTAAGCACATTGATATAAGACATCACTTCATAAGAGACCTTGTGGAAGATAAAGTGATCGCCTTGGAACATGTGTCCACAGAACTACAGCTGGCTGACATTTTCACAAAGGCTCTAGATGCTGCTCAATTTGAGAATTTGAGAGGAAAATTGGGTATTTGCATGTATGAGGACGCATAGCATCTACTGACACGTGAGAGTTTTAAAACTTCAATGCAGCCCAAGGCCTTGACCACAAAAGCTCTCCATTTCACACAAACGTGCATACAATTTTCTCTGCATCCCCCACTCCACAGAATTCTCCGTCAGCATGCAGCAACAAGATTTCATTCCATCATGACGCCTCCTCATCCAAGACTCCTCCTAAATCCTCAAAAAGTGACCCTTCTACTGGTGAAGAACCCAACCACAAGTATCCTCCGCCCACTGATGAAGAACGTAGGCGAATAAGCAACAGGGAAGGCTCGGCATACGTGGACAAATCCATTAGGAAAATTGTCGATGATATACTCAAAAGAGGACTGCCATTTTGGGGCATCACCGTTCCCCTGGCTCGCAGAGATCCACCTCATGATTCAGATATGCCAGAGGAAGACTCGTGTGACAGAAACTAGGATCTTTCGTTATCTGATCTAGATGATAGTGACTCCAGTTCCTCTGATGAGGAAGATTGATATCTTGATAGGCTGCTATGTGACTCAGTCTGCTGCTGACGTGATAAAGTGTGCTGCTATTTTGAACTTTGCTGGTTGAGATTTTTTTTGTGACAACATGAATTTTATTGTACTTCCCCAAACATTTGTAATGTTACACATTATGATCTATGCTAGTTTATTAGTTGGATCTTAATTTATGGCTAAAAAGGGGGAGAGAGTGATAGATTACAGCAGGTTGAAGAACAGGTTGAAGACTTGCTTGTGTTGCTAGAGCAAGTATGTGTTACTGCTGATATATGTGATAACAGCTGATGCTGTTAGTATTGTATGAATTCCTAGTTTGTGTAGGAATGTACGTTAGCTATGTGAGCTCCCGGCTGCCGCTTGGGAGTGTATATGTGATAGTAGCAGATTGTGAGTATAGTGCATCTCTTCAGGGGAAGTAGCACAGGAGTGTGTGACTTCAGGATGTTTTCCTGAATGTCATGACAGGCTGGATGTTTTGTATGTGACTGCAAGACGTGCAGACTGTGCCCAGCTGATGTAGTGTGCATCAGTTAAGGGGGAGTAACTCAAAATGTTACTCAAAACTCTATGACCTGTAGTGCTGACTAATAGATGGTTGTGTGTGACAGGTTGATCCTGAGAAGCTGAGAGCTAACTGTGTGAGTATATACAACTCTACTAGGGTGTTAGTAGCTTACCTGCATAAAAGGTTATATGTTAAACTTCTACTGCTTGTAAACTCTGTTAACAGGGTGTTTTAGCAAAAAAATTGCCAAAGGGGGAGTTTGTAAGTGCTTCTGATTGGCTGCATTTTGTGGCAAAACATTAGAGTGTGTATGGATGTCATAACTAATGATGTGACACACAATATGCAGGGTAAGTAGTAAGTTGAGTTGGATGTCATACTGAATGTCATGACACTGAATGTCATGACACTGATCGTATGACATCAGGTGCACAAGTTTAGTTTTCTGTTATTCAGAATGAGGAAGCTCAGGCTAGAATTCAGGAAACTTCATAGAAGCTCAAGCTGGAAGTCAGGAAACATTTTAGAAGCCCTGGCAGAATTAAATGTACCTGACCTAAGTGGTAAGTGCAGCGTTTTGAAGAGAGGTTTGGGTAAACCTAATTTCTGCACCAAGGCCCAAGGACTGACTGGTACTATAAATAACAGAAGGAGCAATCCTAGATGAGAAGCTCTCGACAGAAGATTAGAGAGTGCATACTAAGATTGCTTGTGAGTGAAGAAGTTTTGTTCTTCACGTGTGAAGTGAGTCTTTGGAATACTTGTACATCAAGCAACTGTATGCTGCATTGGTTAGGTAGGTTCTAAGCTACTGTATCACTCAAAGCTGTTAAGCAATAGTGTGTGTCACTTGATCAAAGATGTGAAGCAAGATCAAGGTGTGTTTTTGGAGTGTATCTCCATAATTGTTTTGTAATTCTGTATTGATATCACTGAGGTGATTGAAGGGGAGTGAGTGGGTATACTCAGGTCTAGAGTGTCTCTAGGAAGAAGTGTCATTGGGTAGGTTTTAAGTGAGAAGTGAAAACTGGGTTATTTAACTCTGAATTAATTCTGTTAATAGTGAATTTCCTCCCTGGCTTGGTAGCCCCCAGATGTAAGTGTTGTTGACACTGAACTGGGTGAACAATCTCTTGTGTTATTTACTGCTTTCCATTTACAGCATTTTAATTACTCCAATAGTTTGTGTTAGAGTGGATGTTATAACATTAGTGATAACATCCATCGTGTCCTTGCCAGAATTTCAATTGCCATGTTGAGTGCTAAACTTGGGTCGTTACCTCTTTACCTCTTCATCTTTGTTAAAATGTTAAGTTTATATCTTGATCATTGTTATACATCTTTGTTCATGTGCTTTTAACTTTGTCAAGTTACTCCTTAATGTTTGAGCTTGTTAGTTCTTGTTAGAGTTGTTGTAATATCTTACTTGGTTCATTTTGTCACATATTTATCTTCAACTTTTTTGGTTGCTTCATCTCTACATCATGTTTAAATGTGTGCTAGTATCTCTTTAACTTTGTTAAGTTTTTGCTTTAAGCTTTGATAAGTTTATTCCCCAAGTGATGGAACTTGGTAGTTCTCATCCAGTTGCCTCTTTCTTTTCCCATTCCAAAGGAAAGTCTCTCTATTGACCCTTGGGTCATAGGTAGCTCATTACCCCCTCTTTAACTTTGTTAAGTCATCTTGAACCCTAACTTAGTTAAGTTAGAACCCACTAGCCATTAGACTTTTGCTTTAAAAGACCTACCCCTTGTTAGGAGTATCCTTCAATTATAACTTTTAGGTAGAGTTTGTTAACTCTATGTAATGATCATTGCAATGATTACTTACTCCCCCTTGGCTTTTTTCAAAGTCAAATCTCTATGAGTGTACAACTTAGAATAGAGAGTTTTGTCAAACTCTACACAAGCATTGTTATGCTTGTTCCCCTAGAGTCTTGACCATAGTCAAGTACTTTTTAATCCCTAGTGAGGTGAACTACGCTTGCTCTCATTCTATCCTGGTTAGGATACGTAGGCAGAGGATGCGATATCTTTGCGAGCAAATTTAGAAACTATCCTTAGGTCTTTACCTACAACTTTACCATGTACCCCTATCCCAAACCATAGCAAACATTTAGCAAGTATTAGCATACAAACAAACAAAAGGTTCCTGTAGAGTAGTACAAATGTTTAGGATGTGAAATACCTACCCTAGGCATAACCAACCCCCGATCCCTGATCTCTTAGCGTTGTTGTTACATCGCACAAAAGGCCTTTCTTTCTTTAAACTTTCCTTTGGATAAATTAAAGTCCAATTATGAATGTAATGACACAATTAAATCATTTAGGCACGAATTAAAAATTCCATCAGAGTATATTTATTTCATGGTACAAAAGAAGTGTGTCACATTACTCACGAAACGACCACATGAATATTAATGTTTATAAAGAAATAATTCAAAAGGGGTAAATCTCAACTAAAAAAAATAAACGCATGGTTCTTAAAACATGCATATTCATGTTTTCTGTTAAAGCGGAAGACTAAAAGATTGAATTACTTAAGACATGATAAAATACAAGTACACGCCATTAGGTTGTTCATAACATCAATCACACTTTACCAAACTATAATCAACTATTACATATATAATGTATCACAAAGATACTCTACAAGCCTAGCTACCCGATGTTACATATCAGAGCGACCGACTCAAGAGAAATGAGCTATACTCCAAAAGAAACCTCCAGCAATCCTAATCTGCAATGCCTCATAGAGCATCATAAAACAGCAGAAGGGTGAGAAATATTACCATAATAACAATGCATATAATTATGTATATAAACAATCATAAAATACATATATGCCACATTTCTCAATCAATTCACACACTCACCACTCCCACATCAACATATCGTATATATACATATGCACACTTCTCCTAACAATCACATATACATTACGCTTCATTTATCACAAATCACATAAACATTTATATACATGTTTATTTTCATCAATGCGTCATATAAAGATGATTATCCAACTCATAGAGACCGACTCACGACTCTATACAGATGCAAATGCGGTACCGACTCATTTCAGCAGGTTCAATTGAAGAACCAAAAATAACCATCGCTCACACCCCACAAGGGCACACGAGGTCCTGCAGATTCTCCGAGGAATCAATATAACCATCGCAATATACGAGGTTCTGCAAATCCACCGACGGATCAATAAATAACCATCGCTCACACCCCACAAGGGCACACGAGGTTCTGCAGATTCTCCAAGGAATCAATATAACCATCACAACATACAAGGTTCTGCAAATCCATCGAGGGATCAATAAATAACCATCACTCTCACCCCACAAGGGCACACGAGGTTCTGCAGATTCTCCGAGGAATCAATATAACCATCGCAACATACGAGGTTCTGCAAATCCACTGAGGGATCAATAAATAACCATCGCTCACACCCCACAAGGGTACACGAGGTTCTACAGATTCTCCGAGGAATCAATATAACCATCGCGACATATGAGGTTCTGCAAATGCACTGAGGGATCAATAAATAACCATCGCTCACACCCCACAAGGGCACACGAGGTTCTGCAGATTCTCCGAGGAATCAATATAACCATCACAACATACGAGGTTCTGCAAATCCACCGAGGGATCAATACATAACCATCGCTCACACCCCACAAGGGCATACGAGGTTCTGCAGATTCTCCGAGGAATCAATCAACACAAGAATGCACACCATGATGCTTCACATGCAACATGACTCATGACACTCTTGAAATGCACACACGTTTACAAACATACTCATCATTCCTCGCATATATTCATTTTGCACTCACAATATATACATATATTCATCATTTCATTCACACTATTCAAACATGGTTCACACTTACAATCATCATACATCACATACCAGCACGTATATTCAATATGCATTCAATATATATATATATATATATATATATATATATATATATATATATATATATATATATATATATATATATATATATATATCACAATGCATATATTCATATGTTCATTATTCATCTCATATCGCTTCATCCTAGGTTCACATTTATAACTCACAATTATCGTGCCAAACGGCAACAACTCAACCCCATCCATCATGCATTTTTTAATCAATTTAAACAATGCATCACATATGCCAAAAGGCCACATATTCACAATCAATTCATAATCTAGGATTCACGCCATACGGCTACCCACAGCACATCATATAACAGCGCACAAGCTATACACTACATAATTATATCAAATACATCAACATTGGATGGAACCAACCAAAATAAAACAATTGTTGTCACATTCGCCAACCTTCTCCTGGTGAAGCCTCTGGCGAACCTTCGCTACTTCGTTCGCCTGGCGAACTTGCCAGCGAAGACCACTGGGAGTTATCCTGGAATTACTTGCTAGCACTCGCTAGCATACTCGCCTGGTGAACCTTCGCCACGCTCATTCGCCTGGCGAACTTGCCAACGGAGACAGGGTGTTTAGTTCTGACTTGATTCACTACCGTTTGCTGGGCTTCGCCTGGAGAACCTGCGAGATCAGAACTTCCATGGCTGTCCAAAAGCCCAAACCTCACAAAACCAACCGATTCAGTACAAATCAACCCCAGTAGACTTAGCCCAACACTACCCGACTAAACTACTCCGTTCATTCTCGATTCTAACCGATAAAACATCGTCTCTACCGATTGAACCAACTTCTGCCCTAAATGGAAAATGAGTAGAAAACCCCAACAAATCCAACACACACATACATAATCGTACACATTGATTTAGATAGTAAGATTTCACACCCTTACCTCGATTAATCGGAAGCTAGAAGTCGTTCTTGAGCTTTTCCAAGCTTTTCCTTCTTTTTCCTTCTACTTTCTCTTCTTCCTCCACTTTCCTTTCATGTTTTCTAATTTTCATTGTCGTTCCTCTTCCCCCATATATATATATATATATATATATATATATATATATATATATATATATATATATATATATATATATATATATATATATATATATATATATATATATATATATATATATATATATATATATATATATATATATATATATATATATATATATATATATATATATATATATATATATATATATATATATATATATATATATATATATATATATATATATATATATATATATATATATATATATATATATATATATATATATATATATATATATATATATATATATATATATATATATATATATATATATATATATATATATATATATATATATATATATATATATATATATATATATATATATATATATATATATATATATATATATATATATATATATATATATATATATATATATATATATATATATATATATCCTTCCCTTCTATTTCTCTCCAATATATTTCTTCTCTTAAAATATTTGTCAATTCATTTTCTCATAAAATATCTCATCTTGACATTGGTTAGAAAACATCTGATAAATCCTCATGATTCTACCAAATAGAGTAAATCAATTAAATCCAATAATTCACTTAAACCATACAAACCAACTAACTAGTACAATTAATCAGTTATTAAAATCGGGTTGTTACAACTCTCCCCCACTTTAGGAATTTTCGTCCTCGAAAATATTATCCGATTCAAATCCAACTTTCTCTAGTTGATCCTCCAAAATACCTTTACCAAGACAATCCCTTTTCCTTAAAGCTGTCTCAACAGTCAAATCTTCTCTCACTCATACACCATCCATCTGGATCGATGCGCTTCCTCAGCTTAGACACATGAACACATCGTGCAATTTCCCCTAGTGACAATGGTAAAACAATCTAACATGCTATTTTCCCACGCTTCCGCTGCGCTACTCTGATACAGATTCAACAAGACACAGTTTGCTTCCGAGACCTCAAGCTCGATCAATACCAGTTACTATCGTAACTCTCAAAACACGTCCTTTCTTGGATCCTCTAATCTTTTCAGTCGTCTCTTGCACAACCAAGTCCGAGTACAACACTCTTACCAGACACACATCAACACAAAGAAGTCCTACACCTCCTTCTTATCCATCTTGATCCAACACACGAGCTCTCAACAAATCCTCTACATACTGGATAGCTCCCTCTGTCTGCCCATCCGTTCACGGATGCTAGACAAAGTTCAACTTTAACATGGCACCAAAACGTCCGCAAACTCTCCCAAAATCTCAATAAAAACACAGGTTCCCATTTGAAACGATATTAGACAGTATCACATACTACTCAGAATGACTCGACAGTTGCATCAGGCCAACAGTCTCTGACGTTCATACTTCGACTTTCAACGAGTCTAATCAGCATATACAACCGCAACCACTTCTCTCTCCATCCGTGGCCACCAAAACAATTCTTTCAAAGTACTCTTATCCAATCCACACTATTCAGACACATAGACTCTATCACAACATCTCATGTCACCATTTCCATAAATCCGAAAATCAGCCCTTCGACTTCAATCCATTAAACTCAATCAATCTATTAACTCCAATTAGAATTCCAACCTTCTCGAATCCCATCGAGAATACCAATAATCAGTCTCATCATACAAAGCTCAACTCCATACGAATTCCCTATTATTTCCTCTGCATCCTATGCAATTTTCTCAAACCAAATAAATACCTTAAGCTCTTAAGATCATTAACCATCTCAAATCTTAACTAAACAATTGAGGCTCCTAGACTCTGGTACAAACACACAACAGCAACCAACCCTAAGTCACTTGTCAGATAATTCCTCTTGTACTTTTAATTGCGCATTTAACGTATCTCCCAATCATATCACCAAAGCATCACAAAACACAACAAATAGTCCTGTCGGATTCAACAAAACCAACACACAAGCTGTTGACAGCTTTTCCAAAATTCTTTGAACTTTCTTCATAGTGACATAACACTACTTCCTCTCTAAACTCAAATTCCCGATATGCAACATGACCCTCTATATTCTTCTAATACATCAAAACACCATTGGTTACACATCCCTTGGCTCCTCTACTCAAGTGTGGAAAATTCCACTCCAAACGGACACGCAGTTGTAAACATATGGCGAAAACACGAATCACACTTACCACAACATCCAAACATATTACATCAATAATTACTCAATTCCATGTCACTACCTTCTCGTCACATAGAGCACTGTAATGACTTCCCACACTCCAAACCTTGCGTCATTCCAAATTACGGTCCTCACGTTACTACAAGGTCGTAGAAACAACATTCTGCACTTAAAAGGCTATTCAATACATCTTCAGCTTCTCGAAATGGTTGAAGATTTAACCATACCAATCTTGTGTCCCGTATCTTACTCCCTTTAGTAATCTCCAGAAGTCACCATCCACTCTTTATATACTTAACCTCGGAGTCTATTGTCGTAGCACCCACACCAAACGCGAGTCTCAACTACTCGATTAATTTAACTCTTTGACCATCCAAACACATATACAACATGGGTTCTCAATCTCGGACCAGTTCCCGAAATTAAGTCTTTCACAACCCCACTTCACATCCTGGCCCTGTAACACTTATCTTGTAAGGATAACTTCCAGACATACATAACTAATCGAAAATTGCCAACCTCCCACTTTCATTAGCACTCAAAATCTCATCAAAATTCAACATCTCGACGCTGTCCTGCGTCGACTTCTCAGAACAATCCTTAAGCACTTGGCTTCACTCTAAACAATTCACTGCACACACCATCTAAGCTCGCAAGACACGTCTATCCCATCCAACACAATCCCAACTACTATCAACAAGAGATTAAGGGTGATTAGTTCCTCAATTTGCTGATAGACAGTCGAAAATCATGATGGGGTATAAACCATCTTTACCAAACTATAATAGCGCTTAACAACACACCGAGCTACAACTCCACACTTGCAGTATCCTGGAGAATCACAAGCTTCTCCCCCACTTCGATCATTCCCACTTCTGCAGACAAGGTTAACCACGAACATGTATCGACAGTGTTTTTCACACACATGTCGCAAACAAGGGAACAACCAACAAACACAACTTGGCCAGACGGACCGACCTGCTCTAATACCACTTAATGTAACACCCCCTTTCTATACCCCCAAATAACACAATTAAATCATTTAGGCACGAATTAAAAATTCCATCAGAGTATATTTATTTCATGGTATAAAAGAAGTGTGTCACATTACTCACGAAACGACCACGTGAATATTAATGTTTATAAAGAAATAATTCAAAAGGGGTAAATCTCAACTAAAAAAAAATAAACGCAAGGTTCTTAAAACAAGCATATTCATGTTTTCTGTTAAAGCGGAAGACTAAAACATTGAATTACTTAAGACATGATAAAATACAAGTACACGCCATTAGGTTGTTCATAACATCAACCACACTTTACCAAACTATAATCAACTGTTACATATATAATGTATCACAAAGATACTCTACAAGCCTAGCTACCCGATGTTACATATAAGAGCGACCGACTCAAGAGAAAGGAGCTATACTCCAAAAGAAACCTCCAGCGATCCTAATCTGCAATGCCTCATAGAGCATCATAAAACAACAGAAGGGTGAGAAATATTACCATAGTAACAATGCATATAATTATGTATATAAACAATCATAAAATACATATATGCCACATTTCTCAATCAATTCACACACTCACCACTCCTACATCAACATATCATATATATATACATATGCACACTTCTTCTAACAATAACATATACATTACGCTTCATTTATCACAAATCACATAAACATTTATATACATGTTTATTTTCATCAATGCATCATATAAAGATGATTATGCAACTCAAAGAGACCGACTCACGACTCTATGCAGATGCAAATGCGGTACCGACTCATTTCAGCTGGTTCAATTGAAGAACCAAAAATAACCATCACTCACACACCACAAGGGCACACGAGGTCCTGCAGATTCTTCGAGGAATCAATATAACCATCGCAACATACGAGGTTCTGCAAATCCACCGACGGATCAATAAATAACCATCGCTCACACCCCACAAGGGCACACGAGGTTCTGCAGATTCTCTGAGGAATCAATATAACCATCGCAACATACGAGGTTCTGCAAATCCACCGAGGGATCAATAAATAACCATCGCTCACACCCCACAAGGGCACACGAGGTTCTGCAGATTCTTCGAGGAATCAATATAACCATCGCAACATACGAGGTTCTGCAAATCCACCGAAGGATCAATAAATAACCATCGCTCACACCCCACAAGGGCACACGAGGTTCTGCAGATTCTTCGAGGAATCAATATAACCATCGCAACATACGAGGTTCTGTAAATCCACTGAGGGGTCAACAAATAACCATCGCTCACACCCCACAAGGGCACACGAGGTTCTGCAGATTCTACGAGGAATCAATATAACCATCGCAGCATACGAGGTTCTGCAAATCCACTGAGGGATCAATAAATAACCATCGCTCACACCCCACAAGGGCACACGAGGTTCTGCAGATTCTCCGAGGAATCAATCAACACAAGAATGCACACCATGCTGCTTCACATGCAACATGACTCATGACATTCTTGAAATGCACACACGTTTACAAACATACTCATGCATTCGTCACATTCCTCACATATATTCATTATGCACTCACAATATATACATATATTCATCATTTCATTCACACTATTCAAACATGGTTCACACTTACAATCATCATACATCACATACCAGCATGTATATTCAATATGCATTCACTATATATATATATATATATATATATATATATATATATATATATATATATATATATATATATATATATATATATATATATATATATATATATATATATATATATATATATATATATATATATATATATATATATATATATATATATATATATATATATATATATATATATATATATATATATATATATATATATATATATATATATATATATATATATATATATATATATATATATATATATATATATATATATATATATATATATATATATATATATATATATATATATATATATATATATATATATATATATATATATATATATATATATA
This sequence comes from Lathyrus sativus, assembly GCA_963859935.3. NCBI lineage: Eukaryota > Viridiplantae > Streptophyta > Magnoliopsida > Fabales > Fabaceae > Lathyrus > Lathyrus sativus. Next base: position 93,598,485 of record OZ012737.1, read on the forward strand.
TATATATATATATATATACAATGCATATATTCATATGTTCATTATTCATCTCATATCGCTTCATCCTAGGTTCACATTTATAACTCACAATTATCATGCCAAGCGGCAACAACTCAACCCCATCTATCATGCGTTTTTTAATCAATTTAAACAATGCATCACATATGCCAAAAGGCCACATATTCACAATCAATTCATAATCTAGGATTCACGCCATACGGCTACCAACAATACATCATATAACAGCACACAAGCTATACACTACATAATTATATCAAATACATCAACATTGGATGGAACCAACCAAAATAAAACAATTGCTGTCACATTCGCCAACCTTCGCGTGGCGAACCTTCGCTACTTCGTTCGCCTGGCGAACTTGCCAGCGAAGACCACTGGTAGTTATCCTGGAATTACTCGCTAGCATACTCGCCTGGCGAACCTTCATCACACTCATTCGCCTGGCGAACTTGCCAACGAAGACAGGGTGTTTGGTTCTGACTTGATTCGCTACTGTTCGCTGGGATTCGCCTGGCGAAGCCTCGCTGCCATTCGCCTGGCGAACCTGCGAGATCAGAACTTCCATGGCTGTCCAAAAGCCCAAACCTCATAAAACCAACCGATTTAGTATAAATCAACCCCAGTAGACTTAGCCCAACACTACCCGAGTAAACTACTCCGTTCATTCTCGATTCTAACCGATAAAACATCGTCTCTACCGATTGAACCAACTTCTGCCCTAAATGGAAAATGAGTAGAAAACCCCAACAAATCCAACACACACATACATAATCGTACACATTGATTTAGATAGTAAGATTTCACACTCTTACCTCGATTAATCGGAAGCTAGAAGTCGTTCTTAAGCTTTTCCAAGCTTTTCCTTCCTTTTCCTTCTACTTTCTCTTCTTCCTCCACTTTCCTTTCATATTTTTTAATTTTCATTGTCGTTCCTCTTCCCCCATATATATATATCCTTCCCTTCTATTTCTCTCCAATATATTTCTTCTCTTAAAATATTTGTCAATTCATTTTCTCATAAAATATCTGATCTTGACATTGGTTAGAAAACATCTGATAAATCCTCATGATTCTACCAAATAGAGTAAATCAGTTAAATCCAATAATTCACTTAAACCATACAAACCAACTAACTAGTACAATTAATCAGTTATCAAAAATTGGGCTGTTACATATGTCATCGGGATGGGATCAAAGTCTACTCTTTTGTGTACACGACTCTGATCGTTGAATGCTTGATTTTGCTTATTTTGTTGATGCTGTGGTTGATAAGCCGGAGCATTGACTACAGGTGATACCGCAGCAACGGGCCTAGAGTCTTTAGAAAAATCTTGGTCATTTCCTTTTCTTCTAATGGCGGTATAACTTGGGCGGCTAACTCGCGCCAACGCTGAGCATATTCCTTGAAATTCTCTTTGCCTTTCTGAGCCATGGCCCTCAACCGATCACGGTCGGGAGCCATGTCCATATTATACTTGTATTGTTTGATGAAGGCTCCACCCAGATCATTGAAAGTTTGAATCTTCGCACTATCCAATCCCATATACCACCTGAGCGCAACGCCTGTTAGACTATCCTGGAAATAGTGAATGAGTAACTGATCATTGTCAGTTTGGGTAGACATCTTTCTAGCATACATGATGAGATGACTCTGAGGACAGGTGTTCCCCTTGTACTTCTCAAAATCAGGAACTTTGAATTTTGGTGGAACCTTGACATTCGGAACCAAACATAATTCGAAAGCACACTTTCCAAACAAATTCTTTCCATGAAGGGCTTTCAATTCTTTCTGAATCTCAGAAAATTGGTCTTGAAATCCATCCATCCTTTCTTCAAAACCCACAGTTTCACTGGGTGTCCCATGGAAAACCAGTTCGTCTAGGACATGTGGAGTAATATTCATTTGCGGAGGCGCTGTAGTCATCACAGCAGTAGTTGTAGGAATAGCTTGAACAGTGGTTACGGCAGGGACCTCAGGAACAGGCGGGCGATAGCCAGCAGGAGTGAAATGAGGAGGCATTCCCCACGGGAAACCTGGCGGCATGCTGTAGGTCACTTCAGCAACAGTAGGCACCACTGGGATCGGTGCTGACACAACTTCGGAGATAACAATCCTCTGAATATCTTGATTGTTGAGTGCAGACTGATTGGACAGAGCTTCAACTAAACCATTCAACCTTTCCAAATTTTCTTTCAAAATTGCAACCTCGTCTCAGAGCACCTTGTTCTCTTATTCAAGTTGATCCATCTTGACGTCGACTGGCCCGAGTATTCAGCTTGTGGTCTGTGAAGATGAAGCAAGAGTGAGACCCCCCCCCCCCAAATGCAAAGGATGCTATGCTGATGAAAAATGCGAAATGCAAATGCAAGAATGCAAAACGAAAGGTTTCATGGAACTCAAGTATTTATAAACGTCACAGAGTACCCAAAGAAAACTTGTTTATTTTTTTGATATCGATTACAAATGAACATTCTCATAAGAGTCCTGACCCAATAGCTAAATAAAAGCTAATAAAATCCTAAGGAAGTCCTTCATCATGCTTGTTGATTTGCTCTTCTAACTGAATCTTCTTGAAGATAAGTTGTCCACGATCAACTTCTAAGGAATAGTGTGATAGAGGAAAATAAATCCTCTATCTCTTGTTGGAAAATAAGGAAGGAAAACCCTTGTTTACTTGGATCTTCAATATTGATGAAAGTCTTTTGAACTTCATTTGATCCTCAATAATAAAGGGAAGCCTCTTGTATTTGTCCCTTTGAGATTCTTGATTCTTCAATTAGTATCCTTAACTTCCTTATGTCATCTGAGTTAGGACTCTTAAAAGAATATTTCAAAATATTTTCTTTTGTAATCCCTATGGTTCTGTAATGTTTATAAATAAAACTCGGGATTCCATGAAACCAATGCAATATGATGCTTTATGAATGCAACAAACACAGGTAAGCACATAGACACATAAAGATAAACAAACAAGGGAGACCCTAGGTTTGCAACGAGCATGGAGCCAAAGGGTATACCCATTCCCAAAGGATGTGGACTAAAGGTTGATTGTACCTGCAGAACAAGGTTCTAAAGAGGTGCCCAAAGTTATTAGTCCATCTTTTAGATATTATCAACTTCCCAATTACTCGGTGATTAATAATATTCTCAAGAGAACTTCTTTTGAGTGTAGCATCGCGTAGCACTACTTCGGGAGTACTCCCTCATAGTCTCGCGCTACATCCTAATAAAGGCCAAAGTGGGGTTAAGGTAACTATGGTCCTCAGTATCATGGACTCCAATCGAAAATAGTAAAAGTCTGCACGATTACTCGTCCAACCGAACCATTTTTGAAAGGGTCTCAACTGAGCGTGATTTTCGAGTCAACTTGGTCGAGATTCGAATCCCTATAAGCCTCGTCGAACATATCACTATCCTATCTTAAGTTCACTCAAGTCCAGGTGTAGGACTTTGTCTCACCACTCAAAGGTATAAACCCAAAAGCAATAGATAAACAATTATACAAATAACAGATATAAAGCAATAAACAAGTAAAAAAACAAGTTAGGGAAACCCACTGAGGGGTCCCCAGTGAAGTCGCCATTTCTGTCGCGGTGAAATTTGGATATCAAGCTATTGATTAACTTGAATCTAATTCATTTGCAACCGAACTTTGATTTGTCCAAAGGAAGGGATAAAGATCGAAATTTCCACAATGCAATGCACATGCAAAGGTTAGAGAGTTTTAGGTTCGGGGGTTGGTTAAACTTAGGGAAGGTGCTAGCATCCTAAGTTTCTGTAGTACTCTACAGGAACCTCTTGTTTTACGTTGTTTATTGCTAAGGGTTTATCTGCTTAAGGATGAAAGACCTAGGGGTTTATTTCTAAGTATACTCGATAAGATATCGCATCTTATGCCTACATATCCTTACGGGAGTGGAATCAGAGTATCTGTAGTTCCCCTAAAGGGTTTGAGGAGATCTTTGACTGTGGTCAAAGTTTCTACGGGATTAGGGTAATTGATTGATTGATTTTAGGAGAAAAAATGAGTTGTCATTTTAACGGAGATTACTTGATTTAACCGCCACAACATTGTAGGAAAATTGATTGTATTGTTATGGGGTAGGAGTTTTATCTCGCTTAAGATGATTAACATCTTATTCTCTAATGTGTTTGAATAGTTTGATATTGAGTTGTTGAATTGTTTTTCTATGTTGTAAAGATAAAGGTCCTTCCTATGGGGTAGGATCTAACTTAGAAGATCGACTTGAATGGGATCAAGGATCATAGGGGAATATGATGCAAATGGGATGCATAAGCGCAAGTTTTACGTTACGTGCAAGTTCTTCCTTTGGACGGTATGCAATGCGATAATATAAATGATGATAAATATAAATTGCGGTAAATAAAAGTTGCGGATAAAGTAAAACATACACAAACGCATGAAAGCGCTAAGTGAGTGTGTGAATTGCGCATATGTGGGTAGAAGTGAAACGGGAACGTAAGCGTGCTCGATTGATTGAATTTGGGGATATTAATTTTAGTTGAATTGATTTTAAGAACAGAGCCGAATTGATTTTAGATAAAAGTGGTGACAAATTAATTTTAAGGAAAAAATGTGACTTGATTATTTTTAGTGAGATTTTTAGGAAAAATTTACTTATGAGAAAAAATAAATTATTTGATGAGATTAACTTTAAGAAAAGTTATTTATTTTAAGCGAGATTAATTTTAAGAGAAATTATTTGTGGGAAAAGTTAACTTATTAATTTCCAAGGATTAAATTAAAATACAAATTGGATTTTACTGTTTTCAAATTAGATTAGATTATAAATTGATTATATTTTCTAAAAGACAAGGTTTTAAATAAAAAGTTTTAATATATCACATAAGTGGTTTTTTATTTTATATTTTATCTTTAAATATGAAATGGTTTATAAAAGTTGTGTTGTATTGACACAAGATTAATTTACTTAAGAAGAAACTGTTTTTCATTAAAGATCAAAATTTCTAAATAAATTAAAAAGTTTGGTTATTATTATGAAAGATAAAAATTAATTAAAAATTAGAAAGACCCTTTTTTAATAAGAGGAAAAAAGTAAGTTATTGATAAAGTGAATAAAAATGAGATTAAATTATTAAATTAAAAGATTAATTTGTTTAAAAAGGTTAATTAAACAAAAGGTTATCAGTTTATTTATTTTTTTATAAAACACTGTTGATTAAGGCCTAATTATTATTTAAATTAATTAAGTGGGGATTAAATTAGAATTAGGTGGATTAAACGCCGGTTAGATGAATAATTGAGGGTTTAATGAAAGGGTTAGTGAGGCGTATGGTTCAGTGAGGCGCGTTGGCGAGGGTTATGGTGGGCATGCGCTGAGAGGCGTGCGATATAGATCCGTTGGAGATCTACGGTTTGTGTGTGAGGGTGCATCGTAACTATAGTGTGCGTGTGTGCATATGATCAAATTACAACATAAATAATCAAAAGAGAAAATGAACCCTAATCCCCCTTGTTTCCCCTTTCTTGGTCGCCCTCCTTCTCTCCTCTGCTCTTCTCTGATTTCTCGCCTTTCTTGCTTTTCTACTTCACCGTGTTCCTCCGCTACTCCCTCTATTTCCCCTCTGTCACTTCTTCATCTTTCTCTTTCAATCTTTCTTCCTTCGATTTCTTCATCTGCAAACAAAACGAATTAGCAAAGAAAAACAATGTTAGTAGAGAAGGGAGCTCACGGTTCAAATGGCTTCGCCAGTTTGGAGGTAGTTTTGGGAACAGCGATGCGAGAAGGATGAGAGTCGGCTATGGCGATTTCTGGTGGATTCGTAGAAGCCTAGAGAGGGTGGTCAAAGGGGGCAGTTCGTGACAGCTCTGCGGAAGCGACGAGGTTTTTAATGAGATAAGCTTCCTCTTCTTTAAACTTACGGTTTGATTAGGTTTCTATGGATGTTGAATATTGTCTTTCTGTTAGGGTTTGGGTTTTTTCTGTGAATGTCCTCTGTCTCTGTTACATTCTATCATTTATAGGCGACTTTGAGCCAAAAGATGTTAATTGAGATTGAATCCCTTTCCTTTTTGATTTGAAGTTTGTCTGAAGCATGTTGCCTGGTTTTGAAAAGTGGTTATCGCCTTGTCCCTCTTTGAATTGATTGGCTTAAAATCTTATTTTTTGGTCTTGTAGCTATTAATGAGGCTTGATGAATGAGGATTGATTGTCGATGATTGTATTTGAGACACAAATTGATTTCCTGTCTTTAGCACGTCTTAAACAACTTTGGAAAGTTTTCAAAATCTTAATGAACCATTGTTTGTTGCAGGTATCAGGGAGATGATGAAACGTGAGGTGATGAACACTTTCCTTCCAATTTTGAACATGCTCTAAATTGAAGAGGCGTTGCCTTACTTGCAGGAAACAGGAAGTTGTTGTTCTACAAGATTCGAAGCCTCTAATTGGTCTTGGCCAAAGACGGTTCCCATGAGTACTTTACCGAGCTTGCTTTCATTCTAATGTTCGCACTTAGCTGTTAACTGTCTGATAATCTGAATTGCAAATTTGTAGGGGTTTTCTCTCGAGGATGAACCTGCCGAGTAAAATTCTTGATCCACGTTTCGTAGACGTATTGGAAGCTTGGAATCATGTAGAAGTTTGACAAAGGTCGGCATCACTTCTTCGAAGGCTTCACAATGACGAATTCCAAGCTGCCTCCAAAAGTGTAAGTTAGAACTTGAGTTTATGCAGTACCCTTCTTTCCTCTTTACATGTTGTTAGGCCTGTTGTGGCAGTTTGTTCTTATGGTCCATAGTATGCTGAGTTAAATTTTATTTCTTTGCAGGAATGATTTGTGAACACGGCACAACTTTTACGAACGGGAAGAGTAGTGTGCTCTGTGAGAATGCGTGATGGAAGAGGTTTGGAAAGCTTTAAATCTGTTCTGAGTTTTAATGGTCTTGCTGCTTTTTCTTCTTTCAATAGAACGTTGATGCTGCTTCCTTATTGCTTACAGGATTCGGTAATGGATGACTGTAATGTTATCTGCGGAAAGGGAGTGGTCTCGCTTTGTGTAGCTTTAAAATATGAAGCAACAACAACCACCATGTTCCATTCCATGTATATCTTCAAGATTGGTCAATGTTTATGGGTGGTTTGCTCTAAGTTTCTTTTTTTACCGATATTCTGATTCCTCGCTGTATGCAGGTTGCGCAGATTCTTCAAAATGTGTTGGTGGAAGTTTGAGCTGTTGGCGAGTGCGTGCGAGATGGCGTCGGTAGTCAACAAGAGGTGAACAGGTAACGACACCCTTGCTGGTGTCTCGTATGCTTCTCAAGTTTGGGTGCTTCAACCGAACAAATTCGATTAACTATATGCTGGTTATTCTGCAGGGTAATAAATTCCTCGAAACACAGTGGCAGGGAGAAAGGCCGTGAACGTTCCTGTCTTGGTTCGTGACGGTAGTATTCTGCTTTGAAAGCTCCTCGAATCTCCCTACTAGTGTCAACCATGGCTGCTAACTTCGTTGTTAATTCTGCAGCATAATTGATATTGCTCTGAGGACGACATAGGTGACGTCTTAAGACGGCTTCCGAACCGGGATGCATATCCGCATGAACGAGGTCGTCCACCAAAATCATCCTCTCGAGATCTTTACTAAGGCAACAAGGGTGGACCAGCAGATGGAAAAATGGAACAAACATCATCCTCTTAACTTGCTGTGGTGTTTATAATATGTTCCTCACTTAGGATTTGTAGTAAACTCTACAATGTGGTAGATGCTTAGATTCTGGTTAGAGTGAGTGAGTCTAAGCTTACCGATAGTTCTCATGTATGAGCAGATTGAGTTGGATTCTTACTAAGCTTATAAAAAGTGTAAAGCCACAAAATCAAATACCGCTTGTATTTTTACCAATTGATGATTTGTTGAGATGTACCATGTATCTCCTTTATTAGTCACTTTCTACTTTATCATGAATTGCTTAAGCTAGAGTAGTTGGTTCTGCGATACACATTGTGCTTCTATTTGATCACTACAAATCATTCCAATTGAATAATTCCAAAATGTTACTATTTCTCTGAATACTGTTGTTATGCTTGATAAAGTTTCATCATATTTGTTGATAGTTGATAAACCTTGTGTTTCCTTGAATAGGGCGATGAGCTGCTGTTATGGAAAAACTTCACACTGTCAAGTGCTTTGCAGGTACTTGCCGTGAGGAGCCATTGGCTAAACAAAGCCTCTTGAGATGTTACTGCTAGAAACAAATGAGGTTCTCACAAACTTGGTTACGACAATGCCGGAAGCCGGGAGCTTTGAAGATGTTCTTATAAAATGAATGTAACCAAATTTGAAAAAATTGTAACTTAGGACCTTTATGTCACTTTGAGTCGAATGGTAGGAAGTTTAAAGAAGAATATTCATGTGTACTTGTCCTTGTGATAAAGATAATGTGATCATGGTAATAAAGTTATTCAATGATTTTCTTTCAATAAGAATGGGACCTTCCCTCATTAGTGAATAAAAAATGGTATTTGAGGACGATATCCGGACGGAAATGAATAGCAAAGGAGATATAGTTGATGAAAACACCCCCTAATAACACTTCTCATACTTCTCTTCACTTGTAACAAAAAGGATAACAACGTTGCCTCCAAATATGATCACAACCTGCGCTCACCACTAGTTGAACATGAAAATGAGGTTCACCTGGTCTCAGCAAAGCTTACAAGAGAATTATTGTTAAAAACACAAAGAGCATTAATTATAATTAAAACAAGCAGAAACAAACCCTTAGTTTGTTTCGAAATTGAGATCACCTGGTACCCTGAAATATTATTTAAGATCAAATACATATGAATAAACTAGTTAGTCTTAATAAACACGCGCAAAAGTAAAATAACACACGCCTGAATCAGCTGCCTGGCTATCATTCTCTTCTGACCCATTATTTTTCCTATCCTCATCAGTGAACTCTGCATCTTCATTTTGCTCAAGGGTACTGATTAATGCTTCAAGAGTTTTCTTCCTAGCATCCAGCTTCTGACAGGGTTCTTTTAGCATGGCAATCACTTCAGCTTTTCTTGATTTAGACTTGGATGTCTCAGCTGATGTTACAACAATGTCAGGAAAATGAGTTCCTAGAAACAGCTTGTGATGGAATGATAAAGGGCTTTCTCTTTTGCTTGTAGCATCACTTTTCTTGAGAATGTTTGTATACTGTTACAAAATGATGCCACAGATGAGTGAAGGGAATGCAATGGGGCCTTTGATGCTATAGGTGCCTGCATGCTTCATAGTTTAATCAAATATATATGTCCCAAAGTCAAATTTGGCCTTGGTCCCAATAACATAGATGATATTTCCAAGAACAGTTACCACAATAGACTTATGGTTTGTGGGCACCCAATTTGCAGCACCAATCTTGTGCAACATAGCATACTCGACACTCTATTTGTTGGCAACTAGCTTTCCTTTTGATGGCCAGCTTTGTACCTGGTTTCCTGTTATCACTTGACACATTTTATTTTCAGAGACAGTTACATCAGGATGAGCTCTATCTGATCTACCCAGATACTTGTTGATTGTTGTTGAAGAAAAAGTAACACACTTCCCTCTTACATGCACCTTGCCAAACTCTTTAGATTTCCTGTCAGCACATTCCTCTGAAAGATTAACGATGAATTCTTTGACAAGTAACTCAGAGCATTGTGAGAATTGACTAACTGTCTTCATCAATTCTGCATCATGAATGAGATTCATGATTTCTTTACTCTCAAGAACATTATGTCCCAGCTCCCTTTCCAATGCCAGCCTCTTCTGAACAACATACTTCCATCTATTTACACATGAGGGGTAATGAAATGAGATGTTGTCAATTGGAACCTCAGATACACTAGCAAGCTTGCTAGTGGTTGGTTTCTTCTTTGATGGAGTTTCAGATACATCATCATCATTATCTGTAGTAGAATCAGTTTCAGTACTGAATTACGCCTTCCTCTTCTTTGGAACCACCTTGCTCCATGCTTTAGCAGGCCCAACAGGGGTATTCTTGGCTATAGTCTTCTTTTTGGGGTTACTTTGCATAGCTTGTTTCTTCCCTTTCCTCGTCATGAGCCTTTTGGCTATACTAGGATTGCTCTTGATTATCAAATCATCATCAGAATACTCCTTAGGATCTACAGTGTCAGTCACATCAACATTCTGATCACCTTGCATGTTAACATCCATATTCTCAGAACCTTGACCCTTGTTATTGCCCTCTTGTGAGGTGGCTTCTAATGTTTCAACATCGTGCGTGACATTGTCTTGATTATCCAAATTAAGCATAGGCTCTCAGAGTTAGGTGGAATTGCTATCCTTGACACCTCATTTGGCTCAATCAGAACCCTCGTTACCAGGTTGGCAATGATGGAGTGGATTTGCCTAGCCTCTTCCTCATTGATTGCCTCTTCATGAGTTGAAGAGTGAGGAGCCAGACCTGTTACAAGTTCTGTAGGTCTTCTTGCATGTGAGGTTCGTGGGTTCTTCACCATCAATCCTTCTGAGGTTAGCATTCTCAGAGGAGCTATTTCAAGAACCTCTTTAGGGTTAGCAGCGGAATTTGTGTCAGAGCTGGTTGGCATCTTCTTGGAAGGAATATCTATTGGATGTTGAGCCATTTTTGGTGACTTTGATCGTGAGAGTGAGAATTCTCTATGCTTGTTGAAGGATGAATGGAAGATAAACAGTTTGTGAGGGTACCAAAGATAAAAGGGGTGTATCGTAGTAGTGGGGTACGATTGCCCAATAGGAGGGAACTTACCTTTTTGATTTAAATGATTTAATTTCAAACTGTAATCCCCTATCACTTTTAATTGCTCCAACTCATCATTACTGGAGGACCTCAATTTTAGTAGAGAATGTTTAAGGTGAGACTCCTTGACACTTCTTGAAACCATGTCAATACTATTTAGGACATAATCTTTAGGTTTAGCACAACCCTCTTGCCCTTTACACAAGTTACCCCTGAGCATGTCTCCCTTGAACTCATCAGAGCTTGTTTGGATGGTACTCTTGATGTCACAGAACAAGGTCATGGAATTTGGAGTGACATTGCTTTCTTTATGCAGGGCAACTTCCATGGACTCCATTAGGTTCCAATATAGCCTATCTAGCTTTCCCTGATGACCAATCTTTGGGTATCCCTTCTTGGCTTGCTTCCTCTCATGAATTTTCTTACATCCCGCCCTTCTCTCTGAAGCACACTTTAAAGATCCACTTGTTGATGTGTTGGACCTGGTCCTTTCCATCTTTAGTGGCTGTCTTCCTTTCTCCAGCCATAGTTGGTCCTTATTTTCCTTATTGACCAAGACATTGAGGTTACTTATAGGCTCCCATAGATGACATTTTTTCTTGGCTCTAGATCCCCTCATAACTTCCTTACCTTCTTCATTGATGACAACACACTCATTTTTAGTAAATTTTACACTGAAGCCTTGGTCACAGAGCTGACTGATACTGATGAGATTAACAGTCAGTCCTTTCACCAACAAGACAACATCTAGTCTTTGAACACCAAGGCCATCTAGTTTTCTAGCATCTTTAATTTCTCCTCTAGCACCATCACCAAATGTTACATGACTAGATGAATGTGGTTTGAGTTTTATCAAGTGATCCTCAATTCTAGTCATATGTCTGGAACATCCACTGTCAAAGTACCAATCTTCCTTGGTTGGTATCTTTAGAGAATCTTGAGCTACTAAAGCCATATTCTTGACAACCCAGTGTCTTTTCTTGTTAGGAACATCTTTCTTGGGTTTTGCTTGATGCTGCCTTTTGACATGAGCTCTCTGTTTAGATTTTCCTTGACTAGGAAATTCATGCAGCCAGAAACACACAACTTTAATATGTCTAAGTTTTCCACAGTGGTAACATCTATACCCTTGGAATGGTCTTTTGGCTTGGTTCCAGTTTCTATGTGGTGGATGTTGTGACATTGGTCGTGACATCCTTTTTAACTTCTGAATCTCAGGCTGTAATCTCTTGAGTTTCACAACAGGATTTTGTCTATCAAATCCCAGTCCATACTTATTTCCTGAATTCTGAACACTCTGCATAATCTCTTATAGGGTGTAAGTTCCAAGATTAAGCATTCTTATGGATTTTAACATTTGATCAAGATTAGATTTCAACAGGCTGGCTTCACTTTGAGAGATTCTATTGTTGCAAGATGTTCCATCTTCTCAGCTTTTAAGTCTCTTATGAGTTTCTTCTGTTGCTCTCCTTGCTGATATAATTCTCCACTTCTATTGCACAACTTTTTAAATGAATCAGCAAGTTCATCATAAGCCAACTCACCTTCACTTGAGTCACCATCAGATACACATACACTGTTCAGAGTAGTGACATGTTTTGCAGACTCATCTTCTAATCCACTCTCAGAATCTTTATCAGACCAAGTGATAGTTAGGCCTTTTCCCTTCTTTTAAGGATAGGTGGGACATTCCTTTCTTATGTGTCCATATCCCTCACACTCATGGCATTATACTCCTTTGCTTTGATTGGAATTTTCCTCAGACTTATCCCTTCTGCTGCTTTCAGATGGGTTGTTCTTGGTGTATGGTTTGGACTTATGATCAATTCTTTTGATCAGTTTGTTGAATTGTCTTCCAAGCAAGGCTATTGCTTCTGACATACTCTCCTTGTTTTCACCATCTGAATCACTTGCAGTGTTTGAAACAAGAGTTATGCTTTTGTTCTTTTTCTCTACAGCCTGATCACACATGCTCATCTCAAATGTTTGGAGAGAACCTATGAGTTCACCCACTTTCATGTGGAAGCTTCTTCAATGGCTGTTACTTTCATGGCAAACCTTTTAGGTAAGGACCTGAGAATCTTCCTTACAAACTTCTCTTCAGCCATCTTTTCTCCCAAGGCTCCTTAGGTGTTTACAAGTTCAAGTACATTCATGTAAAACGCATGAATGGTCTCATCTTCCTTCATTCTCAGACCTTCAAATTTGGTGGTCAGCATTTGAAGTCTTGACATTTTGACCTTGGAAGTTCCCTCATGAGTAGTTTTGAGTGTGTCCCAAACATCCTTTGCCAGTTCATAGTGGTGTACCATTCTGAAGATGTTTTTGTCTATTCCATTGAAGAGTGCATTCAATGCTTTAGAGTTCCCAAGAGCTAAGGCCTTTTGCTCTTTGTTCCATTCCTCTTCAGGAATTAACACAGCTACTCCATACTTGTCAGTCTTCACAGGATGTTCCCAGCCAGAGTTTGCAGCTCTCCAAGCCTTGTTGTCTAAGGATTTTAGGAATGCAATCATCCTAGGCTTCCAATAATCATAATTAGAACCATCCAGAATTGGAGGTCTATTAGTGAATCCTATATCTTTATCCATAGTACCAGAATTTATTTCCCTAGATCTCACCCAGAATAAACAGGCAGGGTGCCTGCTCTGATGCCAATTGAAATTCTGGCAAGCACACGATGGATGTTACTACCAAAGTTATAACATCCACTGTAACATTGACTATTGTACTAACTAATTAAGTTGTAAGTAAAAGCAGTAAATAACACAGCAATTGTTCACCCAGTTCAGTGTCAACAACACCTCCATCTGGGGGCTACCAAGCCATGGAGGAAATTCACTATCAGCAGAATTAATTCAGAGTTAAACCTCTAGTTTACACTCCTTACTTTAAACCTACCCAATGACACTTCAACCTAGAGACACTCTAGACCTGAGTATTCCCACTCACTCCCCCTCAATCACACTACAGTGATATCCAATTACAGTTACAGAATAAAGATGAAGAAACACTTCATAAACACCTTGAACTTGCTTCAAAGCTTTGATCAAGGGACACACACACTCTTGCTTAACAACTTTGAGTGACATAACATCTTAGAAACTACCTAACCAATGCAGCATACAGTTGCTTGGTGAACAAGTATTCCTAAGACACAATACACACATAAAAAACACACTTTCTTCACTCATAATACTCACGTGAAGAACAACCTTCTTCACTCACAAGGACTCTGTAATATGCATTCTTTTCTTCAGTCAAACTTCTTACTGCTAGGATTTCTCCTTCTGATATATATAGAGCAGTCAGTCCTTTGGGCCTTGGTGCATAAATTAGGTTTATCCATAACAAACCCTATTCTTAAATCATCTGCGCACTTGTCATTTAATTTAGGAGCATTTGTTTCGCTTTAGGGCTTCTCAAATGTCTCCTGTCTTTCAGCTTGAGCTCCTGATTTGTTTCCTGATTTCTAGATACCAGACAAACTAACCTGCCCGCTGGATGTCATACGGTCAGTGTCATGACATTTTGTATGACATTCAGCTTAACTTAGTTAACTTACCCTGCACACACATCATTATGTATGTCTTAACATTCAGTATGACATACATGCAAACTCTAATGTTTTGCCACAAAATGCAGCCAATCAAGAGCACTTACAAG